>VYZX01029749.1:642-28322 GCA_013401335.1 Brachypteracias leptosomus
GTCACAACAACCCCATGCAGTGCTACAGGCTTGGAGAAGAGTGGCTGGAGAGCTGCCTGGTGGAAAAGGACCTGGGGGTGTTGGTGCACAGCCAACTGAACATGAGCCAGCAGTGTGCCCAGGTGGCCAAGAAGGCCAACGGCATCCTGGTCTGTATCAGAAATGGTGTGACCTGCAGGAGTAGAAGGTGATCGTGCCCCTGTACTCAGCACTTGTGAGACTGCACCTCGAGCACTGTGTCCAGTTTTGGGCACCACAGTATAAGAAAGACACTGAGGTGCTGGAATGGGTGCAGAGAAGGGTATTGAGGGTGGTGAGAGGTCTGGAAAACATGCCTTATGAAGAGAGGCTGATGGAACTGGGGATGTTTAGTCTAGAGGAGACTGAGAAGAGACCTTATTGCTCTCTACAACTACCTAAAAGGAGGTTGTAGTGAGGCTGGTGTTGGTCTCTTCTCCCAAATCACTAATGATAGGATGAGAGGAAATGGCCTCAAATTACTCCAGGGGAGGTTTAGATTGGATATTAGGAAGAAATTCTTTACTGAGAGAGTGGTCAGGCACTGGAATAGGCTGCCCAGGGAGGTGGTGGAGTCACCATCCCTGGAGGTGTTTAAAAAAACAAGTAAATGTAGCACTTGAGGCTATAGTCTAGTGTTTAAGGAGATGTTGGGATGAAGGTTGGACTTGATGATCCGAGAGGTCCTTTCCAACCATAATGATTCTATGATTTCCTTCCAAGGTGCAGTTGAAAGCTGTTGGAAGGCAGGGAATTCTGGCCTTTCTGAAAATGGTTACTTAAAGGACCCTTTCAAAGAGAGGAAATTGCTTGCTACTGATGTGTTGAGGTGCCTCAGAACTCATGCAAGGAACATGTTGAAAGTGAGAACTATTCTAAACAACCACTGTAGCCTTTGTATTCAAAGGCCTTGGATTGATCTTGTGGAATAATTGAAAATATTTTTTTGCCTACCCCACCCTTAGAAACTACCTGTTGGCTGTAGTAGGAGGAGCTGCTCATTGTGCTGAGTAAGACCCAAGCATGCTTTTCCACACTTGAGGTTATGAATTCTAAGAAAAAGTTGCCTGATTTGTTTGTTCTTCTGTCTTAATGGAACAAAATCATTTGCCTTAAGGATTATTCTTCTTTTTTCTATGCTCTTTTAGCCTAGTCTGAAATAAAATTTTAAAAATCACTTTAAACCTGCCAAGTGCTAGTTGCCATAACTACCTGCTTGTTAAAAAATTTAGAAACTCTCACAACAAGACAACTCCAGTATGAATCCGGAAAATGAAACTCAATTCAATGTTCTTTACATTGTGCCTCCATGTCCCCAAGCTCTGCTTTTGACAGATGAGTGACAGGAATGTGCTCCAAAGACTTCCTATCCCATGTAATTCAGTTTCCATCTGAAAACAGAAAAGCTGAGACTGCTCTCCTTGTTTGTTCTCAGGGTGAGAGATCCGCCGCGGGTTGGTGTGATACTGCTGCAGTCAGCGCTTTGCATTACCTTTAGTTGTTTGAGTTATCTTCTACTTTCTCCTTGGCAAGGCTGCCATGGAGCTTCGGTAGAAGCAAAGCATAGCACCCTTTAAGTGGGTGCTTGAAGCAGAATGATCTATGGTAGAGGTGTAGATTTGCTTTGGAGATGAGAGAGGATGTTAGGGGTACTAGTCATTCCATTGGCACTGGCTGGTGCAGGAGGACTCTTGGATCATGGGGTGAGGCTGTAGCTGCGCATCCCTTATCTCCATCATTTAGTTGAGGGATGCATCTGCTGGTTTTCCAGTGCGCTAACAGTTATTAGCAGTGAAATACATACAGAGCAGAGCCAAGTCAATCACACTGTGTATGAAATTGCATTTTTAGAACTAGGGAGAAAATGGCAAATTCAGATTCTGTTCCTAGGCAAAATACAGCAACAAGGGCTTCAGCTGTTCACTGTGCAAGCCGTGCAGTTTTCCTTGGCCTCTCAGGAACCCACAATTTTGGTTCCTGCATCCCAGGTTCCTGCAGTGAGTAAGGCAGTTTTAGATGTGTTTGGAGAATTTGCTGGTAAAGCTGTTCTGCAGGATTTTTTTTTTTTAAGGAAATTTTTTCTGACACAGCTGCTTAGATGGATGCTTAGCCTTACTGGCAAAACCTCCAGACATGACCAGGTTGGTAGTGGCTGAAAGTAGCCTTGAAGGAAGTGGAAACATACGGGGCCCCTAAACTGAGCCCCTAGATGCAGGTCTGGAATGCTGTAATTCACTGCAGACCCATTACTTTATGTGACTTCTGATGGCAGGAAGAGGGCAAAAAGAAAAGGTTTCAAGGACAGAACTTCAGATGTGTCATGCCCTGGATTACATGTCTGGGGCTTGTCTTTAAAAAGGCTTGGAAAACAGTCAAGGAAAATTAAGTATTTTTAACCACAGACTACCTTTCTTTTGTGATTTTTCTTTCTTGGGATGGGTGGGGTTTCTGTTTTGGGGTTTTTTTCTTACTAGACATGCACTTCCCTGAAGCAACCTAGCACACTATTGCTGTTGAGCAGCCATTTCTTGCCTGACAAGAAACACTGGTTTTGATGGGAGGAATTACTCCCTTACTGTTTGTTTGCTCCATGTTCTTTCTTCTCCTTGCTTTTAATCCTGGTCCATTGTAAAAACTGTGCTGTAGTGCTTTAAAGCTGGAACATTTCATAAGAAACCTACATATTTGTGGTGAGTAAAGTGGTATCTGCCCATTGGAAGCATTAATTTACATGCCACTATTGCTGCAGAGTGCCACTGTGTAAAATCTAAATATCAGAGACCTGAGCTGCCATCACAGCAGACCATCCCAGGCAGACCAGCAAGCTCATGTGGACCCCAGATGGCATGTAGGGCAGTCATAGCAGCATGTCAACATACCTGAATTTGCAAAGCCAGGCTGCTGAAATTTTTAAGTTCCTTGAAGAGGAAAGAATTGTTTAATCCTTATCATGGGACAACATCCTTATTCATAGATTAATGCCAAATTTAATTCCGTTATTTCTTTACATCTACATGTGATAATTTTATTTCTTTGCATTTCAAAAGTAATACTTAGAAGTGTTCTCATCTGGATGGACACTTTCTGCTGCTGTACAGCTACACACCGAGTAGAGGGGAAGATTGATCCCCAGCCTTGTGCCACAGAGCCTGGTGCTTGTCCACTGCACTGAGCCTTTTTTAAGAGGCTCATTATAGTTTAACCTTCTGGGACAGGGCAGTTAAGCTGTTTTGCTATTAATGCTAAGCCATTTAGTATCAGGATATCTAATTCCAACTCCTACTGCCAAAAGGAACTGGAAAACCTTCTAGGTCAGGGAGGTTTTCTCTACTTTGCCAGCAAGTGGGATTTCACCAATGAGAATTTTCCTGACCAAAAATAAGGATGTAGTGTTGTCTCAGCTGGTTGCTTAGTGTCCTGTGATGACCAGAGGTGACAGGCTGTCGGCTTTGTAGAGAAAACGCTAAAGTTCAGTAAAACATCTCTATGTGTGTTCTCAGACCTGACAGTGTTGCTGTACTCAGTTTCACAATTCTGTTCAAAGTAGAGAAAGGTTGACTCCTTAATGCTTATAGCTGAGATTTCACCCAAGCTGGATGATGTAAGGGAGTTCAGCGTGAGTCTAGCCCATTCACCTCCTGTGTTCTCATCCTGCCATGTGTCCATGAGCAATGGCCATGGAGGAGTGACAGGCTCTTTATACTAGAGTGAAAAATTACTCAGTTACTGAAGCAAAGTGCTTACCTTTTAATAGCAGGAAAACACAAATGTAAGTCTATTACCTAAAGCAGCGAACATCAGCAATGACTGATCTCCCCCAAGATGAAGCAGGCTGATGGTCAGTCTGCAATTCTACCAGAGCCTGAACTTTAGTCCTGACCTGCCAAAGTACAAGGATGGGTTTTACTTCCTGTTTCCCATCACTAGTATTAAAGAAGTCTAACGTGGGCACAGCAGATTTTGTGTACCATCCATCTTTTCCTAGTCTATTTTGTCAAGCTTGAAATTCATTGTTTGCTAAACCCTCAACAAAACAGAAGGTTGCACAGCTGAGGCTATAGAAATAGCCTCCTTTTAAATGTTAGGGAACATAAGTCTGTGGTCTTATGTATTCTGGAAGATAAATAATTCTTTTACAAAGAATGCAAAAGAGATACTTCAGTGAGATGAGCAAACAGAATGCTAATAATAAGACTATAACAAAAGGAAGTAAGAAGATGTGCTGAGAGAGATAGGGAAGTGAGGCAGCAAGAATCTGACCTCAAAGCACATAGGAGATTGCATGACCCAACTTCCAAGCCAGCCCTCTGAGCATTTCAGCAAGGACCATTAGAGTGGCATGTTCAGTGGGACCCTGCCATTTTGTAGGACTGGAAGCTGTTTGAAACTATTCACACACGGACTTGATAAATAAGAATTTTTAGATGGAATGTGACCTAGAATAATGGTCTGGACTTTTGCAAAATGGGATCAGGTTCATTAAATGTGATCTTCAGAGAGAAGCAGAGTTAGACTTGTGGCTATTCTTTTTTTTCCCCTGCCTTTTTCTAAATTAAGAATTTGTATGTTAAGCATGTCAGGCCTATGTTACTTGCAAAACTGGGATGAGATTTGGATTACAACTTGATTTTGGTTGTACTGCTATCCCCAGCTGTACTGCTATCACATGTAAAGTGACATCATAGTCAGCATGAAGATAACAAATGCTGCACACATAAGGATTTTAAAGGAAGTACCTAATTGATTTTGATTTTTCTTAACCAAAAAACCTACCAGTGCCTGATGAGCACTGGGGCATGTCATCACAGGCTCAACCGTCTCTCCTTTTCCATTACTGCAGGAGCTCAAAATGATTATCCTGAGGGGCTGGTCAGCAAAGGGAGTTTTTGCTTCAGTGACTGTAACAGTGATATAATATGCACCAGAAAGAATTCTTCCCTACTCTTCAATCTGCTGTATATGCAAGGCCTAAGGTTTTGAATACACTTGCAAAGTAAAATCAAAATCAGACTTGACATTCCCAATTGCAGCGTGTACAAGCCAAGGACATCTCCAGCCATCGTGCAGGAGGTACCTGCCTGCCACCCTCCCGGCTGCAGAGCAGGGGCAATTCACTGCCTTCCACAGCTCCTGCTGTCAGCAGCAACTGCAGAATAGACAAACTGCCAAAGGAAGCCCTGGGATTTCCCAGGGGGGTGTTAAGCAGATTGGGAGAGAGGTGTGGAATTAAGCAAGCCAAAAGTGAAAGGACTGATGGATTTTCAAGGAGGGGAATGCAATAGCTCTGATAGTTGGGATTCAGCGGAGAGTCTTTCTATGGTGGGATAAACATGGTATTAATGGGAAAAAATCCCCAAAGAAGTCCCTTGTTAAAACTTTGGTAGTACCTCATGTTCCAAACCTATGGAAATGTAAAGGATGGATCCAAGATGCCTTCCAGTCAAAATGGGCTTAATTAGGGATACCACCTGAAAGTCAAGTGAAAGGCTAAAATTGATGTCTAGATGGACGTTTGGTGCTGGCAGAAAATGTACATGTGGAGGGGGAGGGTGGCTTTCAGTGATCACAGTCATGAAGGTTGTGATGAGCTTGCGGCCTCACCAGGCTGTGCCTCATACCTATCTTTAAGTATCTTTAAAGAGCCACAGTGATTCATGAGTCACCTTCTCCTTTATCCTACTAATACCTTGGGATTGATAACAAAGGGAAGTGAAAAGTTGTTGTGCTGGTTTCAGCCAAGAAGTTTTGTTAAGAAAAGCTTTACTCAGACTAAAAAAAAATCTGGGTTTTCTGTCTCTGAATTTCTAGATTTTTCTTTTTTTCCCTTTTCCCTATCAAATGGTTGAAACAGGGTAGCCAGTTACTGTTCACTTTCTTCTGGTAATACTGTATATATAGTATTTTGTTGCAAAATGAAAAGGAATCTTCTTATTCCCCAAAGAAGTTCAAGAGCTTGCTGCGTCTGTCCTATGCTGCACTGGACTTTCAAGCTGTGCTGTTTTCTTGTCTCTTAGAACATCTTCACTGGGCAATATACCTGTTTAGCAACTGTTGCTGAATATAGGAGTGCTCTAAAGGCTAAATCCCCATCTGTGACTTGCTTCTTTGAAACACTGAACAAACTAATTTGAGAGACAAAGCCATGAAGAACTCCTCCCTGCATGCTGGTACAATGGATGCCTGAGATTAGTCAGTTAACAGCACATTATAGTCATTAAAGCTTTGGAACAAAGTCCAAGGCTGACAGTAGGAATGACAAGTCAACCCATTTCTCCAGAAATGGAGAACCAGTTCTGAGCTCAGGAGAGCATAGATTTATGGCCCTCATCATCACTGATTCAATGTTTCAAAATGGTTCCTTGGAAATTCATTTTGTTTGAACCTGGAAAGAATGATGTGACCAACCTCCTTCACCTGCCCGTCAGCTCCTCCTCCACTTGAGAAGACATTGTGAGTGATAAACCTCCAAGGACCCGGATGGATTCCCTGCAGGCATCCAGTGTAGACTGGTAATGACAAAGTTCGTCCATCAAAGGCCAACCAAACAGATCAGCTCTTTCTCTGTTGCAATCACACTATCTGTCATTGGTGCTCTCTTGGTTTGGTGGTAATGGGATATTACATATTCTTGGAAGGAAAATGAGGAAGTCTAAACTCTTCGCTGTCCCTAAAAGCTGTCCCTAAATGTCACAGTTGAGCCATTGGCAGAGAAATTCAAGGTGGCTGCCTGCCTTGATCCTGCTCTTATTCCCTGGCTAAAGAATGGAGTTCCGTCTGCAGGGCTGACAAGTTTGACTTAAATTCATATAAGTGATCTTTTAATTGAAATGTTTGATTAAAACATTTATTATAAGAAACTTCAAGGTATAATTTAAACCTTCTAGAAAATCACAGAGATTTTTGAGGAAATGTAAGCTGAATTTGGAGCAGACTTCATGCTACATACTGAGCAAAAGCTACATTACACTCCCTAACAAGGTTCCTGGGGCAAATTAAAGAATCAATTAAGTATCTTTCATGTGGAAATAAGATGTCCAAGAGGGATGAGCCAGATGACCTTTTCTTGATACAAGAAATATCTATTGCACTCTGATAATACATCTTTCTTTTAGTTATTAGCCCTACAGAATGGACTGTAATATTATTTTTTGTGATATTACATCCTCTTTAATGATGTCTTTTCTTTCATGTGGCATGTGCTACGGTTTCCAGTTGTGTCATAGACTTAAACTCCTTATGCTAAGACCATAGGCAACTGAAAATAATTAAAATGAACTCCATTTTATAAAAAAAGATCCAGAAGCTATCAGATACTCTAATGCAATTTTAGTGGCATCTATTACAGCAAGAAGTAAAATCTATCTTTCAAAAAATGAAGACATCGCTTATGTTGTTCATGTTGATGTTGAAAAAAAAGGAGTATTTTTTTAGTTACTGAAGAGCTACTGCTGAAAGTATCTGACACCCACCTGTAGCTGCATCTCTGATGGAAAGCCTGAGGGTGCTATGTAGAAGTCTGGCTATTCTGTACCTAAGGAAGGAGTATGGAGAACAGGGTTTGTTGCTTGGCAGAATTGCCCAAAGATGTAGAATTATCTGAGAGATGAGGAAAATCTCTTAGGAGATGTTCGTGCTGTTGACAATGGCAGCAAAAGCTGTGCTGGGCTCTACAGAAACATGTCCTGGGGGGCTTACACTCTCAGCTGTTGTTTAGTGCTTCTGCAGAATTCCTTCAGAGGCTGGATGTGGTGCTGGAGCTCATGTCTGTGTCCGTGACTCTCTGGCAGCTCCATCTGCTACGTAACCTCAGTGGAGAATTGTCCAGAGACCAGAGTACTAAAGCCTTGGCGCCTGCAAGTAAGTGCTGTTGGCAATCCACACTGAAACTCCATTTTCTGTAGTAAATAATGAACTCAAGCTCTCTTAGTAGGGCGGAAACATGCGTGCTTTCTGTCCAGAGATACTTGTCTTTCTTTTTGCCTAGCTCATGGGACAGCATCATTATCTGCTTCATGACAGTAAGCATGTGGAGTGCTAGGTCAATTAGTAGGAGAAAGATGTCAGGCTCCCCACATTCAACAACACATCCAGCTGAATGGAATATTTTTGATCATGAAGACCCCTGGACAGTATTCCTCAGCATCAAGCCATAAAAGAGGCCAAGGTGACAAACTGTAAAGCATCTAACCCTTGGACTTGGTACTGTAGATGAAGGAGGTAGTGTGGGTGTGTCCCCTCTGCCTGCCTCTGAGAGCAGGTTTCAATGTGCAGGATGCTAGTAATCCCTGTGCACCCCTCTAAAGCCAATGGAAAAGAAAGGGACTCTACCATGAGTGAATAACCCTCTCTGTAAGAGACATAGAGTAAACTGGATCTCCTGGAGATTTAGTGGTTGGACTTGATGATCTTGAAGGTCTCTTCTAACTAGAATGATTCTATGAGTGAGCTCCGATTTTTGATGGCTGAAGTCAGAGGAGCTGCCCCTCCATGTCCTGACTTGTTCCCTCTCTGTTTCTTATGTGCAGCCTTGTCCTCTGCCCTTTTCCCCTACATCAGTGCCAGGCTGTGTATGTTTAGAAGTCTGTGTCCCCTTGAGCAGGCAGCTCTGGAAGCATTTCTGAGCCAACATACATGAGCACCTCCCAGAAAGGGCACTCTCTGCATGGCTGGAGACTATGACTTAAGGAACCCGGAGATTCCTAATGCTGTTGTTTTTATAACCAGTTCCCTCGGTGCCAAGCAGTGGGCAGCTACTGCAAAACCATCCACATTTCTCTTGCTTCTGTGCTTAGGTGGCTGGGGCAGGAGGGCAGCAGAGCAGGGCAGCTTCAGCGGGGCTGCTGCCTCTTTGTGGGCCCTGCCTGCAGTGACCTCTGTGCCTGCAGGCACCCCAAGGCCTCAAGAAGCTATTTCTTGACAAAATCATAATCTCTGAATAAACAGAGGAGCTATGCAGATAATAAACCCTTGACGTCCCAACCTGTCATACACACAGAGCAGAACACTAAAGCAAGATGTCATGCAAAGCTGCCAAGAGTAAATATTTAAGCAGAAAAAAACCACTCAGAAAACCTGCAATTGGGACCTGGGCGTGTTTTCCTTATCATTAATTGAAAGCTGTCTGCAGCGTGTTGATGCTATCTGTATGGGGTGGTGCATGTCAGGACACTGACCTCATCTTCACTGCAAAGTGAAGATTTATGGTGCTGCTGTTTCTCTCCCAGAAGGACTGGGCTGTCCTACACGTCTCTTTGTGTGGTTTCACAATCAGAAAACTGATGCAGCTGAAAACAAATCTTTATTTTCTACTGGATGGGGTCCCTTATCACAAGAGCACAAAGACACCAGTGTCGACACCAGGGGTGGGCAAGACCACCCTTTCTGATGGCAGCCCATTAGGAAACCACAGCCTGCACGTGGAGCCTGAGCCTGCAGACTTGCAAGAGCCACCTGCAGCACTCAGCTTTTCCAGCCCATGGAGCAAAGGTGTGTATTTTGTGAGCATCCGTGACCTGAACCAGGCTAACTCATCCATGAGCCACTCCTGTGTGAAACAGAGGTCACACAGTGCCCAGTCCTGCCCTGCATGGTCTCTACTCCTGTATAAGATAGAAATAGTTATTGAGCCTAAAAATGTTTACCATTTTTTCCATACCTGAAAAGAAACTAGATTAGGCAGTAAAAAAAGCACATTGCTTCAACTTTTTATCCCCCTAAGAAGAGAGGAAGGTGAACTTTCTGTTTATAGACAATTCATGTAAAGGGTTTTCATCAGTGAGTTCATCTCATCCTCGTGTTGCATTGTTACTTGATGGTAAACAATGTCCTGAAGATATCTCTTAACATCTGCTATAAAATTATGGTTTTATTAGCATGCTACTGTAACCATGATGAGCTGGAGACAGCAGCTGGGCAAAGGGGATACAAATATGTCCTATCAGACCAAGTTTTGGATCGTAAATGTTTGGCACAGCATCTCTTAGAGCATTTTCACTTGGGAGTCTCTCCATCACACATGGCCACGATCCAGGGTGACTAAACTGAATTCTACAGTTTCTAGCATTTGTCGTCTCCTACCAGCTCAGCTGGAGGAGAGGGCATGGGAAAGGAAGAGGAGGGAGGGAGTTTGTTTTCCATTGCCCCATGATCTTAAAACACCTGACCCACCACAACCCCACTGCAGTGCCTAGTTTCCAGCACCTCTTCCAGAAACAACACAGGGCTGTTCCTGCTTGTCCTCATCGCTCCCCAGAGCTCATGGCGTTGCCAGCAGCTGTCTGCAAGTGGGGATATTGCTGCTTGTCAAGATGAGCCTTGGTAACTGCAGAGAAGAAAGGAGTCTCTGGGGGTTCTTAATATTCTGAAGTTTCTGAGGTACATGTGCAGTAAGATAAAAAAAAACTAATTCATTTTGCATTTGAATAAGTCCTTTGGCGAAGAACTTTGATTTCCCAAATCAAGAAGACTGGCAACAACTGCTGAACCAATGTGTGGCAAAATTTAGCAGCCCCATTCACCCAAGGTCAGAAGACACTCTGAGAAATTGCCTTTGAAAACAGGGTGCTGGAGGAAAGGTACAATCTAGACATTGTTTTTCATTCTTTATAGACATGACCACACAGCAGCTGGAACAAGTTGATGTCCTGATTGCAGCTGCTTGGAAGACTCCATGCTAAGCTGCTGCAGCTTTGGGCAAGAACCATTTCAAGTAGCGCTGCCATGACTGGTACCTTGTGCTGGAGGCACAAGAAGAGGCCACATCTCCTGGCCATCCGCTTGCATGGCAGGGGCAAGTTGCCCGGCTTCTGAAGCCGTTCCTCTCCTCTCACCAGCTGTCAGCCACTGGACCCTCTCTGAGACACTTGTGGGGAGGATGCTGAGCGTGTGGAGGCTCGGGGAGGCTGCTGGGATGTGCTGGTGCCACTGGGCTCTCCTTCATGGCAGCTTTTGTCTTCCCACACCAAGGTTTACTGAACTGGACACGCTCTTATTGGAATTAAATCCAAAGTGCTTTTTGGTATTAGCAATAACTGACACTGCTCAAAAGGGGATCATGAGATCATCTGGAGTTGCTTTATGTGTGAGCTTATAACTACACTATTTAGGATGTGATGAATACTCCTCACAAAGATTCAAGCAACCACCCAGGAGTTAATATGATTAAGATCATTTACTCCTTTTGTAATTCTAAGAAAGCTTTCAGGTTCATCAAGCAAGCAGCTTCTGTTCCTTTTATTCTGAAATGGGTACACCTACCAGAGCTCTCTGCATGTCACTTCGACAAAACACATTTTCTGAGCCTTATCTACATGAAAAAAAATCCAGATTATTATAAACATTTCTATTCACATCAAAACCAATTTTTTTGCAAGCGTTTCTTTGTTAATTCCTGCTTAGACTTTGCTGCTAAATCACAGCTGCTGAGAAGGGAGCTGGCACCAGTGCTCAGCCTTCCCACCTACTGCTGCTGAACCTGCAGGGTATTCATTCCCCCATGGGGATGTCATGTCTGCCGCTGGTGACCCCTGGACATGCACATGCTCTGGACCATCCAAACTCAAAGCTTCAGCCCCAGAGAGTCAGAAAGTGCTGCGGGTTCTGATGTTCCAGCATTGCTCCACCAACTTTGGCCACGCATGCGTGGGAAGACCGTCCCTCCTGCTCCAGCACAAACACCAATGACTGGAGGTGAGAGACAGCCACGGATGTCTTTTCAGGGAGCCAGGAGGAAAGCAAGAGTAGGCAGCACCCAGTTCCTGCTGAAACGCAAGCTGGCCTCCTGCATCTGCTGGGCATTGACCATGAACACACTTAGGTGGAAGCTGCAGGAGAAGTGGTGCTGGCACTGGCAGGTGACACCACTGTGAATAGGCTCTGGGCAAGAAGACATCTTGGTGCTGAGCACTGTGCTGCTGGGATAGAACTTGATGTGATGTAGAAATAGGGGAGACCAGAAGCTCTTTTTGAAGGAAGGAGCTTGCTCAGGCCCTGGGAAGAATGGGCTAACGTGGCTGCTGGGGCCTCACTTGCAGAGCTGAGCTGCAGTGAAACAGAACACAGCTGTGGTGCACAGGTATGGATGCTACTGTGAGACAGCAAAGTGGCATCTGGCCTGGCACTATGATTCCCACTGTTACCATGGAGTAGTTGTTTGGCAGCTGCTTCTTATTCTGCCAACAGTGTGCTTGTTCGCAGTGGCATCTCTTTGAAGCCCCTGCAGTCACACGAGATGTTATATAAATCAGTTACTAATTTCTTCAGTGACTGAAATACCAGACAGCCTCCAGAATGGCTCAGCTAAAGAAGGAAAACCTGGCGGGGGTGGGAAGGGAGGACGAGAGATCTCCCACAAGCCCAGCAGAGTGTGGGGTGCAGGCAGCAGGCAAGTGATGGAGGCCAAGCCGAGAATGGTGTTTCTACCTGTCCAGGCCTTGTCAGCAGAAAGAATCATTAACCCATCCATGTTTCAAGCAGAGCTGTGAGCCCGCAGGGCACTGGGCAACTGGTCAATGCCAAACTGCTCCCTGCACCAAGGCACCACTCTTCCCTCACGCCCAGTGAAGCCCCATTTGGCTCAGAAGCACAGGGCTGCTCAGTACAGCCTTCTGCACTCCTCTGCTCTTTCTTTCTTAAATATTTTTTTAAAAACAGATCAGTTTCTTGGCCAATGCTGCTCAGCAGTTCACATATTGCTGTGCACCACAGTGCTCAGCAATGCCCTGTGGCGTGAGGCTGGGAGCACGGGGCATCAGCACAGTCGGTGCTGGGAGCGGGTAGACCTGGCCCGTGCAGGGAGAGCAGCCAGACTGGGTGCTCTGGGGACACAGGTGGGGAGGCCTCACCAGTCCCCAGTAGCTGAGCCCAAGGCTCCTGGACGGCTGCACCTCACTGCCAGGAGTTGTCTCCTTGTCCTTGGAGCCCATGGGATCTGTGCATGGTCTGGGTAAGAGGATGGGATGGTTTTGCCATGGGTTCCATCCAGCCACGTAGTCCCATGACAGCCTGTCAAGGGATCTCCTGGGTGTCTGCAGCACCAGAGACCAGCTAGTAACCGAGTAATTGTACAAGGTAATTACAGGGTTACTTTTGCCCTCTAAAATAAAGTGCTACCTCATAGTTAAAAATAAAGGGAAGGGCAATCCTAATTATTAGGTTTTCATTAGGCTGATGGAAGCACACACCGCACTGCAAGGACTGTTCTCATGACCTGCTCTCGGTCCCCACCCACACCTTCCCACGATGCTCCCAGGGAAGCCCAGGGCAAACTCTCCCACTGAAAACAGAGGGTGAGACATTCATCTCCACATAAGCCTCACCAAATGCCATGCAGATCTGAGGAACAAGAGCCTCCCTCGAATTTTGATGCCTACTGCAGTCTGACCTGCAGGCTGCTACTGATGCTCAATCCTCAGCCACCATAGCAGCTCATGCATTGCAATTTTAACAAGAATCCTAAATTGCACCATATTTCATCTGTTCACATCCTCATGGAAGAAAATCATAGCCCTATATCTCTTCATGTTTGTAATACTGCAGCAGATACACTGTGTTGTTCTTCCCAGCTTTCCCCAAGCAGCCTTTCCCTCAGCATGCTGGGGAAGAGCCATCTCAGGCTGCCTCTGCTGAGGTGCCGGGTACAGGTGTCTTCTGCTGCAGGTAGGACTTATAAGTCTCTCTGAGTTCAAGAGTGACCTTAACTCTTGTTCCTCTAATAATGAAGTGACAAAATATTGTATTAAAACCTCCAGATCTGGAATAACAATAAAAGGGTGGAAACTGGGCTCTCAAAGGCCTCTCAGTTAGGCAGGGAGAAGATTTACCTATATTCCTTCATGAATCTCTTTAGAGTGCGTACAAGTCCCATTCATCCACACAGCCGGGACTTCCCACCAGCCACACCATCGATTTCAACTGGATAAAACACACCAGAGCTCCCTGCTGAATAAAACCACATCTCCAGCCCTTAGTCTATCACAAACCAGATCCAATGCCTCTGAACAGAGCCAGACCTATCCATCTGTCTGTGGAGGCAACTCTGATTTCTGGGAGCAGGGCTGAGGACCTATTGTCAGAGGACTCCCCCTCCCATGGTTTTGCACTGCAGCCAGGGACCTGTGGGGGCTGTTTGCAAAGCTGCGTTGAAAACAACCAAGCAAACCTGGTGCTGCTGCAGCACTGCCTTTGCCACTGTGCAGGTCAGATTGCTGAAATCCAGGAAACAAAGAATTGAAGTGATAAAGTGCAAACGTCTGAGAACCAGGGAGCACTGAGATAAGGTACATCCCAAAGGCAGCCCTGCGAGCCAGCTCTGTGTAAGGTGACCATGCCTCACCTGCCATGTCCCACTGCCTAATCCTGTCCCCCCAGCTCTACTTCCCATCCCTTCCTCCCCCCAGAGCACTCCTTGCCCAGCCTTGATGCTCTCACATTTATCCCCTACTTAGAAGCAGCCAGGAACAGCTTTACCTCATGTGTCTGAAGCTGTAATTGAGGAGCACATTGATCTGAAGCACTCTGCTCTAGTGCTTGGGGAGCAGGGTTCTGTTATCTGAGCCAGCTTTCCTCTTCCTCCCGGTTAATCAGTGCTAATTAATTGATTGGGGTTCATCCTCCACTCAGAAAAAGAGAGGCAACATGGCTCTCAGTAGAGCACATGTAACGTGCTTGCTTTCAGAAAGCTGTTCACATCCTTTCAAAAGTAGCCAGTTATTCTCCCCAGCAGAACATGAAATTGGCATTTAAGTGAGATGGGGGGAGGCCAGGTGCCTACCAACTACCTGGACTCCTCTGCCCAGAGTAGGACCAACAGTGACAGCGCCCAAGTGCTGCTTAGTGTGATGGCCACGTGCTGTCAAAAGCCTTGAAACTCTCTTCCCCAATCTCATGCTGCACTGAGACCTCTCAGTGTGTTTAGCACATACCACCCAGGACAGCTTTTTTTGACATCTTTCCCCTGGAGAGCGTGAAGGACTGGGAGCTCAAAAATGGTTTGAGGATCTGGTACTGGGGAGGATGGCAGGCACCCAGCTTCCCCAGGGAACGGGGCAGGGAGGGGGCCAGCAGCACCCACCCGCTGCTGGGGAAGGAAGCGGTGATTTTTGTCAGTGGCAGAAGGGGAAATCCAGCAAGACAGCTGCCTCATCACTGCCACGTCATTTTGCTGAAAATGCTCATGTGCTGAGAAAGTTAAAAATTGACTCAAGTTTATTTAGTCACTGGCCACAAGCTGGTAGCGGGATTACGGGTGTGAACATGGTGACCCCCAGCATCTACGGCCCAGTGCCCCGGGACAGGCTGCCATTGCTCCTCTGCTCCTCATCCTCTCTCATCCCTGGCAGTGCAGTACAGGGCTGGCAACCCTCGAAAGCCAGCCCCACCAACCAGAAACCCTGCCACTACGTTTCCCTCGCCTGCCATGACAGCAGCGACATCGGCCACTGCCACCCTGTGTGCCACCTACAGCCTGCGGAGAGAGACCATGCCTGGGAGACATGCCTGGGGGGTGAGCCACTGGGCTCGTGGGAGCAGGCTGAGGCTTTTAAATTCAGTTATTCCAAGTGGGAGCGATCTTGAACATCTCTCCAGGGCACCATGCGGTTTAGAGATGAGGCTGTCCTCAGGTGCCCTCATTTTGCACATTTTAACACACAAAAAAGAGCACCCCTCACCCTGTGCCACAAGAAAGAGGATGGCAGGATCCCAAGAGACCTCAGCTCCCCTGAGCAGAAGGGCAGCACTGCCAGGAAAATAAAGTGAGTTAAAAAGTGCAGCAGCATTCTCCCTTGCTCCAGGAGGGTTGCAGGACATGACCATTCCCTGTTCTCCTGATACTTTTCTTTTTAAAAGCAGGGAGGAAGCCAGGGAAGCAGTGAAGGTTGTGACCAGAGATCTATGTGACATCAATTCACTGCTCATGGAACAAGGATGGCAATTAACTGCCTAAAAAGTGGAGCATGAAAGAGCGCTCAAGGAAGGAACAATCCATAAATAAGTCATTATGGATTGCTGTGGTCACCTACATGGTACAAGGCCTCATAGGACAAAAGTTGGGAGATACAACTTACTTAAACTCCCTGTTAAGTCGCATACTCCAAATGTGACTTTCCACCCCACCTTGTTCCAGGGGACAAGCTGCCCAAGTCTGAAGGAAAGATTCTTCAGCTTTCAGGAGAAAGGACCTTTTGGGATGTGGGCTTGTAATCAACAGCTTGAATACAGCCTATCAAATAAATGAGGGTTAGATTCAAGCTAAAGTAATATTTGTACTGTTAAAATAAGAGAGAACTCCAGATCCACACAGCTTGAACTTTGAAGGAAACTGAGCCCATCCTCACAAGCTCAATCCTGATATATAGTGGAGACTATCAGCACATTTTGAACATGAATCAAATGTTTCCAGAAACATATGCAGGTTTTGAGATCCTGGCTCCTGGTTCAAGCCCACCTGTATTTTACAGTTCTGCTTTTCAAAAGAGAAGGCAGTGATTTGGGGCAGAGTGCCGGACTGGAACAGCTTCAGGCTCAGCAACAGACCTTGCATGAACATGGGCATGTTTCCAGTGACCTAATTTTTCAGAAGGGCTGCCCTCTCTCCTTGTCCTTAGTGGATGGTCCTCTTTTGACTGTCCATTGGCTCCCTGTTTGCATCTCTGTTCTTAAGATTCTGAATCCAAAGCAGCAGTTAGGACATGTGCCACCTGAAAGAAGAGTATACTGCTGTGGCAAAGCCCACGGAACTGCAGGGAGTGTTAATTAGCTATAAAGCTCTTGCACCAGCCTTCTGTAAATGGTGTCATAGGGCTATAATTCTTCATTCAGCTTTCCAGGCAAGCTTCTGCAGATAGGATCTCATTCCCTTCTGGATTGTTACTGGATTTTAGAGAAATGTTTCAATACTTGCTGCTGCCAGAGAACTAATGACTAGACAGGTCTACCCGGCAGGCTCAGTGCACTGAGCACTCCAGCCTCAGTCTGGCAAAGCGATAGTGTGCCCCATATAAAGCACATGAAGATTCCTGCAGAACTCAGCATAAGGGGCCAGCACTCTCTGGATCAGGTCATCAGCAATGCATGAAGGAGGAGCCATCAAGTGGCAAATAGTGCAATTGCTGGATATGGATCTTCAGAGGGATGAAGTGGTGAGTCATGGTCAGTTCCCAGTCCATACACTGGTTTTCACTACAGACATTTTAAGTTGCTCTGGTATGTGCCTCACCCTTCTTATTTATAGGAATTAGTGAGGCATTTCATAAATAAAGGGCTTCCTCCTAAAGCAAGGAAACAATGACAAAGCAAGAGATATTGGTGGTTAAAAAAATACAGCTTACCTAGCAAAACAACTATCCTATTATCTCATCAGCATGGCACAGGCAGGAGAAGTTATAAATAGCCGCACTGGCAATGCCTGGGAGTTGCCTCTTGGCACCACTGGTTCTGGCCACCTCTTTCTGGCTCTTGTCCACAGGATGTACAACGGCAGGGAAAGCAGCAAGACAGAAAATCCCTGTCAGCTCTGCCCCATGCCTGGCTGGGCAGCCCCCGAGCCGAGCGCTCGCAGGGGGGACAGCGGGCAGGTGTACCACAGACACTTGATCCTAGTTGAAGCAGCAGTGGAGAACAAGGCTCTTTTGTTAGGAAACGTGGATTTTCTTGGTGCAACCAGCTGGAAGGCACAAGGGGAAAAAGCCCAGAGATGGATAAGTAATTTGTTTTTAACTGGTTGTCCTGATACTTAAGATGACGGTGTATAACGTGGCCTTGGCTACGATAATCCCTGCTCACAGCAGGGAGAAAGGTTTTATGCCGTTACAACGATACTGGACTGAAGAAAGGCAGGAGGAGAGCCAGGAGAGCCTCTGTGGGCTGGCTCTCACACCAAAGCTGGGAACGGAGGCTATCATCTATTTATTTCTACTGTGAGGGCTTCATTAAGAGTGTAACTAGGTTTATGGATGGAAAGAAACAGCCTGTGCACAATCCTATTGCTTGCATATTTTTTCAAAGACGTTGGAGACATGGATGTCCACGAGGATTTCATTGCACGACCCTCGCGCCATATGGGACAGACATAGCCCCCAGGCCCAGCCTGCTATCCCAGAGTAGTTGCAGTTGGCTCCCACCCTCTTTTGGGTTTCAAATTAGCACACATCACTGGTGGCACAAGCAGCAGATCAGTCCCAGCAGATAGTTCAGCTGATGGACAGTGACTTGGCAGCTTTTGTAATCTGAAACATGTTACCTTATTCAGGGTCTGGCCAAGCTTAGGAGATGGGATGGAATTTAGATGTAAAGAAGAAATTTTTTACAACGAGGGTGGTGAAACACTGGCACAGGTTGCCTAGAGAGGTGGTCGGTGCCCCATCCCTGGAAACATCCAAGGTCAGGTTGGACAGGGCTGTGAGCAACTTGATCTACTTAAAGATGTTACTGCTCCCTGCAGGGAGGTTGGACTAGGTGACCTTTAAAGGTCCCTTCCAACCCAAACTATTCTGATTCTAACTTGCTAACTTAACTTGACTGCTTCAAATTCTGCATTCCTAGCCTAAGATCAGTATTTAGCCAAGCTCCACAGCCAAGCTGAACTTCATCCCCACCATGTATGTGAAGGTCATCCACGCAGAGCACAAGGACCTTATCTTGTTGACTGGGTGAAAAGTGCAGAGCACATCTCCCTCAGCTCACTATGGCCATGGGTATGCAGATCTTGGCCAGCCCACTACAGCCGCAGGTATGTGGAGCAGTTGCACAGTCCAGCAGGATTGCAACAGTGTAACCCCACTTGCAGCAGAGTCCACCCATCACAGCACTGTCTGGTCCCTGCCACTCCAGAAAAGAAAGGGTAACAGAGCCAAAAATAAAGGACACAGCAGATTTCCAAAGGATGCCCTTACTGATGTTCACTATAGAAATCACCCTTGGGTACAGATGCATGTGGGCACGCTCCAGTTCGTGACCAGCACAAGGAGACAATGCATGCTCCAGCCCCCTGATGGGACATGCTGCACCAAATACAATACCAAGCTCGGACCCCCATGTTCCCATTTTGTCTTCAAAGTTGATTTCCTCAGTGATTGAGAAAGAATGAGAATCTCCACAATGACCATAGGAAACACCTAAAAATCAGGCTATGGCTCAAAATCACTGGCCTGGTAACTGCTTGCAGGCGCAGAGCTGGGGCACAGGAAGCCATGCTAGGCTCTCAGTGCTGGTGGTTCATGTTCTGCAACCATGCCCTGGCCACAAACCTCTGTGCCAGCAGAGAGCATGGCTCCAAACAGCCCAAGCAGACAGCCAGGGTTCAGGCAGGAAGCTGAGCAAGACACAATTCAATAATGAAATTAAAAACCCAAAAAAAGGTAACTTGGAGAACAGGAAACTCTTGGGTAGGGCTTTCTTCTGACCATCTTGCAAAGGGGAAAAGGAGGATGAAGAGAAGCCATTTGCAGATGCTTGTGGTGTGAGCAGTGCAAAGGGAGGAAAGGGAGGCTGCAGAGAGCCCAGCACTACTAGTAGTGCTGTGAGAGGGCGGAGCAAGCGGTTTCACCCACCCAGGCAGCTGGATTCGGCTCTCCCCATGGCCCTTTGGCTGGCATCAAGCACTTTCTGCAGGTTACTCTGAGGTGCTCAGAGATAGCCCAAGACTGTGCCCTGGCTGCAGTATGTGTAGCAGCCTGTTGCTTTAGTCAGGACTCACAATCTCCAGGAAATCTCCTTCCACCATATTTTCTCCCCCCACAGCACAGCCAGCGGGTAGTGGTGTGGAAGGAGTGCAGGGTGCCCAGCTGTCCCAACTTGCTCTCTTTAGGGTAATGGCAAACTCTTTCCCTCAGGGAAGGGAATTGTACAACAGGTTGTCTATTCCTGCTTTCTGCAGTTTCTCACCATACAACCCTGATAAACCCTTTCTGATAAACCAACTAATATATGTCAGGCCCGGTTTACCCCTTAGCAGCGAGAATTAGTGGGTAAATCCTGGCTACAAAAGTTTTGCCTTCCTGCTGGAACACAGGAAGTTCCACCTAAACATAAGGAAAAACTTTACTGTGCAGTTGAAGGAGCACTGGAACGGGCTGCCCAGATCTCCTTCTCTGGGGACTTGGACATGTTCCTGTGCAACCTGCTCTGAGTGAACCTCCTTTGGTGGGGGGGTTGGACTAGATGATCTCCAGAGGTCCCTTCCAACCCCTACCATCCTGTGATTTTGTGATTCATGGGGGCCCTGTGATAAGAACAAAGGCAGGAAAATCAAAGTGCTGAGAAAAGTGACAGGTATGAGTAATTGGACATCAGGTACAGCACAGAGGTGTTCCATTTGGCTGCAGTGGCAGAAGGCTTCATCTATCATGAAGAAGTGAAGATGGGGCAAACATGTAGAATTTTACAGAAAATCAGAAAAGCCAAATCTAATTAGCAGCAGAGCTTCCTGCAGAGTAGTCTATGTTGGGACACTCTTGCCTTACTGGGGTTGGTCCTTCTGGAGCAGAACACAGGACCATTTTCACTCTCAGAATCGACAGGATCACTCAGAAAGTGAGAATGAAGAGCCCTGAGAAGCCAGCCCTGTTTTTCAGCTCCACATTACCTTAGCCCAAGGACTACAGATAATAAGTAAGTCATGGATATTCCTCCTAAGGAGCTGTTCTCCTTAGTTTCTGTGACGATTACTGCAATGGCTTCCACCTGGATTTGAGGAGCTTTTGGATTATAATGTGGCACCATCCTGGCTGTGTCCCTGTGGACAAATTGCAGTTAAGTCTGAGCCGCCCAGCCAGGTCTCATGAAGATGGGGAGGGGGATTGCTTTCATGCCAAACAGCTAAGCTAAGCTATAAGTTGGTTTTGAAGATCAGTGACCTGGCTGCAGAGGCACCATTGCAGGAGGCAGGGGTTGTTGTTATCCTCCTTTTCACTCCGGGGAGGCTGTGCTGCTGCCACACAAAGCTGCCTCTGGCACTAGGGAGCACAGGGACAGCTGAACAAAACCCAGGGTGAGCCCCACGGGCCAGTGCTGTCAGAAAAGACATGGAGGAGTTAGAGCTCGCACAGTCCTCCCTGCTCAGCTACACCAGCCCTCGGGCTTTGTACTTTTATAACATGATATGGAAAATTATTTTGGATCACTGTGCTCCCTGTTTACTGCAGATCCCCTGCGATGTTTATAAGAAAAGGTCAGAACTGCACGGGCTGGAGAAGGGGTGAAAGCCTTGAGGACAAGGGAAGAAGGCAGCAGGAAAGGGGAATGGTCCATCTCCTCTCAGTGGCAACAAGTCATTGGGTATGTTCAGCCACTGGTGGAACCACAGTCAGTCAGTCAGTGCCCTCTAACGGATGGCCGGGCAGGGCCACACTCCCAGTCTTCTCCAAAAACACCAGGTTTGGCCATGTTGGGTCCTGACTGGACCAAGGTGAGGTATGAGTTCAAGCAAGCCAGCACAGATTCAATGGAAGCATGACCCTCACTTAAAGGGTCCCATAAAGGCTTATCATCACCAGCCAGCTCCTCAGGCTGTGCAGGAGCTGCATCTCCATGCACTGCACATGCCTTTCTCAGCAGGCATCCTTCCAATGCCATGCTGCCACCACAGACCCACCCCCGGCGCAGCAGCACCAGGTTGCAGGAAGCATTCTGTGGCCATGCAGAGCCTAGTCCAGCCCCACCACCCTGGCAGCCACCCTGCCTCTCCCTGGCTCAATTTCATGCAGGTTTGTCAAACATATTCTACTTCAGTTCCATTTTACCTTCTGTTCCTCCTCTTTGTTTTCAAACAGTCCTTGCACTTCTCTTTGGCTCATCACGTGAGTGAAGGTGCTCAGTGCAGGCTGCTGGGCCTGCAGGGCTGTGCCGGAGGAGCTGCAGGCTGACATTTCAGAGCCAGCGGGGATCAGAAGATGGCAGGACTACGATAAAATGGTTAAAGGGCCTGGACTGAGACCTGTGGGAAGAGTTATGGGGAAAGCACCATCCATGGTATAAGAAACAGAAATAAGTCCTGCATATGGGCAATTTCAAGTCACAGTGAGCAGCTAAAGGACTTTATGCAGAGAAATTGGCCAAAGCATCCCTTGCAATTCGGGCCTTCCGGTTCTCACAGCAAGTGAATGAACTGCAGCTGGCCCAGCGAAGGTCCCTGCTTTCCCTCAAGCAGCACACTCTCATGCTGCTACCATCACCAGCCTTTTACAGAGTGAACACGCACAAAATCCCCCAACACCAAAGCGCTGGCACCTCTCATGCGTGTAGGGCGCACGTGGCAGAGAAGTAGCAGCTTGCCCTGGAATAGGGAGTGGCAGATTGACACATGCTGGCACAAAAACCAGTGGCATGTACACGAGCTAATTCAGCAGTGCCCACCTGAAACAGAACCTGCTTGTGCCACAGCTCACTCTGGTCTGACCCGCCCCAGCCAGCACCACAGCCCAGTGCGAACACTTCCCAAATGCAGGAAGGAGGAAAGGAAGGAGGAAAGGAAGGAGGAAAGGAAGGAGGAAAGGAAGGAGGAAAGGAAGGAGGAAAGGAAGGAGGAAAGGAAGGAGGAAAGGAAGGAGGAAAGGAAGGAGGAAAGGAAGGAGGAAAGGAAGGAGGAAAGGAAGGAGGAAAGGATGTTCTGTGTTTCCACTGGGCATAGAACAAGAAGGAACTGCAAAAATGGGAACCTGGGTTGGACATTAGGAAAATAATTCCAAAGTTAGGGAGAGTAAGGCCCCAGAGAGATTGCCTTAGAAATTACTGTATTGCCATCTTTGGAGGATTTTTACAAAAAACCTTGAGAAGTCTCAGTCAGCACGATACAACATTCTCACGTAGGGAGAGAATGGACTAGGATGCTTCCCGTGCCCCCTTTCTGTCTCCCCCTCCCCAAAGTTCTGCATCTTCAACAGTCTACGATTTGTCATAATCTATGTTTGCATAGAAATACGCCAGTAACTGTTTCCCCAAGCACACACTTCACCAGTCACTATGTGGCACTTCGAGGACACTCAGAACATGATACGCAAATGCTTTTGCTTCAAGTACTATGGCTCCAAAGGAAGAAATACTGTAGCTGCTGCTGAAGGGAGCAAGCCTCCAAGCTAAGCAACTCTGATCTGGCAGGGAAATAGAGCAGAGGAGGTGGCTGCATTAGGAAAAGGGATGGAGCAGCACCAGGTTTCCCCTCAGGGCAGTAAGAAAGGGTAAGAGACAAGAACCAGCTGGAAACCAGGAGCAGCTGAGTCTGTCCTGCAGGGCGGCTGGTGACAGCCAGGCACCAACTCCCCCTGCTCCTGCACTGTACTGTCCCTCTCCTCCAGAGACTTCCCAGAGCAGCTCCATGCCCACGCCCAGCTCTAGGACCTCTTCTTCTGCCCAGCCATCTTTCCAACCCTGAGAGCATCTACCAAGGCTTAATACTTAACAATTCTTAGAGTGAGGAGGGGGACACAGAATACACTTTGGAGAAGATATGAGGGGAAAAATGCTGCAATACTTCTGACCAAACTCAGCTCAGTATCTTCCCATTCCCCCAGTTGCACTTGGCACTGGAGGAAACAATCCCACTGCACAAACCTGTTGCTTTGTTTGCTTCAGGCCCATTATGAAGTAATTAACTATTACCTTTCCCACATCATGACTGCCTGAGAATGACACTTCTTCCCTGTTGTCAAAACAACTTCTTCACAAATTCAGTAGACACACATAGTTCTTTGTATGAGTGAAAAATACCCATCAAATAGACCCCAAAATAAGAAAGCTAAACTGCTTTTGCCCTTACTCAAAAAGACTCAAAATACAGAGCCCCGAAGTCCTGATGTAGGGTTTTTTCCCTTTCATTTTTTCTTAAACAAATTACTCAGAATTTGGGATTGGCTCTGCTCAAAAGATTATCTAGCACTAAAAAGCCTGTCTGGAGTAAGTAGGCTACCAAAAGCAAACAGCTTTATCAGCTAGGCACTCAGGTTAAAGAAACCGGCACTCCCTTCAAAAGGTCCATGTTCTTCCTTATCTCTCTACACAGCCCATCAAGGCTTTAGCCTTCACAAGGTGTTCAGTGCATGGCATCGCTCTGCAGCTAAACAGAAAAGGAAAATGCTGAGATGTGAAAAAGATCATGCCGTTTCTGAACTCAGAAACACAGCATGTGTATCCTGAACAACAAAACTTATGTTTTAAAATCAACTAAGGGCTGTGTAATTTTTTAAAAAAATAAATCTTCAATATTAGCACTTCTCAGATACAATTTTAAAATGCTTCCTGTGGCTAACTACAAAGCTGTGTTTGTCTCATTTCCAACAGTTTAGTGCAATCCATTGTGTATCATAAAGTTGTAATTTCTAGGCAACAGAGATGAAATTTATTGAAGTCTGAACACATTTCAATAACTTCCCTATTTCCATGATAGCCTAGAATAAAAAATAATTGCACTGCAATCACAATACTGTTGCCACAAAAGAAAAATACTTTATCTGTTTAGAGCTTTAAGTTACAAAAGATCTTTATTTAACTTTGGTAGAACTTATGTTTATAAAACACCTATCTAGGTAGTCTAAAAATATTAATCAATTGCTGCAAATGAAAAACACTGTGTAAACTTTGCTCTTTTTCCTATTTTGTAAGTCTACTAACATTTAGCTGAAAGGAGGCAATGTGTCCATCAGGGAAGTCGTCTTATCTGGATTGTGAAATACTTCAAAGATTTATAAGTAATTATTACTGCTCATTCAATTCCTGTTTGGCTTAGATACCCTGAAGCTGACAAAGGGAACACTGAATTATGTCTTCCAGCTAAATTGCAAGCCTGGAGTTTCAAAAAAAGCAGTTTCTCTTAAGAGGAACCTCACTTCTAGAAAGAAGGAACCAGCTCCTAGGCCCAGCCTTACGTCCTAACACCTGCAACGACAGGGCACACGCTGGGTCTGGGCAGCGTGCCCAGCTGACAAGACAAGCACGTTGCAGCAGCTTTTATCAGCCACCATGTAGAGCTTGAGAGTAGCAGAGCTAAAATGGATCTTGGAGAGAACCCAGATGAGAATATCAGGTAACACCCAACAAGGGCTCTCCTGCCAGGATCCCCTCCAGACCCCAAACCTCACTCAGGGTTCTGGACTGCAGTTCTGGGTGGGCAACTGTCAGAGCCCAGGCATGCAAGCCTCTAAGTCCTTTATGAGATTTAATCTTAAATGACTAGCACAATTCAGCAGCATCAGAATCTAGAGCTTAATAAAAATCTTGTGCCTCAACCACAAACCAATCCTTTCTGGCTGCCTTACAACACTTAGGTCACATGTTGAAAAGTAAGTTTAGTATGGCTGTTATTGGAGGAGGACAAGGGAATGGTTTGGGGCACCATCAGCTAACTATCCCTACCTCCTTCTGTGCAGGGTTTTTCTCTTTGAAAGGATATCTACATCTCCCTCTTAACATTTTGTGGCAGTAGGGGTGTGTGGGGGGACCAGACAGCAAAACTTTTACTGTTACATCCTTGCTTCAGGTCAAAGCAAAAAGAGCACCATCTACAAGAACGAGACCCAAGAAATGTATTATTTTGTTGAAATAATTCTATACATGTTTAATTAGAAAGCTACAGTGATTTTGAACAATAATTTGAACTTTTCTGGATATCCATCTGAGGTTAAGAGTACCCTTTTATTGCCCTAATAGCATTTAGTGTGAGAGAACTCTGAAGTCAAGTGCTGTTAAGAGGCTAATAGCAAAAAAAAGTCCCCCTGCCAAACAAACCTTGCAATTTTTTTCTTAAAATAGGGCAGGAGAGAAGACATGCCCTACCATGCTCTGGCTTCTTTCTTGCCATCATCTAGGAGCACCCAGGACAGAAATGGAGAGACCTAACTCATAGAAAAGAGCAACAACATGCCTGGGCAAGAAGGAACAGGTAAGAACATGCTCAGGTGCCAATGACAGAAGCACAACAGGAACAGCAGAATGAAAAAGGACAGCCTGGAGAAAGGAGTCATGCTGAAGAACGGAGGAAGGGAGAGAGCAGAAACAGTTCATAATACGTCCTAGGGAGGCCACTGTAAAACAGTATTTAAACTAGAGGGGTTTTTTTCTTATAAACATCACAGTTTAGACTTTAGCATATCAAACCTCAATATAAGATACTGCCAACTCTGGCTGTTTGCTCCACTCATCTGCCAGGAGCATCCATTGCTACAGCAGGGCTGGCAGAACAAATGCAAAGTCAGTGTCTCAGCTTAAACCACCAGTGCAGGGTAGGGGCTGAGTCAAGATGTCACACTTTGCCATGAAAGAGATGGGGAGATGCCAGTTCTGCCAGGGCTTGGTGACCTCCAACAAGAGGCAGTAAAACCGCAGCAGCTGCTGAATGCAAGTGGAATCCTTCACATGTGACAGCAAAATTCCACAAGTACTCCCTCCTACGGCCTTATTTAACCCCAAGATGGCAAATGCTGGTGAAAGGAAAATAAGATACAAAAATACAAAACAAGAAAATAAAACAAGATATGAAAATGGAAATGATTCTTCTTCTGTTGAAACTACATTTTTTAAAAAAATCTCACATAGAATAAAAACTACATTGAAGAGCTGTTATTTCCAGGACTTCTGAAAATCTCAGATCTGGCTTCTTGCCTTAAATTTGTACTAACTTATTTAGCGGGAATGAAATGCATTTGATTTCATTCTATTCTTTTGTGAGAATCTGAAACACATTTAATTAGTGAGTAATAAAAAAAAAGCAGAATTCTAAAAGGAAAATACTTTCCTTTTTGTGAAAGGCTTCATTTTTTTAGGACTGGAGAAGCTAGCTAGTACGCTTCTCCAGGTTTTCTAAAATCCATATAGATTGCTTCTTCTCTCTGAAAAAATCTTTATATGGCACAAGTCATGACACTCACTTGACAAGCTTCTAACGGGACATTACTGCCTTTAAGTTACCCCCCAACTGCCTAGAATACCGGCAGATGCTTTACACACACGTCAGAACTACAAAACACTAGTCAAATAATTCCCGATACTACTCAATCTAGAACCAAAACTTTAATATTGCAACACAAAATACCGCAACTAAATACTTTAAACTTAAGAAACAACCAGCTTTGCCAGCCTTCTGACAATCCTCCAGCTGGAGACGCAACTTCAGACCTTCCGCAGCCTCTCCCTGGTTCCGGGGCCAAGCCCGCAGCACTGAGAGGTGCAGTTTGGCTCGCACAGCCCGGGGGTTTAGCGGGAGGCACCGCCAGACTCCCTGCGCCCCAGCTGAGCCGCTCCCGCCCAGCTCTCGGACCCTGCCGCAAGCACTGACCCGCGAGGCGACGTCTCCTGACGCCCACAGCACCCTCGAAAAAATAAGTAAAGAGACTCCCGAGCGAGGCCCGAGCCGCGCCGGTCGCAGGAAGCTCTCGCGAACTTCTAACAGCGCGTCTGCGGCCCCGAGCACCAAGCGCCCCCCACCCCAGCACGGGTACGGCGCTGGGACGCACGGCGACCCCCAAGAAGCCGCCACGAGGAGGGGAGCAGCCCAAAGCCCTTGCACGGGCCGGAAGAGGCGGGCGGAGCCCGGCTGAGGCGCCACCGCCCCGGGGCGGGAGCTTCACCGCCTCGCGACCGCCCCCGCCCCCCCGCGGCGGAAGCGGCGCTCCGCGCGTATGCGCCACGGGGCTGCCCGGGCCCATCCCTTTCCGGCCGGCACGCGACCTTCCTTGCCC
>VYZX01029749.1:29181-168768 GCA_013401335.1 Brachypteracias leptosomus
GGGGCGGCGCTTCCGCCGCACCGGAGCCGGGGACCGGCCGCGGGCGGGGAAGGGCTCGGGCCTGGCGGAGCTGCCCCGTCCGGGCGGCTGCGGCTCCTGGGGGCCGCGGGAGGGGGTGTGGGCGGCTTCTCCACAGGCTGGCGCGTCCTTGCGCTGCTGCATCGGGAATCCCAGCTGAAGGCCGGCTTGAAGAAAGCACCGTAGTCATTAGCACCTTTTAATGACTACGCAGGAGCTGGGTGTGTATGCGTGATTAAGAGGCCAAAAGAAGGAAGTAGGACGTACCCAAGATGGTTTGGTGGTTTCATAGGCGTCCAGTTAAAGCACAGGCCGAGGCATCATGCGTTAAAACGCCATGGCAGGTCTGCCACGGGTAGGGAGGGAGTGAAAGTATTTGGACCTCCTTTGCTTTCTCTTCATGAAGCAAGCTGCATTCAGAGCCATTTCTCTCTGCAGTAAAGTCTCTGACGCTGTTTCCCAAGTTGTATTTTTACTGAACTTTCTTCACACAACATGTTGCTGATTCTCTGAAGTTATACCAGTAAAGAAACTAAATGTAGCTCTGGTCATGTTTGCGCTAAGTTTGGTAAACCAGCTTCTTCATTTGGAGGGTATTTTGGTAAAAGAACCAAATGTGACCTATTTTAAGTTTTGTGGAGTCCAGTTTAAAGAAAAAATAATTTGGCCAGTTAGAGCATATTTGATTTAAAGTAGACAGCTTTTTTCTATTTTAATGGTTTTATTTTCCAGCATATGAAAGTGAGAGATTTGAATTACAAAGTTTTCAATCAATTAGATTAACTAGCTTTCAAAATTAGCTTTAGTATGTAGGCATTATCAGATCAGACTTTGGTGTACTCATGGTATCTGTACTTAGTAAAAGTTACCATCTCATCTTTTTAATAGGCAGATAATTCACTTTTTATCAGCTCTCTCACTTCTGAGAGCTTTTCATTTATTCAGCCATTATTTAGGATGAGACAATTTGAACACTTCTTTTTAACACACTTTGCTGTCATTTGGTAAAAACCTACAGTACAGTTTATACTCAAAAAAAAAAGTTTCAGTACTGTGATATGATAATGGCAAGGCAGAAGTTGAAGGTGATTCAAATGCTTGTCCTCCTTAGTAATGACAGAATTCTGTGAGGGACAGCTTCATTGTCATTAGTTGAGCAACCTCTTCAACCCTACATTTTGTGACTTAGTTTCTAATTTGTCAAAAGTGGGAACAAGTACAGCTTTTTCACCTGAGCAATGCTTGCATTCAGAGTTTGAGAATGTGCCTCTTATAAAAATGCTTTTACTTCAAATGTTGTATTTTTCAGACTTTGGAAAGCACTCGTATTTTATTCTACATCTAGTCCAGTTCAGCTAAAAGTATTTATTATCTGTATCAAACTTGCATCTGGCACATATCTGGAGCACTTGTCTAAAATATACTTAAATTATATTGTGTCATTGTACTTTTGGAGCATTTTTAGATTTTGGCTCTTGATATTTACCTGGAAAAGGTAAACACTTTTTACCTAGAAAGCATTTCTTGACTTTATGCATTTTTTCATAATCATTGTATCCATTTACTGAAGCCTTGAAATAGAAGCTCTGAGGGTGAATAGTTATTCTTATGTTGATACTGGTCTCATTTTCACTCCAAACTTTTTTTAGTTTAGCCTAATTCTTAGCTACATCTGGTGCTATGCTTATTAAACAGCTAGAAACAACTAGCTTGGGTTTTGAAACACATCTTTGAAGGTGTGTTTGACATTGCCAGCTGTCTGTAAACTAGGGATCTCAAAGCTTTTCCAAAAACTAGTTAGGCCTGATGACACATTTGTGAGGTATGCACACATTTCATAGTTGTGACTTTTCAGAATTTGAGTCATAATCCAGAGTAAAACCCAGGCAGTCTTGCTTAATCACTAAACTAGAAATATTCTTAAGTAATCTGGAACTGCACTTTTCCCTTCAGATTTTTTGAATGGTTGTGTTTCCAGAGGTTTATTATTTTATAGCTATTGCTATGTGTGTTTAGCACTAAGTGTATATTCCGTGTGATTTTGAAATTGTTTCTAAAGTGGACTGTCCAGTTGCTCACGACTAAAATGGGATCTGGTGACTCATTCAATAAAAGCTCCAGCAGAATCAGCAAAAGTACAGCATGGGTAGGTGTGTCCACTTGTTAACTGCTGAATGGAATCGCCTCCTGCAAACAGCACACAGCTTTTTAGGGTTGAAATGTGCTGAAAGTGAGCCTGTTCTGCTAGTTGTGAATTTTAATGCCAGGAGCTAGTACCTTGCTGCAGATTTATTCTAGTAATATTTTTAAATCTGTTGTGGAATGACAGTGTGGTGTTGGCTAAGCAGAAATCTTTACATTTCTTGTACTTCTGCTCTGTGGAAAAGAAGGGGAGAGCTGTTAAGAGTTTTCCTGCTATCCTTCTCTTCGTGGAGAAAATGCATTGGTCTAAGATACCTGCTCACTATTATTTGAGAGTGATCAGGTTTACAAATACTAGTATAGATCCACTTTGAGTGAGATGTTTGGGAAATGTGTCCAGAACATGTTTGAGGATGTCAGGATTATTCTAGAAGCAATTAGCATGAGTTAGAAAAGCCTCTTTTCTAGTAAAGGAAGCCCTGTCGCTACTTCTGGAAATAATGAACTGTTTGTTGCTGGCACTTCTGCTGGGGCTGTCAGTAATAATTCTAATGACTTCCAGGGCAATACTGAAGCGTTGGATGTCTCTACTGTGGCCAGTTTGATATCCACAGTTCTTTTTTTTCTTTCATAATGTAAAGCCTTCTAGTGCTTCTTGTTTATGAGTATCTAGATTGTCTTTTCTCTCCTGCTTAATTTACATTAAAGTTTGTGAAAGCTTTGCTAGACTACTTAAGACTGGCAATGCTTATCTTTTTTGTGGCTTCATTTTAAGTCAGTTGTTGACTTGCTACTGTCATATGAGTATGGTAATAGTATCAACAGATTTTTTTTTTTACAATAAAATGTTTGATGTCTATCTTATCAACTTCTACAGATGTTTTTCAGAGAATATAATCTTCAGATTCACCTGTAATCTGAAAACATGGCAAGAGAGGATGTAAAATGTGATATAGCAGCTAAACCAGAGGCTGACTGCAAATTTTCTTTGGCAGTGATTTCCAGTAACAGCTAAAGATAAAAGCAGTACTTAGAGAACAAAAACTTGAAATAAGGGTATTCAGTGTGTTTGGCCCTTGGTTCTTCTCCTAAGAAAAGCAATTAAGTAAAATGTTACTGTTTTTAAACTAATACTAAATAAATTTCAGTCTTGTTAGTATCACATTGCTCTGCATTATACAAATTGCAGTAAAGTGAGTTAGTACCAATGGGTGTGACTTCAGGTATTTATTGGGACTTTTTTTGGTGTTCTTCCAGATGTACAGGAACGACGATGAAAAGGAGCTAATGTGGGAGGTCATATGTCTGCCATACTTGGGAACTGTTGCTCTTCTTGCTTAAATACCTCATTGACTTAAAACATCACAAACGTGTCTTATTGCTTTGAAGGGACATAAGGAAATTGAAAAGTCTTAATACTTCCCTATCTGAATACACAGAGATCTTAAATTCAGGCTTTGAAAAGTTAGTTATGGCACTCTACTGGAAAAACTGCTCCATTGGAGTAACAAAACCTGGTGTATGTTGCTTCATTTTACTGTAATAATGCTTGCTCCCTCATTGAGTTTGTAGGTATTTCATCATAAGATTTTAATATATATATAATTTCAGATTTTCAGAATTAAGTGCTAATTTCAAATCTCTTTGAACTGTGTCTTGCCTGAAGGTCCATCACAGATCTTTTTTGTCACTGAGGAAGGAGTTATGTGAAACAGCTTCCTGAAGCAGGCTTGAACTCCACCTAGCAAATTTTGTCAGTTTAGGGGTATTGGTGTTTTAGGAGTTATGTTAATATTTTCAAAAGGCCTCGTATAGGCATAAGCTGTACCCCTAAAAGGACTTTTAGTGAGGCAGAGTGCATCTACATGACATGGGAGTGGCCAGCTGATTTTCACAAATGTTAAAACTGTTCCTCCTGCGGGATAGATCATCTTTGCCATCACTCAGTACGTTTTTCTCCTGTCCTCTACCAGCTTTTCATAGTGGGATCCAATCCTTTAGGCTACTGGGATTTCTACAGCTTGTTCCATTGATTTGTGCTCCTTCCTATCCCCTGAGTGCAGCTCTTGCTGAGGAGCTTTTGCCAGTTTTTACTTGTAGAAAACAGAGTGGGGTTTATTCACATTTGAGGTTTGAGTTTGCATCTCATTAGTGGTGCTGGACTTAAAATAGTAAAAGTTTTATGAAAAATCCTACTTGAAATGTTGTTTGTGTGCTTAGTAAGATAATCTTAGTGTTTCCTACTAATTTCATGATGTTTTTCCAGCCGAACGAGCTTTGGATACCATGAACTTTGATGTCATTAAAGGCAAGCCAGTGCGCATCATGTGGTCTCAGCGCGATCCGTCGCTACGCAAAAGTGGTGTAGGAAACATCTTCATCAAAAATTTGGACAAATCAATCGATAACAAAGCCTTGTATGACACATTTTCTGCTTTTGGAAACATCCTGTCTTGTAAGGTTAGTGGAAAAGTATAGGTGCGTTTAATGGTTTGACACAAAAAGCCCTCAATTTATGCTGAAAACATTCCATGGGTATTACAACAGGGTTTTTCTTGCAATAGGTGGTATGTGATGAAAATGGATCCAAGGGTTATGGATTTGTACATTTTGAGACGCAAGAAGCTGCAGAAAGAGCTATTGAAAAAATGAATGGTATGCTGCTTAATGACCGCAAAGTGTAAGTACATAAATACATAGTTGGGGATCAACAGACTGAAAGTCATTTTGCAGGGGACAAATGTTTGAAGCTTGCCTAGAAAAGACGGGCTGTTATAAAAATTTCTAATTTTAAAGAGGATTTAGAATTTCAGTGTGAGGAATACTATTAATTGTATCTGCTTGTTCTAAAGGCAGAGTAAGTTCAGAAAAGGCTAATAATGGACTCTAGGGAAAAAATGTTGTATTAGTTGTCTTACAAGCCAATCCTGTAAGGAGGATTTGGGAACTTCCCTGGTTTTCTGATCTTATCAGTGCGAGATAAAGTAGAATCCCACTGGGTATTTGGAGTTGCGAGATAGGTACGTTATCCATTTTTTGGATGAAACTTAAAGCTCTAAAGATAGTCCTGAATAGCAGTTGGATTACACTAATGTTGAATGTCTGTTAATAGGCATATCTAGGAAATAGGCGTAGAAAGTCAAACTTACAGAAACAATGTTTTAAACACGATTACCATTCTATACTGTAGGAAAAAAGTTATTCGGCTACGTGGTTAGTGATATCTAGACTTGGGGTGGGGGCGTGTGTGCCTCACAGCTATACATGAGGGATCATTATGGTATTTGGTATAGCTGCAAAAGAATAGGTCTATAAATACCTGAGATGATTTGGAAAAGGATAACAGAAATCAGCATCAATTTACCATCATGGGTTATTGTTGTGTAGAGATGGCTGGATCAAGCCATATACAGGGAGAACATACATTTTGAAACTTGAGTTTTACTGCTTGTTCAGTGCTTGACTGGTATACTGTGGATGTTTTTACTCAGCTTCCATCTTTATACAACCTTTTAAAATTGGTCAAAAAAGGTCAGCATGTAGTCGTAAAAGCATTATCATTCTTTCCATCCTTGGTTACTATAAATTGGGTAAAGTTGTCAAAGTTTAAGAAAATGTTGAGTTACTGTATGCTACTGTATTGGATTTGTCAGGTTTGGAACTATGAAATTGGGCAGTACAACAAAATTTGAGGGCAAAAGTCTGCTACAGTCAGAAATCAGCATTAGCCACGTAACTTCTGTACTGGAGCAGTTCCTTGGGTTACAGAGCTTTGTGTTCAGCTTCTGTTCTTGCTCTGATGGCACGAACTGACCCTTGGTGTTCCCAGCACATTTGCAATGGTATTTCACTAAAGAGCAAATTGAACTATTTCTCTGTGCCTATTTAAAAAAAAAAAAAGAGAGGGAGAGAAAAGAAAAAGAAAAAATGACCACAAACCAAAGTCTTGCTATAGGCTGGAAAGGTAAGGGAGTGGAGGAGGTTAGGGGAATATCCCTTGCTTAAAAACTGGACCAGAGAATGGTAACTGCTTTAATGCTGCCACATTTTGACTATGGCAGAGGGATTTTGCTGATAGCTGCTGTTTAGCCACTGTACATGCCCTCTTTTCCATTGTCCAGCTCCTGTTGTCAAAGGCTGTTTTTAAGAGTGAACAATCACACCAATGGTGTGAAAGCATTTTCATACAAGTGACTGTGATAAGCACACTGATGTAAGAAAGGATAGTGAAATTGTTTCAGGTTTTTTAATGGAGTTTTATCAAATATTTTATCTGAAGAATTTAATGTATGTAATGAACAATGAAAATGATTAAGAATAAAATATGATGCCCGAGGATTAAAGTAAATTTTTAAACCTTGACAGACTTACTTTAATCTACACTATTCTGTTTTGCAACTAGATTTGTTGGAAGGTTTAAATCCCGCAAGGAACGTGAGGCAGAGCTTGGAGCCAGAGCAAAGGAATTCACCAATGTTTACATCAAGAATTTTGGAGAAGACATGGATGATGAGAGACTTAAGGAACTCTTTGGCAAGTTTGGTAATGTCTTGAGCTTTAAGTTTATATAAACATGAGTGAACTTCAGCTTATTACTTATACATTATCTGTACAGTGCCATATAATACATGGAATCAGTTGACTGGCTGTTGTTTTAAAAAAATAAAAACAGGTACAGAAAAGTTGGTACTTAATTCCAATTTCACATTAAAAGTGCAGTAATAACCGCTGCAGAATTGTAAATAGGCAGAATATATATAACCTTGCTATCAGAATTGCTTCTGGTAATTTGAAAATAACGTATCTGATCTTTTGAATGGGTTCTGCAAATTTTTTTAAGTTACAAATAGAAATGTTGTCATACAGGCTGACATTATGAATTTGCTACAGGATACATGACAAAGGAGTTTGCTATTGCTTTCATTGACCTGCAGACTTATTTTTACTCAGAGTATCTGCTTTCATTACTCAGGTGTGTTGTGGTGGTTGACCTAATACAAAATTATAAGGAGGTTTTCCAGTGGCAAGCTGTTTGGTTCTATCTTGATCCTCAGTTTTGCATGGGGCAAAATTATGGCAAGCATATGATGATGGTTTAGTCACCTTTGAAAGAGGAAATAGCAAACTCCTTAACTCAGTTGCAGGTTCTTGCACTGGTTTATAGGGCACATCTATTTTATTTTTAGCTTCAGGTTTTTGTTGTTGTCTTTCCTACAAGCTTTTGTTGTTCTCCAGTGGATATCATGTAAAGCAAGACATGAGAGTTTCTGTAATAGCCCTAAACAGCATTTACCAAAAATTCTTTTCCACTTGAAGTATCTGTGGTTGAAAGAGTAGCAAATTTTAGCTGCTGATAGTCTCAACTGAGTCTGAGTGGCAATTTTTCAAAGGTTTGGAATTGCTGAACTAGAATGGCCTTTCAGTGGGATGACTGGTGAAGCACATACCTAGTAGAAAGGCCTCCTTTCCAGCTTTCAGTACCTGTTTCAAAGGATGGATGCACTAATACTTTTTAAATATCATAATTTTTAATGAGAAAAACAATTTCATTCACTTTGAGGTAAAATTCCTACCACATTTTGCTTGAAAATCCAGTAGGAAGGAAATTCAGCCTGTCAGACTTTAGCCATAATGTCTGAAGTTCAGCATCAGGACAAATTAGCAATTTTATATTGATGGGTGATGTTTACTAGATACTACTATTGGTGCAAGAGTCCTTTGTAATACGAGTGAAACAGGCTAAATATTAAGACTTCTAAACAGGATGGTTCAAATGTGAGGAGAATGCTCTGTATGTGAAGTGTTTCATTCTCTTTTTAGGTCCTGCTCTAAGTGTGAAAGTTATGACTGATGAGAGTGGAAAATCCAAAGGCTTTGGCTTCGTTAGTTTTGAAAGACATGAAGATGCCCAAAAAGTAAGCTTTTGGACCTCATTTTAGGAATTCTGAGACCCAAATAATGTTTCATTGAGTGATTTCAAATCTTATGAAATCATTAAGGGTTTTTAATTAATCAAGGACACTGCAAAACCGGGTGTCTACTTCCTGAATGACGTGGCATAGTTTCTGTCATTTAGTATGCTTTCTTAGGAGAAAACCTCAGTTGATTTGAGCCTATTAAGTCAAGATACTCTGAGACAGCTGGAACTAGCGTAGAAATGGGCAGTATTGAATAATTTAATAACTTGTAGCTGGGTGTAAAAATCTCTGTGAGATTTGGACTCCCTCATGCTGGGCAACATATAAGCATAGTGAATTCCTACATCTCTTCAAAACCCAGAAGATTCATTGAATGCAGTTCAGTTGCACAAAAAGCATTTGTGCAAGGCAGAAAGGATTGTGTTTTCAAACTTCAGCACTGCAAAGTCAGCAGGAAAGCTATTAGTTTCATGGAACATGTTTGGCACAGCTCTATGAAAATAGTCATAGAGCCCTCTGATGTTGCTTTGACTCTGAAGAGTAACTTTGGAAGAAGGGTCCTTTTAATTTGTGTATGTCTGTAACATGCCAGTGTGCTGTATAACTTAATTCTTTGTCAGCTGGTTGCTTTAATGTGTCAGTTGACTGTAGCAGCAGGGGCATAGCATCAGGAGAAAAACTCAGCACAGAACAAATCAGGGCAACAAAGTTGGCTTTTCAAAAAGCGTCTCAGTGATTTGTCAGTACTGCAAGTGTACAAGCAAATTAGAAGAAATCCTGTCTGTCTTACATCTACGTTGTTTGGTCTTGCATACATTCATTAATGAATTTTCTCTTACAGGAGTTAGAATCCCATGTTGGGTGTTTTAAATAGCATGAAAATTGAATATCTCAGTAAATGTGTTTAATGGCTTTGATTGTGAAGATATACGGTAGACTGGTGACTTCTGGTTTTAAATTAATTGAATAAATCTGTGCCAGAGTTTTCCCCTATTAATACTCATAACTCATAACAGCGTAAAGGAAAAAAGTTGGTATTTTCATACTCTCTAAGTATTTCCTTAATGAAAGATTTTTTTTTTAAAGCCATATATACTAGCTGTAGCTTAACATACAGTATAAGAAGGTCTGATAGATACAGTTTCAGATGTTACTTCTAAGAACAGAAGACAGATAGGAGTTAGAGATTTTAAACTGAATTTGCTTTCTTTTCTGTCTTTAGCAAGATAAAGCTGCAGAAATAGTTCATTATGTGGCTTGATTTATTCCCCCCCAAACTTCATATAAGAATATTTTTTTGCATCACTTGTGACTTCATTAACTGGAGAGATGTACACTCAAAGCAATTTCTATTTTATTTTAAGCAAGGAAGTCTTGGGATATTTTATTTCAGCTGCATGAATTGGCTCTTTTTCTGGAATTCTTATGTAACTTTTTATATTTGAATTACATTTTTTTTGTATGACTGAAAATATCTGCAATGCAAATCACCGCTAACCTCTTGTTTATTAATGAAGGCTGTAGATGAGATGAATGGAAAAGAGCTCAATGGGAAACAAATCTATGTTGGCCGGGCTCAGAAAAAGGTGGAAAGACAGACGGAGCTGAAGCGCAAGTTTGAACAAATGAAGCAGGACAGGATCACCAGATACCAGGTTCAGTTTCAATTCAAGAGGACTAACTTTGTGATTTTTTTTTTATTATTTTTAAATTTACAAAGACCATCTGTTTTCAAAAATAACTTCTGGGGTTTTTTAGGGTGTAAACCTTTACGTGAAAAATCTTGATGATGGGATTGATGATGAGCGTCTTCGAAAAGAATTCTCTCCATTTGGTACAATCACTAGTGCAAAGGTAAAGTTGAACTTCTAGATTTTGCTTGGCCTTTCTCTGAAAATGAACAGTGATCCTTCACCAAGGAAAAGTGACTTATTTCATTGACTAACAGATATGACCCAGTCATTTATCACTACTGTTATGTACATAGACATCTGTTTTCTTGATTATTGTACATTCTAGGTTAAACTCCAATATCATCTGTTGAAATAAACTGAATACTGATACTAATGTGAGAAACATGTCTTTTCAGTGCAATAATGCGCTCATTACTTCACTGGGATATTTTCATCTGTCTGTATTCAGTAAACAGCTATTAATTAATCAATTATATTCCTCTTTATAAATCAGTTCAGTAAAACCTCCCTTCTAGTAGGGTGGAAAAAAACTCCTGTGAGTTGAGTAGATATGACATTCTCTTGTTTTAAAACTAAATTTTGTACTGACAGGTCATGATGGAAGGTGGCCGCAGCAAAGGATTTGGATTTGTATGCTTTTCATCACCAGAAGAAGCCACCAAAGCTGTCACAGAAATGAATGGTAGAATTGTGGCTACTAAACCATTATATGTAGCTCTAGCCCAGCGTAAAGAAGAGCGCCAAGCTCATCTCACCAACCAGTATATGCAGAGAATGGCAAGTGTAAGAGCAGTACCTAATCCTGTAATCAACCCTTACCAACCAGCACCTCCTTCAGGTTACTTCATGGCAGCTATCCCACAGGTATGTATGGAGAGGAGTAACAGAATGGTTTGTACTGGGTATAAAACCTGATCTAACAGTAAATGAGATTTAACAGTAAATAGAACTATTAATACTCTAATCTCATAGCAGAAAGGTGATGGATTGTTCAGTGTGCCCTTCAAAGATAACAAACTTACGCAATGTTTTTATATTTGACAGACTCAGAACCGTGCCGCATACTATCCTACTAATCAACTCGCTCAACTTGCTAGACCTAGTCCTCGCTGGACTGCTCAGGGTGCCAGACCTCATCGTAAGTCACTTCTGTACCTTTTTGCAATGATTGCTGTAAACTCCACAGCCTTTACCTTTGCACTTTTAAATCCGTTTTCACAGCATTACGGTATCAGTCTTCTTTGTCATGTTAGTGATACTAATTCTGAACTCTTCACCATTCAGTGTTTCAGCATGTAACTTAATCTATTTTCTCTAAAACACAGCATTCCAAAACATGCCTGGTGCTATCCGCCCAGCAGCACCCAGACCACCATTTAGTACCATGAGACCAGCTTCTTCACAAGTTCCACGAGTCATGTCAACACAACGTGTTGGTGAGTTTCATTTATGCAGACTTAAGTGTTAGATTTTTTTTTTTTTAAATTTTGCTGATCCAGAATGATCTCTCAAAAGCGTTTGAGTTCAATATCACATGTGGTAGTACTTCCTTCCTCTTCTGGCTCTTACTAAATGAGTAAGCTAGTATCACCTCCTAGTAGTTGCTTTAAATACTGTCCCAGTGAAGACTCCTGCTGTGGTCCCATTTCTTTAGCATGAAGCATTTCTTTTAGTGTGCATTTTAATACTGTATGACAGCTTTTGCCATTGCTAAACATTGCTGTGGCAATTGTAATAATAGGTTGCATGTAGAAATACTGAGGATAGAATTTTAGCTCTGTTGTTGTAGAATAGTGTGAGTCAGTGTCGCATATGCAGAACCTGCATGTCACTGAATGAACCAGAGTTGATTGTAGTGAAGTCTTAATTCTCTCATGTTTTAGGCAGTGGTATTTTTTAGCTAGTTCATTAAAGTATCTTTTTTAGGACAGCTATTGGCATAATGTGCTCAGGAAGTCTAGTGTCCTTTGAGGTTAGAATGTAATTAAATTAATAACCAAAGTGAATGTTTACTCACAGATCTGTTTTCAATAGCATGTAAGAAAAATAATTCATTAGTTAAAGTAACTGGAAAGTAACATCCAGTAAATTTTGAGCTTTGAACCTTCAGATACAATCAGTGGTGTGACAGTTGAAATAGTACTGAGATGAGTCTATAATACACTATCTACATTAGTTATTCTATTTTGGCTGGTTTGTGGGGGGTTTTGATAACTTGTATAGTGTAGGCTAAGTTAAAAAATTGAATTACATGGGGAATTATGTTTTGTGTTTTTTTTCCCCAGCTAATACATCAACACAAACCATGGGTCCACGTCCTGCAGCAGCAGCTACTGCAGCTACTCCTGCTGTACGCACAGTACCACAGTACAAATATGCTGCAGGCGTTCGCAATCCTCAGCAGCATCTCAACACACAGCCACAGGTTGCTATGCAGCAGGTAGGCAGCTTTAGGAACTGGGCCGTGCTTTTGCTGGTGTTTGTGGCAGAGGGGCACTTAAAATTAACAGTTGTCTTTATTATTCTAGAATTCAAGCTCTGTGTTATGACAGTAGAGGTATAACCTTGAGGTTTTAAGTATATTTCAAGTTCACTGACACAGGATGTCAGCTCTAACCAGTGCTATTTGATTAAATTGACTTAGCTGTAATTTATTCCATATTTCTGGCAGTGTAGCATTGTTAATGCTGAGTTGTGGAACGTTGGATATTCGAAGCTGCACCTAATTATGCACTAGAATTTAATTTTGAAATTGTATTAAATTAATTTGCAGCCTGCTGTCCATGTGCAAGGTCAGGAACCCTTGACTGCTTCCATGTTGGCTTCTGCCCCTCCACAAGAACAAAAGCAGATGTTAGGTATGTACATGATCCCTTTCTCTATGGTATGAGAAAGGGCAATCAAAGTACTTTTTAATTAATCTTAAAATGCAGAATAAATGGTTTTAGCAGCAGAACAAGGTGTTTGTTTCTCTTAAATCTAGGCTGTGTTTGTGAGATGAGATTTATCACCAAAGAACTTTTTTCTCTCTAGGTGAACGTCTCTTTCCTCTCATTCAAAGCATGCACCCTACTCTGGCGGGTAAGATCACTGGTATGCTGCTTGAGATTGACAACTCCGAACTCCTCCACATGCTCGAGTCTCCCGAATCTCTTCGTTCGAAGGTAGGTGGACTTTAAGCCTGCACTGATTTAGCAGGTGTTTGTGCTGGCACAGTACAGTAGCAGCAATGCAGCAGTGGCCCAGGTTAAGAAGTTAGAATATCCTCTTTCAGAGGGTGGCAGTGACTTACATTAGCATGAGCAGGAACTGTAATGTTCCCCTTTTCTATTTAACAATGCAGGCATGGTTTGTATGTGCTATTTAGCCTGTTTCTTAACTTAAATATGCTTACTAAGCATCTCTTTATTATTTTTTCTTTTGTACTTAACAGGTTGATGAAGCTGTAGCCGTACTACAAGCCCACCAAGCTAAAGAGGCTGCTCAAAAGGCAGTTAATAATCCCACTGGGGTTCCAAGTGTTTAATAAGTAAGTTTTCTGATCACTGTAGTTTTATAGGCTAATTGCAGCAATGGTCCTTAGTCTATGGCCTTATAAGCAACGTGCTGCCAGGCTCTGTATCATCTGCAGACACAGAAAGGAGAAGCTGTGGTCACAGTGGTAAACGAAGTTTGTGCTCGGGACTGTAGTCCAGTTCTGTAGCTCTTGGTTAGAAAATGCTACTGACATTTTGGCTTGCATATTTAGCTGGAATCGAAGTGGGGTTTTTTATGCAGCATATTTAGCTGCAATTAGTTCTAAGCATGTGTACAAAACCAGGCAGTTCTGTCAAATGGTGGTATTCATACTGTTTGTAGAAGAATCACATAGTAATTAAACTAAACCACATGTTGTCTTGACTTCTTCTTGGTGAATTTAATTTCAATTAAAATATTTATTTATTTTTATTGCCTTTTGTGGGGTTAGTATCTTAATTTGCAATGACAGGAAGAGGCAAAAGGTGATTAACTTTACAGTTTTGAAAGGGGAAAATGTGGAGTTGAGGATGATACAGGAATCTATTCAGTCCAGTTAGGTTTTGCCTGTCTGGGAACTTTCCACATTAATAGCTATCAATTGAAGATGCCTGTTTTAACATTTGATTACTTAACTCTTTCTTTTTTCTTGGTCTTCTCATTTCGGCAACTTTCCTTTTGGAGGCAGAATTTGAGTCATATTTCTTCCATACTTCTTTCTTTTTCCTATTTTTTTTTTTTTTTTTTTTGCTGTTGACACTTTCACACTAGAGATAAGTGCTGAAAAAATTCTGTCCTAAACTAAGATGCCCAGACTTTGAGATCATTACTCCAGATGCTCTGTGATGTGTTAGTAATTGGACATTGAAAAAACTGCTGGTGTAGTCACTTGATGAGACTTGGTGTGCTGGCCTTCAGAGTAGTGGTGACCTGCAGTGAAGTTACAGAAACAAATTACACTGCATAGGCATTGCCCAGGGCCGTGCTCTGCAGAGGACTGTTTAGTTCTAGGCTCAGCTTTCTGTTGCAAAGTGTCACAAACTTGGGAAACTTCACTCCCATGTCTCTGATACCTGCTTGTGCAGAACTTTGATATGATTGGTACTGTGAAAGCCCAAAGTGGTGTTGGGCCTACAGCTGCAGAAAGCATGTCAGAAAACATACAGTGCTTCTTTAACACCTATCAACGCTGTTTTTGTTTGCAGAAAGATCCGGGACTACAATCTAGAACTTCGCTTCACCGAAGAAAAAAAAATCTAAACATGGAAAAACTATTAAATATTGAGAAAAACATTGCAAAATATAAAATAAATAAAAAAAGGAAAGGAAACTTTGAAGCTTATATACAGAGCAACGCCGGGGCTAGTAAAACAAATGCTAGTCCTAGATTACTTATTGATTTAAAATTTAAAAAAAAATAGTAAAATAAAAAAGACAAATTAATGTTTTATAAACCCGGGGGAAAAGAATTTTCAGCACAGTACAAAAATTTAAAGCATTCCTTTCTTTAATTTTGTAATTCTTTACTGTGGAAAAGCTCAGAATATCACCACTGTTTTAGTTGACAGTGAGAATTGATAGCTGAGCAAAGAAACGTAATTTGGATTATAAAATTCTTGGTTTAATAAAAATTCCTTAAACACTGATTTACTTGTGATGGTTTCTTTTGTACAGTGTATTTCTTGTCGTTCCAAATGCCAAATTAGAATCCCACTCTATATTATGTTTTAGCAGTTTCTAGAGAAAATAAGCCTACATTTAGCCACCTGCTACTGATAATACACACTTAAGCATTAAAACAAATTGAAAGAACAGCAAGATCTGTATCTGGGTTTAAAATTCTTAATAGCATGATGTCTGAGCTCTTGTCATTGTCTGATTAGAAATAGACCTTTAAATACCCTACCTTCAGATGTTCAGTAAGAAATGCTATTACAAAAGGTTGGAATGGTGTAACACACCAACACATGATCCCATTTGACCCAGCTGTATGCGGTGTTGGTTCTCAAGGGTTTGGGTGGAAGGAGTGAGCTCTACATAGGTCTCCAGCTGTGCCTTTAGATGGCTAATAAAGATGGGAGGTGGAGTCGTGGATATAGGTGAATGAGCAATAGACAGTGCTTTGATGTTCCATTATTGTGAATGTATGAACACAAGACAGTCCTAGGACACAAAAGGTGAAGTTTCAGGGGGTAACATGTTAAAAATTGAATGCATAGTAACCGAACATCATGGTTTACAGCAGCAAAAATCCTTCTGTGGACAGGACTGCTTAATGCTTGGAGTCAGCTATTTCTGATGCTGTGTTTACTAGCGAGTGGATGGCTACTGTTAGCTTTTCCTTTTTTCTGTTAGTAAGAAACTAACTGGTTTAATTTTAGCTTTGCTACATTTTGGGTTTTTTCATGTGCTGAACAAATTCTCTGTCAGAGGAAACTGAAATTCTCAGCTAGCCCTTTGGTAACTAAATTGTTGATTTGTTACTGAAAAAAAGTACAGTAGGGGTGCTTTAAATCAGCAGATATGAAAACTGAGGAAGTGATTGGCAATTGAATGCTGTTCCTTATTTCTTAATGTTCACTACAAGATCTTTTCAGTAACTTCCAACTGTTGTGTGTCTCAGAGCTCTGTGTACAGTGAGCTTATGCAAAATTTGGGGTTTTTATCAAATCTGGGAATGGTGAAATAATTGTAGCAGTTCTGGCTCCAGGAAGTCTACTTCTTCCTGCAAAAGGTAACCTTCCTGGTTCACCATTTTATTTGACTGTCATTTTAAAAATAGGATTGAAGGAGGTGGGAATGCCTTTTTCAAATAAACTGTTGCTTGGTCTAAATCTGATCTGGTGTACAATAGCATAGAAACAATTCTGTCTTCACTTGGGGCTGATGGGACCTTCATGTCAGCGTGTTAGTGACTAACAAGGGCATCCAAGCAAATGACCAATGACAGTGAAAGTGAGAAGAGCCAGCACTGGCACATGAGCTGTTTAATTCACTACAGGACTTTACTGAGGTTGAGAGTTTTGTAGAATAAAACTGTTACATGCATAATCAGGAGAAATAGTAACAAGGGCTTTTGTTGTAAAACAAACTTCCACTGTGTAAGTTGGAGACCTTGAAGTTGTCCATCTACAGATAGGTTATCCTGCAGCTGCTGCCTTGGGGATTTTTGCCCCTCCTTTAAGGGAGTACTTTCTGCAGACTTACAGAATGAGAGGCCTTTTCTACCCAGTTTATCTTGTCATTAGCTCTGTAAGGTGCTTAATCAAAATGCAGGGGGAGAAAGGAAGCAGAGAAGATGGCATCTCCTGCTTTGACAAAAGAGAAAAACCTGGCAAGCTGGGATGGAGGAAAGGAATGAAGATCCTAGATAGAGGTCCTGGAGGAATTGGCCACTGTAACCCCTTGGGCTCCAGTTGCTGTATTTGAAGAATGATTTCTGTGGAATCACAGGAAGAGGTTCATTGAGTTCTTTCTGGAAGGCTCCATGCTGCATGGGGGCAATGCCAGTGTTTTCTGGACCTGTTGCAATCTTTTAAGCCCCTAGTATGCTTTCTCAAGTTCCCCAAAAGATGATTCAAGAGTGCTCTTATTTTTCCCCTGTGCAAAGATCTTCCTTTTTTTCTGTTCAGTGAATTTGAGCAATAAGCCTAGCATAGAGAGGTGAAATTGGTCTGATGTAAATGAATCCTGTTTAAAGTCCCTCACCACTATAAAAGCATTAGGTTAAGCTTGCACAATTCTTATGATTGGTCCTGTCCTGACAGAGGCAGCAGGCTGGGTTAGCCTTTAATTTGCAATCTTGCTGAAGTGTAGAACTATGTGAATTTTTGAAATTAGATGGTAAATCCTACAAAGGAGGCGGTTCAAACAAGATACATACATAAGAGGTTGAATGTACACCTTAATTTTATGAAATGTCAACTATAAAAACTAAAGCTTTGGAGATGGCTTTAAAGACCTAAAAATATTTAGCACCATAATAAAAATGTTAAAGAATTGGATGATACTAAGTGTTTTATCGAAGGTCTAAAGGATGATACAAAGGCCCAACAATTTGCAGGAGTTTCAGGGCCCTAGCACGAAAGTAAGAGCCCATCTCACTTCTGCTCATTTCCCAGACAAGAGGTAATGTGTCCTGGTGAGTTAGAGTAAGAACGTACAAGTTTTTCAACCTCTTGCATATGTGGAAACTGAAAGAGGAAAAATGGGGTTCTTCCAGCTTTGTGTGAGGCACCTGCAGGTATGCCAAGCACTAGCCTGTGTCCCAGCCTGAAATACTAGGTAGCTTTTGTGATGGAAGGAAACAGTGAGGCAATTGTGCTGCTGTGATCACGACTGCTTAAGAAAACAAAACTCTGGGTTGGTTGTGTTTATTTCTTCCCACCCTTGATTACGTGGTAATTCTCTGCTGTATACTGCAAGCACCTATATAATCTTGCAAGCAACCTAATTTAAATCTTGGAGATAGTGAGCAATGTGTTTGTTAGTGCCTCTAATCAATGTATCTTTAGAGTACTACTGTAAAACAATGTGCCATACAGAAAAAAACAATTTATTCAACAGTGGTAGAGCATTGTTCCCTGGGGTTAATAGGCAGCCTAACTGGCAGGCACTTCCTTCTGCCACATGTTCTCTCTAGCATGTGTCAGAGGCTTACGCTGATCCTCTACCATGCTGCAGCCACCCAGTGCTAAGCTGATTTTGTTGGATCCTCTGTTATTTCATTCCTTCGATCCTTTCCTGTCTTCCGCTCTGACCACAGCAAACACTTCAGAGTTCAGTAGCAGCCAAAAGCCTGTTCCTGATGTGAATGGCATTCTGGATGAATGAAAAGTTACAATATTCACCACCCGCTTTCCCAAGCAGAGCGCGGCTTTATGGGCAGCTAAAGGTAATCCGGACTGCATGCGTTCTCTTCGCTGCTCTGCAGAAGTCTAGGAAATCTGGATTTCACAGGCTCCTGGAGGAGGAGAGGACAAAGTGATAGAAAGCAAGAGTTGGGCAATGTCGTTCCAGTTGCCAGTTTATACTAATGAGGTGTTTACCCTTCAATAAATGATACCTTCAGTCTTTACCTTTTCAGAAACCTAAATGTGTTTCCTTCTTGGGAACATTGTTAATGATTGCTATGGACAACCAAATATTGAAATCCACCATTTAGGATTAGGATTCTCAGCAAAAAGGTTTTTTGAATTCTGCATCTAATAGATTTTTGGTTGGAATAACTGGGGGAAAAAACAACCAACCAACCTCCCCCAAACCAACAAGGATTTGTATTTATTTTCAATAGGTCCAGGAGCTGTGGTCCAAACTGACATGCTAGAGACACAGTCTTGTTCCTGGGACCACAACTCACTAGGTTTCATAGTTACATGTTTCTGGCCATCCTACTTGGGATTAGGTAGGAAGCTCCATTTCTAGGATTGGTCCTTTCACTGGAGTTTTTCCCCAAACACAAGTAACATTTTCACTCCCTGCTAGAGCAGTTTAAACTGGTAGTAAACTCTTCATAGCTTCCCTTGTACACAAGTTGTCCCTGAGAGAAATGTCTCCTGAGCAAACCCAGCACAGGCCCAGCTTTACCAGAATCAGAGGCGACTCTCAGAAATGTCACAGTTCTTCTCTCAGATTACTTCTTATGATGTAAGTGGGCACTTTGAATTGAACTGCCTTCTTTCCCTTCCCACTTTCCCTTTGATTAACTAGTCCTTCCCTTACAAATAGAAACACCACACCCTGTTCCCCCTTACATCAATTAGCTGCCTCATAAGCTTCATGGCAAGTGATGCTAAGAGCCCTACACTACCTTTGCAATGAAAGGCCATGGGAAGGCTACCAGACCTGTCTGAGAAATATTACGGGTCTTCTCTGACGGAGTTTCAGAGGCAGCATGCTGCCTTTAGCAGAATCTGCAGCTCAGCTGCTAGTGAAGAAGGTGAGTCTAGGACCTCCCTATCCTCGTGTGAAGACTTAAAAACTCAGGAATCCCTGTACACCCTATACTCAGTGGCTGACGATCTGCATTTGGGATCCTGTCTCTTCTGAGCTGCATCACATCACTGCCACCCCTCTAAGCAGGTTTTTCCTGAACTGACAAGCCAGGAGGGGCACACAAAAGAAACTCCCAAGATAAGATTCCTCAACAAAGCAAGCAGAGGTTTCAGCACCTCAGCAGCCTAAATGCTGTTCCTTAGGCAACTGGCTCCATGTGGTACGACTACCTCAGCAAAGGAAGGCTTTTAGTCCTGCTTACCTTCTATAGGATGTAGCAAATAATGATGGATAGTAGCTGCATCCAGACAAAAGCACCGCTGGCAGGGTTACAAACCCCTGGGATGTGGCATTTGAAGTGAATACAAGTTTGAAACAAATATTTTCAGCTACAGTAGGACCACAAGGTGCACATATAGTTGAGCTCCCTTGGAAGGACTTAGGCAACAAGAACAAAAGAATAATATTCTCAGAAGATAATTTGAAACTCAGATTTCTCACTGGTTCTATTGGGATTTAATGTAACCATTAAGAAAAAAAGGAAATGACAAACGGGGTCAATGTAATGGGCCTGTTGCACATTAAGTACTAAGAGCAGTAGATCTATGCCAAATAGTCTTCTATTTCCCACCTAACCTGCTAAAGAAACATCCCTAATTAAGCCATGTTCCAGCTGGCTATAGCTGTCCAGAGGTACGTACTTTTTTATAGCTCTGAGCACTTTAAAATGTTCCATGTGATATCTGAGCACTTACAAAACAAAAATGATGCCCTGGGCAGGCTAACTGGTTATGTCACATTGCAGTAACTGTGACCTTGGGTTACACATGGTCTAGATTAAACTTGAAGTCAGCAGACAACCAGAGATTACAGTTCAAAAAGTGGGCTCCAAACATGTTGCATTGTCACATCTGTAAATGTAAATTTGCTTAATCCCATCTCTTGCCATTGCTAGATTTGCTACCAAGGGTAGCTCTGTTTCCCCTTCTGTGGTTTTCCAGAGGGGAATCATGCATTCAGGCAGACGAGAAGAGACCACCAACCTAGAGTGACAACAAAAGTGGAAAATTCCTGCCCATGGCCCAAGGCATCAATCTTTCCTCTCTTTACCTATGCCTCACATTTTTCCATCACACTCATTCTGCAGCTGCTTTGCCTCCTAGGTTACAAGCAGAGATGTGGGTTTGCAAAGTGGCTTGGGATGCGAACAAGGATATACACAGAAGTCTTGCTCAGGAGGGATAGGAAAGCTCCCCAGGGTGCGGGTGCTCCATCTCCCAGGTACATCAGGGCAGACATGACACCAGGAGCTACAAAGTTGGCTCTGTAAGAGTGTGGTTCTGTGCGTGCTCCAGAAGTTGTCAGTTATATTTGTCTACACAGATGAAGAAGAAAAACAATCAAATTATCAAACATATTGCACAATATTATTTTACTTACTCTTCTCCATTTTCTCCAGAATGCCCACAGTTAATCCTATTTCTTGGAAAAGAAAGTACAAACCTTGTTCTGCTGGGAAGGGATTTTCTGCAGGTCAGCCAGTGAATCACAGCCTTCCCAAAATAATTTTCTTCCTCTGACGAAGGGCCTTTTGTGAGGCCAAAATCCTGCACTCATGTCAGGCCCCAGTTTGCGGGGGAGGTGTTTCAGCTGCATTATTTCCATGTTGATGAAGTCATTTCACATCTCCAGCAGCACTCTCGTGTAAGACCACGAGGACTTCCACCAGGATTCATGCGAGGAGGCCCAGCCCACGCAGCCTTTCACTCAGGAGTACCAGAAAAACGCTAAAGGAAGCTATGAAATACGTCAAGCATAACTCATCTTTATTGTCTGATAATTAGCGATAAACAAAAGTCCCAGGCCACAGATAGATCTGTCACTTTATTGATATTTGACCTCCAGTGAGGCAGTGTGTGAGAAGAGAACTTTATTTTCTTATAAACCTGCTGCATGCCCCTTTCACCAGACGGTTCCGAGTTCTCATGCCTTCAAAAAAGCGAATAATTGTCACTTCGTAGTGAGTTATCACTGTGTAGTCCCCTCCCCGTGCTATTGGCAGCCACCCAGGTAACAGTAACAGGGTCCCTCGGCCGCCCCCTCCCTGCTCGGCACCGGCTCTTCCGTGCCCCGGGTCACCCTTACCGCCCTTCCCAGTCAGGCCACTTCCCCTGTGGGCACCGCCTGGTGCTTGTTGACTATTAATTTCGCCCCGACGAAGCCTCCGAGGCGGGATCGCTCCCCCGCAGGCCCCTTTTTCTGGAGGGATTTCAAATAAAAGCCGCTGCAGAGGCTGTGCCTGGGGGACGGGTTCGCCTCTAGCGCCCGCCTCAGGGCTCCCCTCAGTGCCCGCGGCAGCGCCCCCTGGCGCCGCTTCCACTCTCACCTGCACCTCTCGGCGCCTGCCGTCTTCCTTCCCTCAGCCCCGCTGCCGCCGTGAGGGTCCAGCCCGGCCTCACCATGAAGCTGCACTTCAGCATCACCGCCGCCGAGGAGCTGCGGGAGAGGCGCGGGGGCCACTACGTGGTGGGCGCGGGGCGGGGAGAGGGCGGCAGGGGGCCGTAAGGCCGGGCGCGGGTCTGACGGCGGTGTGCTTGCAGCTGTACTCGGTGTGCCTGGAGGGCTTCCTGCTCGGCAAGGCGCGGTACAGTCAGCTCCGCCGCTGGGACGCGCAGGTGAGGGCCGGCCGGGGCATGGCGGGGCGGGGAGTATCCCCAGAAGCCTCGGTTGGGGCAGCCCGCCGGGGGGAGGGCGGGCGGCGGGCCCTGCGGCCGGGCCGGACCCCTGTACGGGTGAAGGGGCTGTCCCGTCCTCGTAGGGCCGGAGTGGGATGGGGCAGGGAAGTGTTTCTGCCCGAACCCGCGTTCTTAAAACCTCCCTTCACGCTCACACCAGCGGGAGGGTGCGCCTGGACCAGCCCTGCCCTCGCACCCTGCGGGTCCCCTGGTGTAGAGCTCTCCGAGAAGCAGACCTGATGCTCGCAGAGCACCCGTGTTTGCAGGTGAAATCCAGCAACAACTGAGAAGCAACTCCAAAAAAAAAAAAAAAAGCCAAGGGATGTGGGAGAAAGGCATGATAATCTGTCTTAACGGGAAGCTGCCCGAGCAGCAGCAGGTGGGGGCTCCGAGTGCCTCTTTCCCTTGGCCTCTGGGAGAGAGGTGCAGCTGCTTTACTGAGGTGTTTACAGCTCTAGGCAGTGTATAGAGGTCAGTCCAGGCAATTTGCACTGATCCTTCAGCCCAAATCGCCTAAGCGTATACCTTGGGAGTGACCCTTTCCACGCAGGCAGTTACAAACAGCTGGAACACAGACCTAGAGTATTCCAAGGAATAGTGGACATCAGGGAATAATGTATGGCCCCAGCTAACTGAAGTGGATTATTTCAGAGTGAATCTGCTTGGTTTTATCTGCTTTTGTTTTGTTTCTTGTTGAGTTGCTTGTGTCCCTTTCACCTCTGTCCTTCCTCTGGTTTTCTTAGAAAGATAAAAGGGAGCATGTGCAGTTGAGCTCTTCCATGGAAGCAGAGTGGCTGCCAGCCTTATCTTTGCTAGCCTGATCTTTCTGGCTTTTGCTGATCCTTGGTTCCAAGCAAAACCTCTCCTAGCTCTTCCGTCAGTCCAGGTACACATTGTCATCCCTGCTGAGCACCCTTATTTTACCTTGGCAGCCCTATTTTAGGGCCCTGCTTGGTGAATGCTTTTCATGCTAGTGAGTTACATAGGTGCTCCTTCTTTTGGCAGCCTCCTTGCTGTGCTCTCATTTGCAATGATGGGACTACTCTGGAGCAGTTTTTCAGCCAGGTAACCCCTGTTGAGGGTCGGTCTGTCTCTCCCAACTCTGTGTGACTGAACAAGCAGTTGGAGTAGCACAGCTAAAAGGCAGCTGTCAGCAGTAGGGCTGCCATGGGAAGCAGTGTTTGCTGAGGTGTGCTCTTGTGCCACAGCTCTGCAATTCTGTTCCCTGTGGGAGCTCCCACAGTACTACTTTGCTTTGGTTAATGGAGCATTTTGGGTAACATATATGAACCATAATAAACCAGCTTATGTATTTGCTTCCTTTTCTTTAAGGCTTACTGTTTCTTGCTCAAGAGGTTTTAACTTCATTAATGCTTTCAGCAAAATCTTTCCCTTCTGCATCCTCTGTCACTGACAGTTTGCATCTTGCTAGGCTTTACTATTCATTAGCTGATTTTTATTTTTAATTCCTTCATCCCTGCTGTTGATAGCTGCCATACGTAGTCTTGAAACTTACAACTACACTGCTGTCACTTAATTGTCTTCCATACACTTATGTGAGGTTGCTTGTCTATAATTATTATGTCTTGTTCTGGTTATTTTGCTTGAAATACTCTGTTAAGGTAGAAAAAATGCACGTATACAAGAAGCCTTAAACTCAAGGACACAGTAATTTCACCTTCCTGACTGCATTACACGTGGTGTCCACAAAGCCTCACAGATGCAACAATTCTGTGATGGATGCAGGATGTGAATTAAAAATAAGCTTCCCTTATGGACAGATTTCTGCATTATTATGCTTGACAGCCTTTCTTGAACACTAAAGGATCTGTCTCTGACCTCTGCTGGATGTGATGCTGGATTAGTGTGGTGGGTTTACCTTGGCTGGGTGCCCGGTGCCCACCCCTAGTCCCTCTACCACTCCCCCCGCCCCCCACCAAAACCTCCGTTAGCAAGGCANATGCCTCTGATCACCTTCAGAGTGGTGATTTCTAAAACACTGCTAGTCCATCTCTACAAGCTCCTCTCCAAACTTGTGATACACAATCAGGACACATAATATTTGTTTGTGATGCTGTGCATTGCCTGCCCCTTCTCTCTTTCTGTACATTTTCCTGCTCCCCACCACTCTATATTCTGAGAGCACTTCTGTTTGACACACCCAAACCCTGTTCCTTGCTGTCTCCCAGAGCAGTTGTTCCCTACAAAAAGACTGTCTGAAGGAAGCAGCTGTTCAGAGGCAGTGTAGTGTGATGGAGCATGTGAGATTTTTGATATGCTATTGAACATGGACATGCAGGTCTATGAACTGAGCAACGTTCCTTACCTCCAGGTGCCTTACCTCCAAATGGGATTCCCAGCCTTAAACTGAGCACCCAAGGCAAATGGTGCAGAGGGAAGTGTGAACAGCCAAGAATGAGAGATCTTGCCTGGATGAAGTTGCTCAGGTAGGGCTGACAGAAATGCTGAGGAGAGCAGTGCAGCTTTAGCCCTTCTCCTCTTGTGGAGGTAGGCACTTGGCTGTGGATTGCCAGAAGGTGCCTGTCTTGATCTGAGGATTTACTCCCTCGACCATTGTCTGGGAGATGGCATTTTGTGTTGGCTGTAAAAGGGTTCAGAGGTGGCTCTGCCTTCTCCCCTTTTGCCCTTCCTTTTAGGAGCTAGAGCATTCAGTTGTGGGAAATGCAGTTTTCATTCCCTCCTGTCTTGAGTATTTAGGTATTGAGCATTAGCAGCAAGAAGGACAGCTGAAAGACCAGTCTTTTTGCTCAGGATGAATGCCACGTGCCTTGGGCAGCTTTTCTTATTGTCTGCTCTTGCTGAACTAAGACTTGTGTAGCTGTTCTCTGCAAATGGCTGTGGCAGGGGCATGTGCATTTTAAGGACCTAAGCTTTGGCCCTAGATATGTACAAGGACAGGTAGGCAGTGCTCTGTACTGTAGCCATGTTCACGTCTGGCTTTGGTTCTTCAGGGACTGCACACTGACCAGGGCACTCCTGATAGAGATGTGGTCTTTATTCCTCATATGAAGAGGTAAGGCTCTCTTGCAAGAATATACAAGTCCCAGAAACCTCTAGAGATTGCCTGGACAGTGGTTTGTGCATTAATAATCCTACTGGATTTCCTCAAAACTGAACGGTTGTTGAAGACACAGACTCTCCTTGGTTTCCACCTCTGTGATGTTTGCATTTGGCTTTTCAGTTTGGCAGCTGCTTAGAGTGTCCCTCTCTAAACAAGTATCATAATAATGAACCTATTTTCTGTTGTAGGACTGAAAGGAATGGATTAGTTCTTGTAATTGTTGGGAGTATTCACTGGTTTACTTCAAGGCAGGGAGCAAATAGGAGGTGTCCTCTGTAGGGATAAGAGTCAAATGCAATGCTGATGGATTCTGTTCATAATGCCAGCATCTGCTAAGACAGCAGCATCTGTGATTGGTATGAATTACTGTTGGGAAAATAGTTCTAAAAAACAATAATTGGTGAAAGGGAATTAAATATAGAAAATTAAAAAAAACAAAAACCAAACAAAACTCTAACCCAAAAATTTCATTTAGCCAGAACAGTCTCCTAACTTTGATTGCTTGGACAGTTTCTGCATACATATATTTTAATTTTCACATGACACATGTTTAAGCATCTTTAACTGTAGAATGGTGGCTCCTCCTTTTCTCAATATTTAATCAGGTAACTGGGAAGGAGATACCCAGAGTCCCGTTCATTCTGTATATAATCCATGCATAATAGCTTTACAGTTAGAACACTGCTCTATTTTTTCAGGATAGCACTTTTGTTTCTGGTGCTTTCTGCTTTTGGCATCTGCATGTCTATGATGGAACATGGTCCTGGGTGAAAGAGGTTGTCCAGACAGCACAGGCAGGACCTAGCACCAGAAAGCAAACCTATGGGATTAGACTAAGTAGGAGATGATTAATTCTGGTTGACTACGCTTTAAAACTGCTGGTGTCTCCTGATGAGAAGGGGAATATTTATTGCAGAAAGATGGAAAAGAAACAGCACCAACTGTGGCGTGTGTCTTTACTCCCCTTTTTGGGGAGATCAGCTCTTAGAGCTTACAAGTGTCGTATTTAGGGAAGCTACTCTATCTCTTTCAGGTGGGAATTTTGAAGAAAGAACCACCTCTTTCACCAGGTTGGAACATCTTGTCTGGGCTTCTAGCACAGTCAGACTGAAGTTTGGTTTTGTGATCTGGTCAGCTGTGGGCTTTCCTGCCGCTTGCTCCTGAAGCTGCCTCTGAGGTGGAAGTGGAGCCAAGCCCAGCTCAGTGCTGGGTTGTGGACTGTGAGACAGGACAGGCCCAGGTGGCTGTTGGGTGTTGTTGATGGGAGCTGCACATAGTCTCTCAAAGAAGCTGCTTGGTCAGGCACGTGCAGAGGCCAGAGATGGGAGTCCTCTCGTTGGACAGCTTATGGAGCAGGCTGGCTTGGAAGTACCTGTCTGATCAAGTAGGTCCAGTAAGGAAAATGGAGTGCACAGGGCACCCTGGCTTGGGGCCGAGCCACATGTCTTCTGTGCAGTGGCTTTAGATTGCAGAAGCAAACCCAGAGCCTTGAAAAAAATGGTCAGAAGGAGATTTTGGGTAGGGAACTGGTCTCTTGTGGTGTTGGCCTGGTAGAGCAGCAGGCAGTTGGCACCTGGCACCACCAGGTACAGTGCTGCTGTTGACTTGCATTTAAAGTGTAGCCTAGGCTGTTGGGTTTATGAAGACAAATACTGGCTAGTTCTGTTCTACTAGAATGAAATTTTGTGCTGTTAGTTGATAGTCTGGTGGACTTTCAGCACTGTACACAAATATATGCTTATATTTTATGGCCATTTTCTGTGATTCTTTCAGATGTGAAAAAGTCTAATAAGTTGGGAGAAGTTTCTCTTCTGTGTAGCCCAAATCCTGAGGACAAACAATCGCATTTCAAGAAACTAACCAAGCAGCCAATGCTGAATTGATTATTTTTAATAAAGTCAGCCAGAGTCTTGGCTCATGCAAACTGGTGACGACAGGCAGCTCCACTTTGTAGGTGAGGCATGGCCTGAACACAGATTGAGGAGAGAGGACCTCCCTGTTGTCAATGTGGCTCTGGCTTTCTGACTTCTAGCAAAGTATTTTGTTGTATCTCTTCAGTTTGCCTGCCAGTAGAGCAGAGAGAATATTTTTCAGTCCCTGGGGGAATGAAGAACTTTGAAGATAAAAGCACTCTCTACTAGCTATTACTGTTAGCTTTACATAAAACCAAAGCTTGTCGTTATTTAACTCTTCTATGCTGTGGATCTCGGAGCGATTTACACATATCTAATAATCAAGAACTCAGGAATAGCTGTGTGTTGCCAATGAAGGGAAAGTGGAGCTGTGAGAACATGACTTGTTCCCATTTTCAGCCATCAGGCAGGAAAAAGTATTGCCAATTCTTGCAGTAGTAATTTTTTATTATTCAAGCTTCGGCTGCTGGAGTCATGTGAAAGACTTGAGGAGCTGGGGCCAGAGGGAGAATGTCATCTTTCACAGGATCTTGTGACACTAATTGCTGAGTTGAACACTGATGCTTAAAACTTAATTAGCAATAATATCTCAGCATACTGTAGGAGTCTCATTTTACTAATCAGATGTTGTTTTGATTTAGATGAAGGGATATTTCCAGGCAAACTTGCTATGTTTAGTAATGTGCATATTGGGAAGGTAAACATAGCTCATCTCTTGAGATAATTTGTCTAGAGCAGAGAATTTTTATGCTTCCAAGTGACCAACTGCCCAAGACTATATTGGAACTATCTTATCATAAGATAATGTAATTGTGGGTCTCTAGTCCTTTCAGGGCTGACTATAAATGAGGTAGGGTTTGTGCAGAGACATGCTCGTTAACAGCTAATATAGCTGGAGAAAGGATGAAACCATCAGATAGTTTGTGTTCCTGGAAGATTCTCTGGGTTTTGTTGTAGTGTTTTGTGTTTTTTTTCCCCTTTGACAATATCAGATGATCTTATAAGTTACTGTCACTCATGGCCTCTGAGGTAGCACAAGTCAAGGGCGGAAGTCACCAGCTCTTAAAAAGTAGCTTTGTGGGTATAGATGAAAGAAATCCTTCACAGGTATATTTGGAAGAGAGGACATCTGTAGTCATACCACGTTTGTCCATGAAGTGTATAAGACCTAGCTGATAAGGCTAATACAATGCTACCTTTCTGGCTTGGAGCAGGAGCTCAGAAGTGGCAAAACTGTAAAAACTGAGAAACTCATCAAAAGCGGTTGTTCACTTGGGCATTCTTCTGGTGGCTGTCCAGGCAAAGGCTTTGCCTTGCTGTGGGCCATCAGGGAGGTTCTTGATGGGTACCCTGCGCCCTTTGTAGGTGCTTTCAAAACCAGAGAGCATTGAAAGATCCTTGCAAACTATGAATACTTCTTCATTGACGCGGAGCTTCCCTTTGACTGTTTTGCAGCTGAGGCAGCTTTTTGGTAGTGCTGTGCCTGCTTTCCCTCCAAAGTTTTACCTGGTAATGACCAAGTTGATGGCAGATGAGAGACAGTCTCAGCTGGAGCAGTACCTTCAGAATGGTAAGACTGGCTATAACAACATGATCAGCTTTGAGGATGTGTCTACAATTGTGACTGCAGGGTGCTTTACCTTCTATACTGAGCTGAGTAAGGGTGTATCTAAAAAGCTGAGGCTGAGCACTGCAGCCCTGCCCTGTCTGTTGGTTCACTGGCATATCACATTTCTCTTATTTCTGAAGCAGCTGCCTTTCTGCAGCTTTCCCAAAATGTAAGGGTGTGGTTTCACACTAAATTTAAGCCAACTTGAACTTCTGGTGGCAGTCTGTAGTCTGGCTGTTCTCTGTTCTTCTGGATCATGAGCTGACACAGGGCCAGGTGTGAGAACTCATGGCTGGTGGGTAAAAGAGGGGTGGGAGCAGAGGTTTGTGCGCAAAAAAACCAAACCATTGGACTGGTAGAAGTGTTTTATGGAGCTGGGTTGTCCATAACCTCTTCCCTTCTAGTGTTTCCAGGCAGGCTTATGATAATTATAACAGACATTTGTAGAAAAATTAAATCTCAGGTGTAATGTGTTGTGTTATAAACCAGGTCTGCAGGATCCCTAGAATTCACCTCTTGAGTTGCATGCAAGCTGAGAAATAAAAAAGTAACCATTTTGACTACCCCAAAAGAAGTGTGTGAGGTGATGAGCTTAAAAAGGTTTTGTAGCATCTGCCTCAGATTCTTTGTGCCAAGACTGACAATACAGAAACTCAAGATAAGTCTTTAAAATCATACTTAGTGATTATTGTATCTTTTTCACTCGAGTATTCTACAGCTCCTTTTAGGGTTACTGGCCATGAGTGACTGTGGAGTCACGTGACTAAGAACCTTGCTGTAGTCTTGCTTTGGGAGAAGAGCAACACTACATGTATTATGCACTGTTTGTAGCTTCAGTGATTTAACAACAGGCTAGTAAAGGTAGCTGTGCAAAAACCAAAAGATGAATAAAGTAACACTGATAATTTAACCAACGGTCATTGTATATGTCTTGGTTTTAGACACTACCCACGTTTTTCATCTTTTGTCTAGGTTTGGTTTCTGCCCTCCCTGTTTCCCTTTTGTTTTTCAGTTACCTTGGATTCAAATATTACCAATAGTGATGTCTTCGTAGATTTTTTCCAAAAGCTACAGCTGGTAAGTTTTGAATTTTTCATCCAAAAAGTGTTATGTGAAAGCGTTGAAACATTATCCTACCTCCTGAGTTCAAAGCTTCCTTTGCTCTCTTCCTTTCCTTGTGTTCCTAGCATATTGCTGTGTCTTGTAAAGCAGTGAGTTCCGATGACAGAGTGCCCTCTGAAGCCTGGGTGGCAACAATAGTATTGCTGTTGTTTTGTCCATGTACAAACTTGTTTCTCACATGGAGAGAACTATTTGCTTTGTTTTTATATCCCGTGGCATATCTGATGAATCTTTTGCTTCTAAACAGTTCCCAGAAGAGTCTTTGTGAGAGCTCAATAGAAGGATTACACACATTCTTGGATTTTGCAACTGTAAATGCGTTTTGGTAGTGTCAGTGCTTTGGGCTGATAAGCGTATTGATGACTGCTGTGAAAATGCAGGTTCTGTTATCTTGCAACTGTAGCAAAGGCACATGTTTGGGTTGTTGCAGCCTAGGTGACTTCTGGAAGCTCTTGCTTGTCTAGCTGCTGCAAGGTGCAGTATGTCCCTTTTCTTCCCTCACCTCTTCTCCAGCTGCTGTGGCTCTTAAGAGAACAGTAGTGTTTTGGAGCAGATGGGTGAAGTATGGCTCCAACAGCATTTTCAGGGAGGGGATGCTGCTTTAGTTTTCTGGGAAGTGCTTGGTACACTGCTGGTGCTGCTGTAACCTTACTTGCCATGAGTTGTGCTGGAGGGAGGGGATGTTTTGAAGGATTGACCAAGTTTTGTGTCTCGAGCTCTTCACTTGCTATGTGTGACTAAGGTATGTAAAGGGAGTTCAGAAAATGGTGTGAAGAAGTATTTCTAACAAATTCTAGAAAGGCTTTTACTATATATTTCATAAGTAAAAAGATACAGTTTATTTGCAGTCTTTTGAATTCAGACCTACTGAAGTGCTCAAGACAGTGAATAAAAAGCCCCTTTCTGATTGGGGATTTGTGAGAAGCAGTCTCTCTCTAGTTGTAATCCAATGCCTGTTATAGCCATATAGGTAACTCCCAGCAATTACTGCTGGGTCTTAATTAGTCTTGATGACACTGATAACAGGTCTGCTAAAGAAAGTTAAACCCATCAGGAATGCCTATAATTTGCCTTCAAACACTGCCAACTGACTTCTTGGACAAAGTTTTGGCAGGAAATAACTCTTCAAAATGCATGTTTGCAGTGTTTGAAAATGTCTTTTGGCATGTCAGTACTGTGGATTTTTCTGATTGTACCATCAGAAATGATGCTCTGTATTTTGATTTTTCTTTACTGCAGGCCCTTTTGGTGACTTGATAAGTACATGTATAAAACTCACTTGATTTACAGGTTATGTGCGTGTGTGTGTGCTTGTTAAGGCATGTGATTACTGTGCTGACAAAAACAATCAGTTATTTTTTACAGTTCAAGGTAGGCACTGAATTATACCTTAAATGTTAGGACAAAGCCAGTACCTTCTTAAGACAAAATTGACCCACAAAAAAATGGATTTTCATACACAGTGTTTAGGCTTCTTGCTTGGCAGGATAGTATTTCTCTAGCTTTCTTGGTTTACAATTTAAACTTTTAAAGCTTTGCTTAAATAAAGTACTGCTTCATAATACAAATAGCAGTAGTGCTTTATGTGTTCTTTCATTATGGTAAAGAACAAACTCCTAAGAGACCAAATAACTGTGAAAGACAGGAGTGCATCCACTGTCACTAATGTGCACAGTGCCTTAGTATACTGGAACTCTCAACACAAGAAGGATATGGACCTGATGGAGCTGGTCCAGAAGAGGGCCACAAAAATGATCAGTGGGGTGGAACACCTCTCTTATGAAGGAGGGCTGAGAAAGTTGGGGTTGTTCAGTGTGGAGAAGGCTCCAAGGAGGCCTTCCAGTACCTGAAGGGACGCTACAAGAAAGCTGGGGAGGGACTGTTTACAAGGGTATGTAGTGATAGAATGAGGGGCAGTAGTTTTAAACTAGAGAAGGGTAGATTTAGATTAGACATTAGGAGGAAGATCTTTACTATGAGAATGCACTGGACAGGGCAACAGGTTGCCCAGAGAAGTGGTGGAAGCCCCATGCCTGGAGATGTTCAAGGCCAGGCTTGATGGGGCTCAGAGCAACCTGATCTAGTTGGAGATGTCCCTGCTGACCACATGGGGGTTGGACTAGATGGTCTTGGAAGGTCACACAATGCATTCTATGATTCTATGGCTTGTGAAATGTTTTATGGCAGAGTGACAAAATTTTCTGTGACATTGAAAGGCATCTTGGCTACCCAAAACAAGTCAGTGCATACCTGTAGAAGCAACCAGCCAGCTAACATGGGAGGAGTGCCAGAGGAGACCACACTGTGGGTGGAGGTGAATGGGAAGCACTCAGCATCTCTTCTGCCTCCACAGCTATTTATTGAGCACAGGCTTATCTGCAGGTAAAACCAGTGCAGCTTTTGTAATAGAAACCTTCAGTTTTAATAGAATAGGAAGATAAGAAACCAGAGGTAAATGAGATTTGCTGGGCTAGGTTTTTTTTCTTAAAAGTTCTACTGCTGACCTTTTTCACCTCTATCTTTCATTATAAGAGAATAGAACTGTCCTAGGTAGTCTGCTAGTGCTTGCTTCATTTTCTTAGCTTGTCTTAAACAGCAGTATTTAAGCTTCTAGCTGGATGTTCATATGTGTCACTGATTAAAATAGAAGATACAAAGTAAAAATCAAACTTAATTTAAGACCTTTTTGGTCATTGTCCTGTGTTTTGCTTCTGATTGGGGTTGTGAACGGTATGCAGAGACCAGCACTCATGGGGATGCTGTGCAAGGACCATGGCTTTATTGCAGCTGCCTAACAGTGTTGATCATGACTCACCTGTATCTGCACTTAGCATCACACCAACCAGTTATATCCCCCTGATGATATATAACAGGGCAAACTCTTCAAGTGGGGACAAGCCCATGCAGGGTAACCCTGATTTCCAGGCCCCAGTGTTTGCCCAGCACCAGCTTGACCTGTTGCACAGGTTGTTAAGGTTTTCTCCTTACAGCAGGCATGCTCTGGTTGTTTCCCCAGCAGCCTCATCTCATGGGAGATGTTGTCGGGGGACAGCAGGGCTCCTGACACTCAGGGAAGCAGTTTTGCACAATGGGTGCTTTGATCAAAATAGACATTGCTGAAATATTTACCAACACTGTCTTGTAACAGAGTTGAAAAACCTAACCCCTAACCTCCCTGACCCTCCACTCTTCCAAACTCTGTGAAGTTGGTCAGTGACCAACCTGGAGAGACAGATTCAGTATATGCCCTACTATTCCCAGTCCCTAAAGACAAACGGCACAGTTCTTGCAAGAAGTCATTAGCAAGATGAGACTGCTGTGGCTGTGTTGTGTCTTCTTTTTCATCAGGAGAAAGATGCTATGAGCAGGCACATACATCTGTCAGTCTTATTTTAGTGCAATTCCTCTATCCTTGAATGTAATCTGAGATCGTGGCCCATCTCTCTATTGGACACCCATGGAGCAATGTGCTGTATTCAGGATGCAGCTGTGAGGACAGCCAGTCATTGTGCATTTCTGAACAAAATTGAACATATTTCCTTGCGGCAGCAGTGGTTTGTAGTTAGTGATCTAGGAAGCTGGTCCTTTCCAGTCTATGTTGCTGGTAAGCAGCAGCCTTTAGCATGAGCAAAACTGTTCAAGCGTTGGTTAAAGAATGGATGAAAAGCTTTTGAGTACTTGAGTAAATAAAGCCAACAGCACCTGACAACAGGCAAAAAGCAGTGTTCTTATGTGATCCTTCTTCAAAGGACTCCTAAGTAAGATCTTCCTCCTGAAGAGCAAGCATGAGGCTAAGGATTGAATACCTAAGAGACCTGAGGTGTATGTGCTATTGTGAGCGTAGGTAAAATGTAACTCAGAAATCTGCAGGTATTGCCAAGAGTCAAAGCTGGTCTGGTCATGGGCTGCATTTTCTTGGATAGAGCCCCCACCTCTGACCGTGGTCTCTGCTCCTCTGTGCCTGCAGCGCTCTTACCACTTGTGCCTGTGGTGAAGGAGCGCACGTTTGTACCATCCTCTGTTGAGTTACTTGCAGTAACTCACACTGTGTTTGGGTGTGTATGTGTGCAAACAAGTCAGGCTGAGTACCTGCCATTTCAGCACTGCTTGGAAAATGTTATTTCTTTCATATCAAACCAGGTTGGGTTTCTTATTTATGAATTTCTGTTTCAAAAGTGCAGCTGGCCAGAAATTGGGATTTCATGTGGGACTTTTATTGCTGGACAGTGGAGAAGGTTTCTGGCATAGAAAGTTCTGCAGAATTCTAATTCAAGAATGTCTGTTTTGTTTTTATTTCAATATTAAGATGGAATTCAGTCCCCTGACCTGCTGATCTTTTCAAATATGTTGCAATAAGGGCCTCCATTCTTGTCCTTTCTCCTCTTATGGCCCATGCTTCTTAGCCGAGCAACAAATCCATTGAGAGCTTGCCAAGGGTTCAGATTGGTGTTGACTTCTGTTAAAACAAAATCACTTAAAATTAAGTTTTTCTAATGGAAAACTGGGAGGATTTTTTTTTTTCCTGTGGGGGCACTATATAATTGATATATTTTTGTTTGTAGGTTTTGTGGGGTTTGGGCATTGGGTTTTTTCAAAACTGTTTATTTTCCTGTTTTCATTAAAACAAAAAAACCCAAATGCATCACCAGCTCCGTATTATTCTGTATTCTTATACTAATGGTTGAGCTATGCTTCCAGCTACTGGGGCAGGCAAGTGGGGAGTGGGCAATAGTTCTAGAAGTTTCAGGAGATTTTACCACAGGTAATAGTGACAGCATTAAGGGAAGATTCAAATAAGCAGTATCAAGGGATATAAAAAAGTGTCCAATTCTAGTTACAAGTCATGTTCCCTGAATTTGAGGAGCAAAAGTATAGGAAGCGTGAAGAGTCCTACTGAGCACGTACTGTTGCCAAAATACAGTTTGGATTTGTTGTGTTGGTGCCTGTTTTGAGTAGATGAGACAATGACTCCACTGCTTTTTCTAAAACTAAAATAGCAGCCTGGGAGAAGATCTGAACTTTTGTGACTCACTGCTGCAACTTTCTTTCAAAAGTATTTTTCTGTCTGGTTTGGAAGTGGTCAGGATTGCCCCGTGCGCCTATTGCTGTTGCTGGTAAATACTCTTAGTACTCGTAGTAAACTTATGCTGGATTCTCTTGTGTTGTTTTAAGGACTTGTCTGTATTTATATTTCTTCACTTAACACTGTCTTCTCCTGCCTTACAGACTGCACTGTTTCCTCCTTTTGTTTTTATGTAAGTAAATTTTTTTTTTTTTTTGGTCTCAACAATACTTTGCTGATAAGAGACTAAACACAAATGTTTGTAACACTGAACAATGTGTGGAGTTTCTGGCATGGACAGTTCTGCCTTCTGGGATAAAACTGTGATAAGAGGCTGGGGGGTGGGGTAATCTCCAATCCCTACATCCAACAGTTTAAGATAATTCTTATTTTTGGTTTAGTGTGTCATAGCCATATTAACAATGATTAAAAGTTGGAGATAAATTAGGGAATTTGATCCCAAGACCATGAAATGAAGCTGTGCCTGTAGTTCAATAGAGTCAAATAAGATACTAAAACAGTTTTTAAAAGACTGTGGAAACCAGTGGTTTAAGTATTAAACAGTGATACTTAATGTGGGCATTCTAGATGGGACTGAGATTTTTCTTTTCTCTAATACATCCTTTCTTGTAGATCCTCAAATTAAGCTGCCTACTGATATGTTGTATGGTGTTCTTGGAGAACTCAAACTGCTTGAAATTATCTTGAAAGTTTGTATCGTGCTTTTCTTCCTCCCCTCATGATTGCAGAGTAGTGAGGTGGCAAGTAGGGTAGGCTGCTGTGAGGAGTGACTCCCTTTGAGTGGTAAAGAGGGTAAAGTGGCTTTTGTGTCTGCCCTGGACTGCCACAGCAGGCAAGGTAGCCTGTACCAAGGCTGCAGGAGCAGCAAGGAGGATCTGGCAAAAGCAGATGCATAAAGTCCTCCATGTCCTTTCCCTGTGAGAGCTTCATCATTAGCAGCCCACACCCAGAGGTGCTTACTGCAGGACATGAGCCTTGGCACTCACCTTCACCTTCTGGTGAGTCCTGGGTAGTCAGCTGGCTCTATAGTGACCTGCTTGCTCTTCTTTGAGGGTCAGTAATGAGGTACATATCTCAATCTTATTCTGATGTTTGCATCCCATGTTTGTTCCACATTTCACATTTCTATCACGTGTGAAATGTTTCATAACAAAGTATGTGCACCAAAGGTATTTGTGAGGAAGTGTCTGCTCCTTCCCAGTTGAGGAATGTAGAAAAGTACTCAGATAAGCACAGGGGATATGAGCCTCAATGTAAGAGAGGGGCCTTCCACAGAAGCCAGGTAATGCTTACTTTAGTTAAAGGAATGACTAGACCAGTCTCCTGGGTGAGAAGGAGATTATTTTAGGGATAAAGATTAAACCTGTGTGAATCTCCTGAAGGATTTCAGACAGGGCATTGGCTAATGCATTGAGAAGAGATTTTCCTGTTCCTTAATTCATGTAAACAGGTGTGTAGGCACACAGGTGGTGAAATACTAGGTGTCAGGAAAATTGGTGGGAAGTATATTTAAATAAGAAATACTGGTTTGTCTTGATTTTCCTCAAGACCTCCCTCCCCCCCCCCAAACTTTTGATATGTTTTTAATTTTTAGATGTTGTGGAAGAAAACACTTTCTGTTTACATTTGATCTTACCTTGAAATAACTCTTAATTAAGCCAGATTTACTGGGAAATGTGATCTTCCTAACGCCAAAAAATTACCAATCTGAGCTTAGTTAACTGGAGTAATATATCCTAGCATGTTCTCCAGGGTATGTTTGGCTTCAGCAAGGCTTTTGACACTCTCTTGTAACATCCTTATAGGTAAGCTTAAAAGGTGTGGGTCAGATGTGTGGGCAGTGAGGTGGATTGAGAACTGACTGAACAGAGCTCAGAGGGTTGTGATCACCAGTGCAGAGTCTAGTTGGAGGCCTGTAGCTAGTGGTGCTCCCCAGGGGTCAGTATTGGGTCCAGTCTTGTTCTACATACTCATCAATGACCTGGATGAAGGGATGGAGTGTACCCTTGCTGATGATACAAAACCGGGAGGGGTAGCTGATACACCAGAAAACTGTGCTGCCATTCAGTGAGACATGGAGAGCTGAGCAGGGAGGAACCTGATGAAGTTCAACAAGAGCAAGTGTAGAGTCCTGCACCTGGGGAGGACTAACCCCATGCACCAGTACAGGTTAGGGGTTGACCTGCTGGAAAGCAGCTTTGCAGAGAAGGACCTGGCAGTCCTGGTGGACAAGTTAACCATGAGCCAGCAATGTGCTCTTGTGGCCAAGAAGGCCAATGGTATCCTGGGGTACCTTAGGAAGAATGTGACTAACAGGTCAAGGGAGATTCTCCTCCCTCTCTATTCTGCCCTGGTAAGGCCACTTCTGGAGTACTATGTCCAGATCTGGGCTTCCCAGTTCAACAGAGACAGGGAACTACTGGAGAGAGTCCAGGGGAGGGCTACAAAGATGACTGGGATAGGGGACCGGAACATCTGTCTTACAAGGAAAGGCTGAGAGACCTGAGTCTGTTTAGCCTGAAGAAAAGACTGACAGGGGATCTTATCAATGCTTATCAATATCCAAAGGGTAGGGGTCAAGACGATGAGTCCAGTCTCTTTTCAGTGATGCCCAGTGATAGAATGAGGGTCAATGGACACAAGCTAAAACACAGGAAGTTCCACCTAATCATAAGGAAAAACTTCTTTCCTGTGAAGCTGATGGAGTACTGAAACAGGTTGTCCAGAGAGGTTGTGAAGTCATCTTCTCTGGAGACTTTCAAAACCTGCCTGGATGTGTTCCTGTGCAACCTGCTCTAGGTGAATCTGCTTCAGGAGTGGAGGGTTGGACTAGATGATCTCCAGAGGTTCCTTCCAACCCCTGCCATTCTGTGAAAAAGGAGTAATGGAGCACACAGCATAAATGTCAGCCCTGCCACCATGCTCTTGCTGACACCGCAGGAGTTGGGAGATGCTCCTCTATACAGGCACCATGGAGATTCTGCAGCAAGACACCAAGAGTCCTTGAAACCTTAGGAGTCTCCCATATCTTCCACCAGGCTAGCAGAGGTGGATACAAGGAATTAAAATGTTGCATGTGTTATGTACAAGTACAGTATTTTCCTCCTCAAGGGAAGTACCTCTCCTTAATAAAAATGCCAGAAGGGCCATTGCTGTGCTCTGATATGGAGCAGTCAACACAACGAGGAGCTGCAGCTATGAATTTCTGCCACTTCATCCAGGTGCATCCCTAAGGGGGTTATCAAACAATTCGCCATCCTCTTGAAACAAGTAACTGACTTCTCTTGCATAGCAAGGCAAGGAGCTTTCTGAGTTTGAGCTCAGGGAAAGTCTTTTAGGGAGCTGAAGCCTTGCTCTAGCACCAGGGGCAAAGGCCCCGCTCCTGTGCGCTGCTTCGCTTCCCAGCTGGCAGCCAGTACCTCACGCTGCTTTACTTTAGTTTTCCAGGCTGCAAATCCCCCCTTTATTATGTCTAGACATTAAGACTGTTCTGTGAGGTCACTTATTTGAGACCTGTTTTCCCATGACGTAAATGTTTTCTGGTTTCTTGCTGTAAATCCCCTCTCCATTTGCAGTGGGTTTGCACCCTGGGCTCTGGCACTCCGCTGCACTCCTGTAGCAGCAGCTCTGGTGGATTTAAGATACCTACAGCCTTGCCATTCTCACTGGAGGTTTTCTTATTTATAGGCACAGGGATACTTTTTTTTTTTTCTTTTGGCAAGATTATGGCTTTGAATATTCACATGCAGCTGTTTATCCATCTCCTTTCTTTGGAGTCTCTACTTCCCAGGACAGTGGTTGCGTTCTTACTACCAACACTGAGGCACTGGGTAAGCTGTGCTCAGCTTAACATCGAAGTGACCCTCCTCTAACTCTGCAGTATCTTCCTGCTTGCTCTTCTGCCTGTGCTTTTTTGTCATCTTCAAGCTTTAAGGGGAATTTTAGTAACTTACTGTTTAGTAAACAGTAATCACAATTGTTTATTTTACTTGAGTAAATGGGGAAACAGAACATCAGCACCTTCAGAAGGGCTCCAGCAATATGGAAAGCAATAAAATGGTGTTCTGTTTCTACTTAACAGGATACATTTAAAATCCAAACCCAGAAAGCCCTTTTGGATGTTTACCTTGCTGATGGCAGCAAAATTAGACTTGATATCCAGACATCGGACACTGCAGAAAGAATATTAGAGGTAAGGAGTTTCTAGAATTGTGTTGAAATTTTCCATTTGTGACTAGTGAGCAAAAATGAAGATAACTTCAGTCAGGAAAGGATAAAACTCCCTGTTTGAAGACATACAAGAATATCTTCTGTGTTTTTACCAGAGGTGAGGTGAATGGGGGATATTACTGATTTTTTACAGGTGAGGTTGTTTTGGTTCTTGCATTTGTTCATAATTTAACTCTTCTTAATGTTACATGCCCAAAGCTTCTAAGGAATTTGGCTGTTAACTTCAAGTTCCCTTCATATATTTTCTGATTCTGTCATATATGCTATCCCTCATGGGGACATATTCTTAATTAACTTCCCACTTTGCTTTAGCATGTGGGTGAAAGTGCTTGAACGCTGCAGTCAGAAATTATGGTCTAAGTCTTGTCTTATGTCTTAGCTGGTGCACCGCTGTTAAAATTTAGTCTGCAACTGATATATCTTGTTTTTCTGCATGCTTCTGCTGTACTCATTTTGTGTCCCTTGCTGTTTGGAGGGACCCTGTGGGGCTTCCTTTGCAGTACTGGTGCAGTTCTAATGCTGTGGCTCTGGCATGTCTGTAACAGCTGTTCTAATACATAAACAACTGCTAGTGACATTTTGAAACCAGTAGCAACCAAACACTATTTATACAACTGGATGACTTGTTTGAAACTTTCTGCTGGGGTTTCCTTGTGCCAGGAGAGGAGGAGTGGCTCTGCATATTTTGTTTATTTGCATGTGTGTGCATCAGCAAGGCTGAAGCCTTCCCCTCAGTTGCTCCCATTTCCTAATCTTAACAGCAATAATGAAGCATACACTGGCCAGATGAGCACTCATCTTTGTCACAGGAATCTGAAATTGCCTTTCATCGTGCAGAAAATTGTGTACTATATTTCTGTTATGCCTTTACAATATGAGTTTGTGGAGATAGTTCTCAGCTGGTCATAGGTCTGAGCAAGCTGAACACTCTTCTCTGTCAGGCTGACGTGTTTGTCTGGCTGCAGAACACACAGTGTCTGTGCACAGTTATGTGCACAGGGTAACCCCTTGTCAGCTTTGTTCTGTGATGGGGTTTGCACCATCTGAGGCCATGCTGAGACTGGTTCTTCCAGGGGAAGATAAGTGTCAGAGTTGGCTTTAGACCCTGAAACAGGAGACTTGTAGGGTGGGAGGTGCTGAGGGTAAAAAGTGTTGGGGGTGGCAGGGAGATAGGAATTCTGATTTGGGTAGAGGGAGGTATGTGCTAACAGGGGAGAAGTGAGGAGACATTTTTAGATAGGAGACTTGCACAGGGACCTTAAGTAAGGAAAGGATTTGCTAAGATGCTTTAAAAAATACTAATAATCTACTCGATAAACTTGTTTTGCAATGGGTGAAGGTAATTCTAAGCAAGACAGTGGTGTTGTATGTTGTTTTGTATATTGCATTTATAGATGTTTAATGTTAATGTGACACTGCGAAGAAACAATGACACTTAAAATGCTGCAGACACCATTTCTTCTCTTGTGGTCTTAAAGATGAGATAGGAGTTTTAGAAATTATTTAGCTGTTGTCATTGTAAATGTACTGCCACATTTGCTGTTCTTTTGCAGTGGAGGTAGATTTTACAACTGTCACTCCCTGACATTTTGGTGTTCAGGCAGCATGCACCAGCTTATGGTTTGATCCAAGAAATAAAATAAGTCAAAATCCTAGTGAATCAGAGATCTGCATTTGACATGCCTGGCAAATGCCATCTGGGTGGCTTAGTATTATGCTGCTAAGGGATAACATATTGAAGCTCCATGGCTAATTTCTTAAAATTTGTGGGGACAACTTAGCAGAGAGGCAGGCAGAGCGAAGAATGGTGCTGCTAATGGTAATTTTTTTTTTTTTTTTACTTTTGTGTTTGGACTTTTAAAACTTTCTTCCCATCATATCTGGTATGTAAACTGAATGTGAGGCAAGTGATTTTTATGCTCTGCTGCCCTCTCTGGTAGTAGCCCTGATATTAACAAGTAAAAGAAAAACCTGAATGTGTTGTGGCTTTTTGTTTGCTTGCTTGTTTTTTATTTTAACTTGAAACAATTCTTCCCAACCTATATTTAGCTTGATGTCTACCTTTTTTTCTGTGCAAAAAAGCATATTTGCTTTTTAAACCAGCTGATACAGCCAAAGAAAACCCTTCTGAACTGTGGAGATGAGTGAATTTACAATGCTGTCAATGTGACACAGAACTAGAAGTGTTTTGGGAGTAGCACCCTGTGGAAGACGACTAAAAACCAGTACTTCCACCTTATGCTTAGACAAAGACAGACCAGCTTCTCTGACCAAAGCATGACTCCTCTGTCAGGTTGCATCTGCCAGATGACCTATGACAGGAGTTTTCTCAACGGTGAAGAGTTTCCTTACAGTTGCCACCCCACCTTCCTGAGCAAACTCAGGAGATGGTCACTGCAGAATTTAGGAATGCTCCATATGGCACTGTGCTCTTTTAGGTTATGGATGCTTTAACTTATATTTGATTTTTCAGGACCTAAATCAGAACAAGACAATTGCCCCAGTCTCATGCAGCAGTTTCTATGCTCACCTCTGCCTCACTTTTCTGTCCTCACTATATTGCATTGTGCAAGTAACTTCTACATTTACTGTTGGTGCTACTTCTGCCATTTTTCAAAGGAGATGTAGAGGGGCCACAACAAGCTAAAGACAATCCAAATGTTAAGCTGGGTAGGATTTTTCCTCCTTGTGCACTGTCAATAATGAAAGCTCAACAGAGGTCAAGTCTGCTCTTGTCAGAAGTCTTCACACAGAATTGTAGAACCCTAGAAGTAAGATTGTGGCTTTCAGTAGAGGAGCAGGACTTCTAGATATTTCCTAGAAAAATGAAAGGGCTCTATCAACTTGGAAAATACACAAATCATGTAAAAATACATATTTGTGATGCTCCTGAGCAACATTGCTAGCTCAGAGTACACAGTGCTCATTGTGCAACAGGATTTGAGAATTTAGTGGTAAAGATCTGGAATAACATGGCAGATGCCTTGTGTTTGAGGATACTTAAATGCATGGCAGAGTAGTAAACATTTTCCATTTTATTGCGTTTTTATGTTCCTTTGAAAACTATGAAACTCCTCGCCAACTTAAATGCTGCAATGTGGCAATGGTTATATTTGCTTTTAAATGGTCAGTTAAATGGAACATAAGGGAAAATTTTAAAACAATTAAATATTGATAGTTTCTTCCTTATTCAAGCTAATGGATAGCTAAGCTTCTGACCTTCTTTATTTTTAAAGGTTACATTGTGCAAGATGGGACTATCAAGAGAATTAATAAAATATTTCAGTTTCTTTTTCTTTCAAGATCATGAGGATGGAGCTCTCTCTGGTAAATTTTTTGCATGGTACTTAACTTAGCCCTCCCTTGGATTTTTCTTTTTGTTGGTTGTGGTGACTGAACCTGGAGTCTGAACAGAGCTTGTATGAATGAGCCTGGTCAGGCTGGAAAACCCATCTTGTCTGATAAACGCCCTCAAACCCTCTCCCCACATGGATTGGAAAGTGTCCTGGTGGGAACAAAGTATGGCAAGAGATAGTGTGATGCAGGGATGAGACTTGCACATATGACTGTCATGTCCATTTCAGTTTACCAGAGGTGGCAACTTTACCACATGGAAACTATTGGTTTTCTCTTCTGGGCAGGTGTTTGATCAGATGGCCATACCTATGTAAAATAGTTCTTAATTTACAGATCACATGCTGAGTTTAACAGTGGGACAGGAAACTCTCTTGTTGTATTTCTAAACAATGTCTGTTGCTTATTTTCCTTTATATTGTGACATGTTTCCTTTCTTAACTGACAGAAAATTAACCCTGATAGTACTGAGCCAGTTGTAAATCAGAGTTGTGAGTCTCTTTTATGATCATCAAGTGTGAAGGGGCTTTTACGTTCTCATTGGTCCACTGATGACATCTTTCTGTGTGGGCAGGTGTGTGGATGAGGCTGGATCCAGGCCTGAGACTGGGACAGGCTTGTGCCACATCAGGGAAGTGAGCAGTCTCTGCTGTTGACTGGAGTGAAGCTAGGCATTGCAGCCTCTCTCAGAATATATTTTACATACTCTTCTACTACAGTTGCAGATTTATTTTTGTCTTGTATTGTGATATCATCAGGACAATAGAAAAGCTTTTCAATTGATTAAATTTCTATGCATCTTTGATATTCCTCACAAATACATCAAGCCCAAACTTCAAAAAAGTCCACTGCCAAAAAATTTTTAGATACGCACATACTTAAAATCTCATGTTTAAGTGTTCTGCTGAATAGTGAGAACGGCTAAGAAATAAATGTTTACGCTTTTTTTTTTAAGTAAGCAGGAAAGTAGTGACCCCTGAAGAGTGACATGCTTTTCTTGTTATACATGAGTTATACTGCTCTTGCCTGGTGTCTGTTCAAGAAAGCACAAGTCCTGGAAGCTTGCATCCACATGTCCTTGAAATGCAGAAACATCTATCCTGCTTAGCTGTGTTTTGCGAGAAGGATATTCTATAAGAGCATAGTCGAAGGGAGTAGATATATTCTGTAAGTAATAGAGCTATGTAAGTTTAGACTCATAGAAGTGAGGAAGTAACTAACCTGTCACTTTTTATCATAGAATTTAAGTTCTTTTTCTTCTCCAGAAGCACACTGCTAACCAGCACTAACTGATATATGAAAGTAGTGAGCTATTCCACTAGATTTCAACAAATGTCTCTGTTTTTCTTCTTTTCCCAGTGGTGAAAAAAGTGGCAGAGTTTGAACTTCCTTATGTGGGTCTTCAGAGCATGAAAGAGTTGCATTGTAAGCTTGGGATCAGAAAGTGGTGAGCAAGAAGCTTAAGAGAAACTACCAAGATGTGTAACAACTTCTATGAACAAAGAAATCCCTTGAATAACTTAGTTACAAAGTCTTTAAGCCTCAGCAGCTTGATTGTTTTTCTCTGAGGCCAATTTGTGGTTGGAACCCACTGGTTTCTGTGACCCTGCATGTTTTAAATTTAATCCCTGTATTCCTGAAGTGCCCTTTACTGGAGCTGGCTATTTATTCCTTCTCTTTCAGAATCTATAGCGAGGTGCTTTGTGGCTACTTGCCTCCTAAATTTTGTAGCTATGTAACGCAGTGGCCACCAATGGGAACACACCTGTAAACAGTACAGAAGAGAATTTCTGAATTTTGAGTTGAGGTGCAACTCTGGGCAGAGGTTACTTTTTATCTAAGTATTCTTTTCTCTATACTAATACACAATACCTGAGGCAATAGCTTGAGCATTTCTTCTGGCAAGTGGCCTGGCTTAAGGAGCAGAACATTCTCCCCCTTTCATTTGCTTGTACCTCGGGCTCCTCCTGGCTTATGCTGGTAGACCTGTGTGGGCAGACATGGTGAACTGGACTGGCAAACTAACCTGGCCTCAAAATAAGTTGCTGGCTGTTCATTTTTTATTTGGATTTGTTGACCTATTTTTGGCCTAGGTCAGTCCCCCAGTCCTGTTTGCTGTGCAGCAACAGTTGTGCTGACTGGTGGGTGAGGATAAACCCTGGGAACAGGGAGTCTGGTGCCAAGGTCCTGCTCATTAAAACATGCCCTGCGGGTGCAGTTAGACAGTGTAGTGAGCTGGTCTAATGGCTCGCTGCTCTGGTTGTGGTGTCTCTACATCTCCCCACAATGGAAAAGAAAAAAGGAATAGATTTTTTTGCACGCTTCTTGAGTTGATTGGCTGCATCTGATGAATGCTAGAGTAAGGACTGTGATTGGGAGCAAAAGAGAAAGAACAGACCATGCCTTTTGGTGGCAGCAAGCAAGGCTGCTTGGCTTGAAGGTACACAAACTTGTTTGATGCTTGTAACTTGTCTGGTTTAAATCTACTGAGCTAGAGCTTGGCCTCTATAAAACTTTCTCTGTTCCCCTATATGCGTCCTTATAAACTGGAGAACCTAGCAGTGTAATGAAAGCACTACGTGATTCTAAGCTGTGGCAAAGTTACTACCTGAGCAGATACTTCTCCATCTAGTACTGCTTCAAAGCACAGAGGTATGAAAAGGTGGTCCTTAGGTTGCTCCTGTGCTGCAGGAGACCAATCCCTTGTTTGATGCGAACCCTACAGCCCTACCAGCTATGGAGCCTGTGCTGCTCTGTGTGTACTGTCACATAGACTTACCCAAGCTGCTTTTAAATAGAATGGCCCAAGCTAGTTGTTGCAGCATGGCCCTTGAGTAACGGAATATTTAGCTTATTTGGCTGCTGCACTGATCTGATCCTGCAGCAGAGTTGGCACTGCAGGTAGCTGCTAGTGCAAGACCAGCTCTTGTATGTCAGCCCTGCAGCACAGTAGGGATGCTCTGAGAGTCCTACTGATTTGATATAGACAAACCCTGAGTTGTTTGAGAAAAGGAAGAAAGTTTTAGTTCTGAATTATAACTGTTATCTTTGGTACCAGCAAAATCAAAGTGGAGAGATTGGATAACCTGACTTTAGTTTCATTTCCATTCTGCTCTAATGCGTAAAGAGAGTATGGTATGTACTTGAAGGGCACAACTGTTGGTTTTGATGGTTTGGGGTTTTTTTAAATTGGTAAGTACTGAGATCTTTCTGGGTTGTTGTCTCATCATATTTAGCTGAGAAATCAAAACACCATATTTAGAAGTGTATCTTCATATTTTGTTACTTTTTTCCCTTGCCATGGAAAGGTATACGGATCCTTGTCTCGATACACTGATGATGGATTGCAGAGCTTCACTGAATTTGCTATACACACAGGTAAAATGGGAAGGTCTTTAGAGTTTTAAAAGTTAACTTACCCACATTAAAATAATCTTTTGTACAAATTATTGAAATGTTTGTAAATGGTTCCTCTTTAACACTGCTTTGTTGCACTTTTCTAAGTGCTGGGTATAGCTGGTGTTGATCATGTTCAATTTTTTCCTCCAGACTCCTCTACAAGAGTTTCTAACCCATCAATGTTTTGTGCATGGGAAAAGTATTGTAAAAAAAGGGCATATTTAGGTCCACTCTATTCTCAAGTGTATGTATGTATCTGTATGTCTCTATATATAGGCACTCTGCCATGATATGATAGCATTTGAATTCTGAACTGTAGATGTGTTCGGTTGTACTAGCTTTGGAAGCTATTAGTTTTGCGGGAAGAGCAGTGTAAAGTGAACTTGTCCTAACAATCAAAGACCTTGTTAAGATAAAAAGGAAACTTTGTGTGTGTGTTTCTGAATGCTTGGGTATGAAAGGAAATATATTTTTGCTGATTCTTTTGCTATTTTTAAAAATTCTTTTAAGGCAATTCAGGAAGTTAAGAAAAATTGGGTTAAACCAACAGAAAGGCAGATGCAGGAACTTGAATTTCTACAAAAAAGTGCAAACAAAGCAAAGGTAAAATAGTCTTTTAAAAACCAATATAAACAGGTCAAAGGAGTGTGGGTGGGTTTTGGGGGGTTGTGGTTTTTTGTGTGGTGGGTTTTTTGGTTTGTGTTTTGGTTTTGCTTTGTTTTTTTGAAACAGTGGTAATAGAGGCTGTGACTTTAAAAATAGAGATAGGTTTTGTGGAGTGGTTTGACCTAGACACCAAGGTCTCCCATCTCCTGGCCAGACACTGAGCCACCAAATAGAAATGGAGGTTCCCATCTCTGATAGCATTTTAAATATTCCAACAAAATGACTTGAATCCTAAGAACTAGCAAGAAGTTTTTGACTGTGAATCTTACTCTTCTCTGTTTGCTGAACTCAGATGTAAAGGTTTGCCACCCAGTTTAGGAAATCAAATGGACAGTCAGACTGCTGGGACTGCTGTTCTCAGTATTTCTTACTCGGTTTTATCTCTTCACATCATCATATTTAATAAGCATCCAAAAGATCCAGCTTCATATCCCGTAGGAAAAAAAAGTTTCTAAGTCTGAACTGTGAGTGTTATTCTGAGTTAAGCATTGACATACTGTGGTGAATCTGTCTCCTCCCAGGAGAAAGACTATTAGGAATCTGAAAGATTTGTCTTAGCCTTTTTTTTTTTATTCCCCAAATCACTAAATTTCGCTTGACTTTGCAGCAAATCACTTTAGTTCTGCCTTTTTGTTGCAGTTCCTGGAGCTGATTCGGGAAGTGCGGTTCTATGGATACGTACGGCTTGATCCTTGCACTTGTGACTATCCAGAAGAAGGCTGCTCAGCTGACATTTATGTTGGCAATAATGAGATTAACTGCTGCATAAAACTGCCTACTAACCAGACCAGAGAGGTCAGCCTTAAAGTCAATAGGTTAAGAAGTTGGCAGGTTACTTTTCTTGTAAGTACTTTGCTGACATTATCTGAATTCACTTTTTTTCTCTGTGAAAACAGAGGTTGTCAGGGAAGAGCAGGTCTGGGGGAAAGGGGGTGATTTGTTTTAAATCCCTCTATCTGCCCATATTCCCATTCAAGCCTACCCTGAAATATACTCCCTTGGCAGCCTCTACAGCAATGAACCATCTAGCCTACTCTGTTTTCTCCCTTCCCTGGCTTTCCATGTCATACTTTACTCCTTTCCTGGAGGTAGAGTTGTCAGAGTTTTGTGTGGGAGCAAAAGAACTGCTTTAGCCAGCTTTATGCTTGTAAAGACTCCCCCTTCCTACCTCCTACTTGCTTACTCCCCCAGGAGAAGTGTTCTGGTACAGACCTTCAGCTCTTTTATTTATATGCTGTATAAAATGAACCTAATTTACTAATTGTGATTTAAAGCTGAGCCGTTTAGTGCTGGTTTTAGCTCTTTCTTCTGCTCATTGGTTGTTAGGTTTTTGGTTGGGTTTTTTTCAGGATACTACAAAGGATGGTGAGGAAGATACTCTGGAGCTCAGACTTGAGTACAATGATTCAAGCACATGGCAGTAGATAATTTTATACACAAAACAGGTTAGTTTTCAGTCCTTTTAGGAAAGGATCAGAGTAAAATGTAATCTTACAGCCACAGGGGATCTTCAGAAGTGGTTGGTCCATCCCTACCAGAGTGCAGTGGCTGTGTTTTCAGGCAGGTTAGCCTAGAGGCAGAGGGATCTGGGAAAAAGTATGAGTTTCCAGTACGAGAGGAAGATGTTTGGTTTGGTTTTTTCCATTGAAGAGAAGTGTCTAGCACTCAGCAAGCCTGGGATGAATGTGGAGAAGTACGATTTGTTTACTGGTCTCAGTAAGTTAATTGGTCAGACCCACCTAAGGTCAAGGGCTCCCAATTTCCATAATAAATCCTGTTCAAATATAAATATATGCCATATTAGCACAGGCTAATGGAGGGTGTGAATATGTGACAGCATAAGTTGTTTGGTTTTTTTACAGAGAAATAATCCTTAAATAAGATTTTTATAGGGTGCTATTCCTCCTACTATTTTCAGGCAGGTCTTTAAAGAGAAAGTTATCCAAGAATTCAAGTCATCTATCTGTGGTTATGCTACCTAGCAAATAATCTAGGCTCTACAGGATCAAAGACAGCACCGGGCTCAGTTTAGGTACAGAGCTTCTATAAAAAGTATAGAGCCTCTTCTTCAAGTGCTTCTCTTGCCTCTGAAGCCCACTCAGCAGCAGATGGGATTTTTGAAGTAAAATCAAAATGCTTAATTTCTCACATGACTTCTGAACTCTGCATGTGATGCAGTTCACATGGCTATTTAGTAAGTGTTAATTCCCTGCCATGCTTAAGTTTTGTAAGACATGAGCCCTAAGCAGTAAGCTTTTTAGTTTCTTTGCTGTTGGAGAACAAAAAAATTCTAAAATTGTCGTAGTATTAATTCTCCTGTGAAATCTATTAGGGTTATGCTTGATGTAGTGACTTGTTGATTAGAAAGCCTGCATCCCGCTTTCCTCAGAATCAAGAGGAAGAGCTAAAGGCCAGTAAAGTGCTGCCATGTGGGGGGGAAAAAAGAGCCAAGAGCCTACTGCAGAAAACAGAGTGGATGATTTGGAGCTTAGTCAGAGATGGCTCCTCCCTCTATCACTGTGGGATATTTTGTCTTTGATTCACCTCTCAGTGCTTGATGCCCTACCTGAGATGCTTCCTTTTCTAGACTAAGCAGTAAGGTGGATCTCCAGGGAGCAGTTCAGATCTTAACTCGGGCTGTGTCATCCCACAGTTGTGCATGCTCATGGACAGCATGAGGAACTGTGCTGCTAGCTCTCTTCTTCCTCAGGCCAATACCAAACTCAGCAACATCACCTCAACATGCCTTCATCTTTTATTCTTCTTCTGTTTGCTCTTCTCCGTATCGAATCAGCCAAGAGGGAATGTACCACTGAGAGAGAGCTCAGCAAGTTGCCCCTGACAGGAAATTCCTCTGACTGGCCCCAACAGGAACTCATTTCCAACTGATCAGCTCCTCTGTTTTCTACAACTTTCTTTGTATATCCAGGGTGGACTGCCTGATGAAAAACACATTGAAAAACTTAATCTTTATCCTCTGGATATAAGTCCATCCATTTCCTGGCTACCTCACATATCCACTCATACAAGGCAGAGAGATTCTCAGTAGGTTCTTGCCTTACATCATATAGCTTAGAAATGGTCTTTTGCCTAGATACCCCCTTTCCGTATGCCATATAAAATTACCTGCTGATATTGCTTAATCATAGCTCTCCTGGCACCTATATTTGGGTCCCATTCAGGAGCAGTTCTCAGCATAAACTGGATTGGATTGTCATCCCCATTTGTGCTGCTAGCTCTCTTCTTCCTCAGGCCAACACCAAACTCAGCAACATCCCCTTCATCACTTATTCTTCACCTGTTTACTTTTCTCCATCTCAAATCAGCCAAGGGGGAACACACCACTGAGAGCTCAGCAAGATGCCCTCAACAGGAACTCTTCAAACTGATCAGCTCCTTATTGCTTCTCACAAACTGGTCGGTTCCTGGTTGATACAGCTCTAGCCTTGCCCACCACCCCAACCATGATGACCTGGGGGAGGGCAGGGCCTCACACAGGTGGGCCAGGTTCTGCCTCTAGGGCCTGAAACTACTTGGGGAACAAAATACACTGCTGAGTTGTGACTCATCCATAGGTCAACTTCAACTCAGGACCCACAGCCCAGGCCCCAGCACTTCAGGAACTAAGAGCAACTCTTCTCCTTTCTGAGATGCCTCTGCTAGATACCCAGGCTGCGGGATGAACATGTACTGCTCTGTTCATATTAACTGTGCAGGATGTGACTCTGAGCTGGTCTACAAACAGTTGCAGCCATCTTTGCGTAACCACCAGGGCTTTGATTTTTCAGCAGTGCTGAGAACCTGTGAACTTCAGCTTGCTTAATTTGTTGAGGTGGTTTTGATGCTGATAGTGCCACATCTAATTAACGCTGCTTAGCCTTTGGTGTAATTTGGCAGCCTTTAAGGTAGGAGCCACAGACAACAAAAGAGAATAACTTGCCTCACAAAACTAGTCATAAAAATTCTTATTCTCTGCTCTGAGCAGTGCCATGAGGGTTAGTCCTGCTGAGGCTAGGCTTTAAGCAACTGCAGCTAGTTTGGTGCACTGGAAGAATGTTAAGCACAAATATAAAATTAACCAAATCAGGGAAGTAATAGTTCAGTAGCTAGGGACTGTAATTTTCTGGTGGAGGAGGAATAGAAGAGTAAAGTACATCTATGAATAGAAGAAATCAGAATGTTCTCTGGCTTATCCTCTTTAGGCCTTTTTGCTCAGTAGCTGCTTGAAGAAAATTATATCAGAACAGATGATGAAGGCAGCCAAAGAAGGCCAAGAAACGGTGAGCGTGTGTGTATGTTGGTATCAATCTGTATTTAGAAGAAGTAAGCCTGCTACTCTATCTTTCTCTCAAATGTCCTGAGAGAAGACCCATTGAGGAAAAGATCTTGCATGTTCCAACATTTCAGTACAGAATTAAGAAGTACATCTTTGCTCAATTTTACTAAAATAATGTTCTGAAAGTTAAAGATGGTTTATCACCACAGTTTTAATAATCCTTTTTGCATTCTCTCTCCTTCGCTTTAATTTTTACTGCATCTGCTAAAGGATATCTATGGCATAATTTTTGTATGTTCTGCACTACCCTGTTGTGTCCCTTTCTGGCTTTCACTTTTCTCCCACTTCACAGGCTTGCTCCATCTGCTACAATGTTAGACCGGCATGAGATCTGTGACATTCATACTGAGAAACTTTTTGGTTTTTAAATAGAAGTGTCAATAAAATCTGATTTGCAGCTAAAATACTTCTGCTATCTTTTGTGTATGCCTTTAAGGATTAAAGCATGTTTAGATATTTTTTTTAAAGATAATTTCCAGCATTAATAATGCCTTTGTTTAACCTAAAGACTTTGAATGTCCGCTAACTGAAAACTTCTGAAGAAGGGAAAAGAACATGTATGATCTTCTAGACCCCTGCTGATTACAGTGAGCAGTGAGACAGTGAACAGCACAGTTTTTCATAGCTTTAAACAAGTGATTCAGAAGAAAAGACCAATTTTAACTTTTTGAAAATATTTTAGCTTTTATTCTAAGTTTATTTGTAATGGAAGTACAGTAAACCCTTAATTATGAAGACAAGAATTCATTACTTGAATATTCAGCTGTTGATAGTACTCAGGTAGCTTGGACTAAAACAGAATTGAGAGAAGGGGAACTGTGCCAGTTCACTGCCTACGCTGTTTGTCTCTGCTGGGTTTCACTGACTGCTGTTTTGCTCAGCATATTTTGTTGAGTACTTGAGAGGGCATTTAAGCTTATGGTAAGTTTAAATTTTTCAATCTGTTTAGGAGATCAAGATGCCTGAATCTGTGAAAAATAGTAAGAAATCCAGCATCCAACAAAAGCAGGTTAGTGAGTGAGAAATTGTCTCCAAAATGTACAGTGTCTTGCTTGCTAGTGGTGTTTAACCCAACCTCTGTTGTTCTGGTTAGGGAGACTCCTAATAAACATAATGGGAACTACTTTAGGTAGAAAAGGAGCTAAACTTGAATTTTGGAAAGAAGAAGAGGGCTAGAAACGTGTGTGAATAAAAATTTTATTTTGTTTTAATGGCAACTGGAATTTATTTGCTTTTTGCAAGTGTTTCTGAATGAGACATTTGAAGTTTACAGAAAGCCACAACACGTACAGAGATCAAGTGTATATCCATGTGCAGCTGCTGATGTAGGTTACAGGCTTATACTTGGATTCCACACTCTGTTTTTTTATGCTTTCATTTTCCTGATGGTTGGGAGTTGTAGACATATGGAAAATTTGGCATGTCACATATATATACATATACATTCCTATCACATAAAAGATGTAATTCCAAGTTTATTTGCTGGAATCAGTATTCACAGCTAATAGTTCCTGAATAGCTAAATGGCTAAAAGATGTTGCTGTTCCAAGTCATCTGTTGAATATGAGATAATAAATAAATGGAAAGGGAATAACATGAAGTGAATTAAAATAAATATCTCTATTACAGTGTGTGATGGGCCAAAGGAGAAACATTTCAAAACCAGAAAACTAAGATGTGATCTGAATTCAGGAAAAAGTAGTGTTGCTTTATCTTCAGAAATAGCATAAGCCCATCATTAACTGCTCTTCAATAAGGATATCAATTAACCTGTGCGATGGGTTTTCTTATCCCTTTCTTTGAAGTGCTCTGTGCTTGTTACTGCTGGATACAGGACTGCAGATTAGGTGTGGCCTTCAGCATTCAGAAATAAGGTGCAAATTGACAAGGGAGACAACATTTTCTGAATAGACCTGTGGTGAACACTGAAGGATGATGCAGTTCAGTACCTTTGCTGCGCTACAACTTCAGCAAGGACTAAGTTGCATAGCACTGGGCTTGAAGCAATTGTTCTGACCTGAATGTACTTTAAAATGCTCTCTGAAGTATGAACCCTTGGAGCAAGATGGACCATGAGAGCTCCTTCTGAGCTCTTAGGAGAGCAGCCTTGGACAGGGCAACATAAAACCACTGAGCTTGTCAGTTGTGTCTTGCTGGTGCCGTGTCTGGCTGCTGATGTGGAATTCTGAACTAAGAAAATTACAACTGATAATTAGAATGTAGTTGTTAAAGCAAGCCAGGTGTGCTGTTGCGTTAAACAGCAATAACATGGCATGCTACGCCTCATTTTGTACAACAAGTTTAAAGTGCTTTAGGTCTTCATGCATCAGACTGTGTTAGACAATTAATATAAAATCTTAAATCAGGCTTAGCTAACTTCTAGATGCTGTGGTTGCAGTGTAAGGTTCTTCAGGATTCCCTTTTCTATTCCTCTATTTCTCTTTGCAAGACAATTGAAAAAAGTATTGGAGGTTTATCTTGGTATGTTCTCATTCGAAAAAGTGTTGAGTTTGGTCTTTATACTTTTGCCGTTACTATCCCCAAGAGTCTTACAAGTATTTGCTCTGAGTTGGTGGAAAGTTTAACTGACTGCTGCCCAAAGACTCTGAAAACTTGGGCCAAATATCTTCTGCTGACTCATGAGCAGAAAAACATAACTTTGGTTTTCTTTGTGATCCTGTAGCAGCTTCCTGATACTGCTAGATCAGTGTAACAGCCTTCAAATTCTTTTTTCAACAGACAATCTAGTGCAGCATTAAGATTTAGTAGAGAAATCAAGAACAATCTTTTGAATTGAAAGAAAAATGATTTAACTAGTATGACATAAGTGGACTTTGCAGATGGTGAGGCTGTGCTATAGAGTGTGCCTGCATGTGGGCAATTCTGCTGTTACGTCCTTTAGAAATCATGAAAAAAGAGATATGAAGTAATATCTACAGAGATAATCTATGCAGAAATTGTTTCCAGTTTTCTAACGCCTTAATGTTAGTTACTGCAGCATGGTTGCCATAGCTTTGTGATGAACACTTTTTAGTAGGGTTTCTCAAGACATTTACTTTACATATATATCAAAATACCATGTTGCAAGAAAAATATGTGCCATAAATATTCCTGGTACAACAGTGAACTGCAGGTACATGCTATGTAAAGGTATAGTTTGCCTGCCTATACCTTGGGTGCTTATAGTTTGCATCTTCTACCTGCTGGGTGATGTGGTGTTAGGACGCTACAGATAGCACATGGTAGATACCCTTCAGGAAAAGTAGAGTTGAAAGGTACCATAATTGTGGGTGTTACGGTTTAAAGTAAGAGTGTGTGATTAACAGGAGTCAATCTAATTCAGAAGGCCTAGGAGGCACTAAAAAAGTACCTGTGTCCTTGTGGCTACTATAGTGCCAAATAACATCAGCATCCATGCCAGATGCTATTCCATCTGCACCATGCTTGGTACATGGCAATAAACCGTAAGAGCAAAACAGCTGTTCTTGTGTCCTATTCCAGCAGAAAACAATAAAAATATATTCTCTCTGAAATGCCGACAAAAGCGATCAACCCCTGCACCTCAACAGTATCATGTCAGATTTTCTAGCTTATGTTTGTGTCTATCTGTAATTACTGAAATGTATGTAGTCTTTTAATTCTTTGTTTCATTGCAGGTAGTTCATTCGGGTGTAATATCAAGGAAAAGATTTTGTGTTAGGCCCAATGAAGACAACTGTGTATTTGAGAAAATAAGAGAAGAGGATTTGTGATAATTTATTTCAGATACTGTCTTTTGAAATGGATTGTCTGAGAATAAGAAACCCATTGTTGAAACCTGGAATTATATGGGGGAGGGAGGGGAGAATCCTCTATCTTCAGTGTAGTCCCTTGCTTTGGCCATGTTCTTTGTAGTACTTACAACTCCAGAGAAGCAGTTCACATGGGTGCTGAGACTCTGGGCATCTTGAATACATACTTCTTTGGCTCTTTGCCTCCAGACAGAAATTGTTGGGGCAGGAAGGGGAGGATTAATTAGAAACAGTGGTATGATGTTAGAGGAAGAAAAAGGATTTAAATGATGTTTTACACTATAATTAGAGTGATGGCTATGCAGGCCCCTGCCACCTAGACGCTGTTTGGGGGAGGCTGGTGTTTCCTGTGATCATTCCCCTCTACCAGGACCAGTCCCCATCCTTCCTTTCAAGCAGAACAGACTGTGGTGGTGCCCTTCTTGACCTCCTGAGCTACCGCCAGTGCTGATGCAAAAGCTGCCACACTTCAGAGAATAAAAGCATGGATGTGCTCTGTGACACAGCAGCTGTCAAATGGATATATGTAACTGCATCAGAAATGGAGCTGCTCTGTGCTGATGACGGGGTGAGTACCTGCTGGAGCTGGACAAGGGCAGATGCCATTAACCACATCACAAAGTTATTTGCTGCTGCAAGAAGACTGAAGTGCCTAAACCATGATACCTCCTTTCTCTCTTGAACAGACTTTGATTCTTCTTACTGTCCTAGCTTTGAAAGGCAGGATCAGGTGTGAGAACAGGGGAAAGAAGATTTTTTAAAGTCACGCTAATATTTTTGGGGAAGAACCTTGGTGCTGAAGGGATTTCAGGAGCAGAGGAATGGGCTGCTCCTGCTGTGGTGTTACAGGGCTCTAGTGCACGCAGAAATAAAGCACCCTGAGAAGGCAGAGCTTTGACAACTTTGTGGCATTTCCTGTATTGAACAAAAACAGGCAACTGTTAAAACTTTTGGAATTTTTTTTTTGTTACAACTCAGAGACCCGCTTCTTCCTCTTGAAACTGCAGCCCCCCGCCCCTGGCAGTGTTCCGGCTCTCGCCCCGGCCTTGCCTGTCCCGCTCGGGGGGCCGGTGGCGGCCTCCGCCCAGCAGGGGGCGCGCGCGGCCTCCTCGCGCACGTACGCCGCCGCCGCTCTCCTGACCCCGGCGCCTGNGGCCCCCGGCGCGGGGAAGCCGGGCCCGGCGGTGACAGGCACCGCGAATGGCAGCAACAGCGACGTGGGCCTGGGCGGTGCTCGGCCCGAAACCTGAGGAGGTGGTGCCGTTTCAGGGGGAGCCGTTGGATGGCGGAGCCGCGAGCGCGCCGCGGCCGTTACCCCAGGAGGCGGGAGAGCGCTGCCCTTCTGCCAGAGCGGCGGTAGGTGTCCGGCCCCGCCGACCTGCTGCCTCGGAACGTGCTTTTCAGGAGAAAACAGATAGGTGAAACTAAAAGACAATACATGTTTTTCCAGAACAGGGTTTTTTTTAACTTGGCCTCAAAACTGTCTTTGATAAAGGAATTGCTGTTTTTAAAGGAAACGGAGCAGTTCTCTTCTTTCTCTAGACAGCACTAAAGTTTTTGATGAGCTGCTGCAAAGGAAATTATTATTGTGCTGAAAAGATAGGGATAACACCCGAATGGTGAGGAGGATGGGGAAGTAACTAGAGACAAACTATGGTGAGTAATATTGAAAGAAAATCCGTCAAATCTGAGTATAAAAGGTTATAAAATTAGTTAATTGGAGATCTGTCTTGAGACCAGTCTTACCAAATATTTAATAAAGGTCTTGGAGTAGCAATTAAAACTTTACTGTTTTAATTTGGTAGTGGTGAAGAGTTGGGAGGCATTGGAAACATAGAAGAGAGTTACAGTACTACACAGAAGGAATTGGGTGATCCTGGGAGTATGATATAAGTACAATAACAATTTAAAGAACGAGTGTTTGCAATTGTAAGCTTGTAAGCACAGAGATTACAGAGAAATTCTTATCAGTTGAAAACAACACAAACCCAAAATGTGTGTTAGTGGTTACAAGATAGGTAATTGTAGAAAAAGTGAATGCTGACCTATCATGATCCAGAAAAAGAAGTTGCTATTACAATGAACAAAAGTTTATAATTCTTTGTATAATGTGAATCATTATTGAGTAAAAAGGTAAAGTAGAAAAGATGTAGGAGGATGTGCCTAGGACAGGTAGGGTGGTTAAGAGTGTTGAAAGAGTATTTTGCCTTTTTTAGTTTTGCAGAATAAGGGTCTTTTTTACTTTCCTTTGACCATCAAGGTGAACACTGTGAAGGGAGTACATTGAGCTAAAGAATGACGTTGGTACGTAAATAATTTAAAATAAATTTTAAGATTAATAATATATGAAAATTTCTAACTATCAGGGAGCACTGATGTCCAGGAGCAGCCCTCTCAAAGGTCAAGAAGGAGCAAAACGGAATGCAACTGCTTTGTGAAAGTAATGCTTTTGTTCACTGCAGCAGGGAACTAAGCTTAGTGTTACCTGTAGACTTCAAATCTGTTTTTCTTTTTTATTTGTTTGTAAAGTAGTTTATTAACAAGCAGTTGTTAAATGTGTTTTTTAGAAGAAAAATGTTTATCGTAATGTTTGCAGTCTGAATAGTAGGATTGGTGACAATCAGAAAATGACACTGGCTAATTGCTCTCTTTTTGACTTGAAGAGGAGGTTTTGGAGAGCAAGCTGAGAAGAGTCAAAGCCTGAAGTGTAGTATCTGCATCTACTGTCTTCTTACCAGAGGAATGTTTATTTGCCTCTGCAAGAGGGGACTATAAAAATCAGTTCTGATCTGCTCTCAGTGATAGATTTCCTCTCAGCACATTTTGGTATCCCTCATCTAGATTTGTCTCATCAGCAAGAGCAAGGTGTTCGAAGTGGTGCCTTAAGTTGAATGTATTACCCCACCTCACATTCTTGTTCAGTTAATTTCTGAATACATGTGGCCTTGAAGTCCTCATTTGCTGCCCAGGACCTGAGATACCTCATTGCCCAAGGAGTGAACTACTGGTGGCTCTTCTAGGGATTTGGGTGTGCTGGAATTCTGAGGGCTTTCTCTTTTCTTTTGATCAGTCTCACAGTTGGTTGCCTACCACGTGATCTCAGTGGTGGATGCTCTACTTCCACGTGGGTCACTTAATAAACACACAAAATATTTCAGAGGGCATTGGTTTATACAAATTATGTGAAATCCGTAATCCCTGATGCATTCAGCTTTCTGTAGAGACCATTCATAGCACGCTCTTAGCGTAGATGACAGTCTGATGGGCCTGTCTTGAGTGCATGGGCCTGTTCTACCAAATTTAAACGATGTTTACTGAGATTCTGCAGTCAACTAAGTCAAGAGCACAAAGACTGAAATGTTCAGGTTTGTTGTGGTTTGCCTTACCATTTAAAGACAATAATTACTAAATATGTGAAAAAAAGTTTTATCTCGTGCAGTATGTCACTGAAGCCATATTTATACTTACAGAACTTAGATTCTGGCTTTATTTCATGTATCACACCACTTTGCCAAGTGGCATTTCTTTCTTTTAATCTATTGATAAAATTCCAGTTGACTTAAGTGGAACAGAGGTGCTTAAACAACAGTTTTGTCACTCGGCATATTTCTCACATCCAAGTGATGCAGCTATATCAGCTGAATTTTATAACAGAAACTGAAAGGAATAAATCTACTGTTCATTGATGGGGTTATATTCTCCAGCACGTTCAAAGCGTCTTACAGTGTCAGACCAGCAATAATGGATGGTGACAGAGAAAGGGCAGGAGCACATTTCAGGGAAGGCATTTGGTGTATGGCTTTCCCATGGATGGTGTAGAATGTTTGTCTTTCTTCTTCACCTTAACATTTTTTGTGCCAGAAGTATATGTCTGTCTTTGCTGAGTGTTAGTATGTTAGGGACTGGTTCTACCCGAGTTTGGTTGTATTTTTAGAGGTTTGCTATATCAAAGCCTCCTCAGCTGAAGTTTACTGAGTAGGATTGTAGATGCAGGTGATGTGATTTATACAATCTACTTGGGTTTTCAGGAAGCATTGAAAAAAAGTATCCTAACAGAGGCTTTTGAGGAGACTGGGTGCTTATAGCATAAAAGAGATTTCTTATGTGCAGAAATAGTTGAAAAAATAAAAAGAGGGCAAAAATAAACTGCTGAAAAAGTGCTTGTGTATGCACTTCAGCATACACAAAGTAAGATGATGTCTTGGGTAGAATAATATAAATTATGTTTACAAGAGAAAGGTCTTGGAGCCCCCAGTGACAGTTCCCTGAAAACCCCAGCTCAGTGTGCCGTGGCAACTAGAAAGCCAGGGAAATGGTGAGTGTCCTCAGGGTGGCTACTGAGAAGAAGAGGGAGGGCACCATATTGCTGCTCCAGCTTGGTGCACCCACATCTGGGGCAGTGTGTGTGGTTCTGGTCTTTGCATCTGAAGAAGGATACAGTGGGTTAGGGAAGGGCAGCCAAAAGGGCCAAAGGGATCAGCTTCCTTATGGAGAGAAACTGGAAATCCAGGATTGTTCACATTAAGGAGAAGATGGCTGGAGAGTGATCAAGACTTACAAAATGAAGGCAGTGGATAAGGTGAGAGTTATTAATCCAATCCTGCAGCCCCAGATTGGGGGTTGCTTGCTGGGGGTGGTTGGAGGGCAGTTTCAGATTGATATAGGGAAGCACTTCTTCAGTGGAGGTGGCAGGTGGAGCTGTGAAGGCAGAGAGTGTGGGCAGGGATTAGAAAAACTCATGGACAAGAAGTCCATTGAGGGGCTGCTAAAAGAACTAGTCAGGGAGGTCCCTGATGTAACAGTAGTGGCTGCAGGGGTGTGTTTGGTGACTGGGCTGCAGGAAGCAGCCATGCTCTTGTGCTCTCCTGAAGAAGCATCTCTGATTGCCACTGGTGAAAGCAGAGTGCTGGGTGAGCTGGGTCATTCTGATCCAGAACAGCGGTTTTTATGAACTTATATGTCTTATCAGTCTTTTCAGAGAAAGAACTTTAGTTCTGCAGGATTTGGTTCCGACTTCTGAACTGTCAGCATTTCTGTGAACACCCTAGAAAAGGTAGTGAGCAACAAGATGATTGTGTTTGCCAATGACATGGGTATTAAAGATAAGGTCAAACTGGAAAAGCTGCAGAAGGACCCTCTAAGATCAAGTAACTGGATAATATGATGTAGTGGCACATGAACTCAGTATAGGTCGAGTGATTCAGGTAGCATAAACAGAATCCTAACTTCCCATGTGAAATACTGGGCTCTCAGTAATGAGTGGTATTTTGTAATTACAGGAATGGTTCCATGCAAATTTAACCACAATGCCCAGCAGCAGTCAAAAAGGTAAATTGGATAGTAAATATTATTGGGAAACAAGTAAAGAACAAACCAAAGAATCTCGTCATGCCTCTGTGTTAACCCCTGGTTCCGCTCAAACACCCTGTGTGGTTCCCCGGCTCCATCACCAGGCTCAGAAAGCATATAGTAAACATGAGTGAGATTCAGAGGAACAAAGCAAGAATGATCAAAGATACTGACCCCATTGCAAATGAGGAATGACCAAGAAAGCTCAGACTCTGAAATTCATCATGGAAAGGGATGTCTGAGTAGGATATGATGAAGGCCTGTAGAGTCAGTGGCATGAAAAGAATGTGCAGGGGTCAACTGTCCATTCTGCCAGCAGACAAGCTGGGGATCCACAAGTGACGCCAACTAGGCCCTGATTCAGCAAGATCAAAAGATGTGGTTCTTCATAGAAGAGAGAACGTATGTTGTGGATGTTTTAATTGTGTGTGCTGAAGAGGAGAATGGGCAGGTTCACATGGCGGGGTCGGGGTGGCACTGAGGGATGCTAAACACTTAGGAGTCCTCTCCAGCTGAGAAAGAGTTGGAATGGAAAAAGTAGTATTACATATGCTTGCCTTATTCTGCTTTTTTTCCTGGCCTTTGCTTTTGGCCACCATTTGATAAATCTTACTAGGCTTAAATGGACTTTGCTGTGATCTGCTATGGCTACTTTTATGTTAGCTTCTTACTCACAGGAGTAATAATTGACATAGACTTTCTTCTGTACAGTTTCTCTTTGGCCTTTCTTAAATAGAACTAAGTACTACCTGTCAAACCTTTTTAAAGAAACATGGGTATTGCTGGTTATTGTCTGGACACCAGCTTTCATGAATATCGAGTCTTTTACAGATAAGTTACTAGAATACTGAGTTATCTAAAGGCAAAATTTTTCCCTGTACAAGTGATGTCTTTTGTTTCTAGGCTCAGCAGGATCCATTGATACAATTGGTAAATATCAGTTGAGCTACTTCACTCTTAGGTTCCATAATTACAGTTTCAAATTCATTTCACAGCTTTTCAATCACCTTCCATTACTTTTTCTGTCAATTCTAGCCTCTGTGCAGATCAGGAGCTCAAGGGTGGCCTCCCTGATTCTCCTCACACTTGCCAGTTGTCGTCAGAACCTGTAGACTGCTGACTTACCCCCTTCAGTCCCCTAAGTCAGTGTTGAACAGACACTGGTACTAGTACAGATTTGCCTACCCAGGGAAATTTTTTGAGCCTAAGCATGGTAAAGTTACTGTTTATGAAAAATAGCATCAATATGTATACATTAATTAGAAATACAGCCTTAATAGTTTTACCATTTCATCTTACCATGTCACATAACATGATCCAACATGGTACGATTATTTAAGGTCATGCTCTATTGATAGACATTTAGAAAATTTGAAAGAAATAAATATATCAGTTAACTATTTGGCTTTGATAAACTGGTTTGGTGATTTACTGTGTGAACATGAAAATTCTGAGCATAAATATCTGTTTCCAGCAGTTGTAGCAAGTTGCGTACTTGGTAGCATTAGCTGTCTTATTGGTATTATTTGTTGATATAAAATAATAAACTCTAATGAACAAGCACAACAATATTTTATTTTAAAGGTAAAGCCCAACATAGTTATATATAAATGGCTTTCCAATTTAGGGGATGTCTGCATTTTAAAGTGACCCCCTTCACTAGCCATTAAACTGGATTTGGTGTTGCATACATTACTAAGGCCATGTCATCAAGGTTACGTATGGCTAAGAGCATATAAGCTATTATATACATTATAAGAAATAAAGTAAGAAAATGAAGACTGTATGCCAATAAGCAGTTTAGTGACAGATTCTTGGTTCTTAGTTTGCTTTATTGCTGGAATAAAGCTAAGCTCTGACTTCTGATGTTTCCTCTGTATGCAGAAAGTTGTGGGTTTTATTTTAAGAAACGGGCATAAATGCCTAATTTGCTAAAGGAAATACCTTTGTCTTCAGAACTCAAGCCACATACCAGAGTCCTCTTTTCACTCATACAGGATCAGAGCTTCAACAAGATTGCTGTTCATACCACATGGGAATTAACAGTTTGGTTTTCAGCATTCTTTTTTGTCAAGTTTTATAAAATCTTATATTTAAGCCTTCCATCATTTCCTTCTCAGGAAAACAGAAAACACCACAAAATGTAGAAAAGTGGTCTGAGTGAGTCGGGGTCAGGCAGGACCTGGGGAGCCCACGCGGTGGCACTGCTCAGCCAGGCAGCTCTCGCTCCTCCTAACCATTCCCATCTTCTCCCTCACTGTCGACTTCTTTTCCAGAAAACTGCTTTAAGGTTTGTTTGTTTAAACACAAGCACTTCATTAGGAGTGGAACGAATTCTCTAATGTGTTTAAAAAAAAAAAAAAAAAAGCAAGCAAGCAAATAAACCAAAACCAAACAATATGCAATGGCCTGTTAATATTTTCTTGACCAATGTACATTCCCGTGTTTCATGTTCCCAGGAGAAACAAAGGAGTTTGAATAAAGGTTTGTGAAGAAGTAAATAATTATGACCAATATAAGTGATGCAGTAACTTTCTATGAAAGCAGATGTATTCAAACTAACCACATTGATCAGGGAAGTATTGCAGCTATTTACTGTTTTACCTGAGCCAGATGTGGGGAATTAAAGTTACGATGATTTGGAGAATTCAGTCTTTCTTCCTCCACAGTTCTTCTGCAGAATATGAAAAATGAGCAAGATTCAAAAATACTTAAATTTATATTTGGTAGAAGTTAAGTGCACTGAAACATGTAATACAACTGAATTACCAGATGAGTATAGTAAAGATAAAATGTTTGTGAATCTGCTTGTCAATAAAGGTGTTTTAAGTGAACAATCTCTTTCCTATCCTTGCCTTATTTTGTGTACATAAACACACAGCACATGTACTGTATTGTCTGGGGAAGCGTTCTGCAAGCCTGGATTGGCAATTGAGAGCTTACTTGTTTTTTATCTTGTAATGTTGACATACTGTACAATGATGAGCAAAGCTCCCTGCTTCTCAATGCCGTTCTCTGCTGAGCCATAAAAGAGCTGCAATAATTCTTTTTTTTTTTTTCATAAAGCACTTTGTAGCCTGTATGTGCAAAGCACTATGTATGTGCAGTGCACCAAAGTTTCTACTTACAGAGTGGTCCTGACATCAAAATAATATACCTGTGTGTCTCATGTCTGCAGAAGGGAATGGGAATGACTGAAAATGAATGGCATAAATGATGTTCTTGTGTTACCACTTACCTACATGTCTGGCTAGAGACATGAAAGGAGAGGTAGGTCTTACAAACTTACTGTGATACCTTGAGTCCAGGAACTGCTGAAAAAATAACTAAAATTAGGAAGGAAAAATGCTGCAAAATACAGCTGTGTGTAAAACAGACATCATGCTGAACTGAATCTGAGGTGCTGCTTTTAGCAGCAGATCCATGTTAGTAGAGCAATAAACTGTTCCAGTTGGACTGAATAGTTAAAGGTTTTTAACAGAAGATAGAGTTCTCATGGAACTTGATGTAGATAATGGGGTTCTTTCCTAAACAGAAATGACAATTGATCATATGATTTTTTACTAAATATGCTGTTTATTCAGCTAAATGATTTCTTAGTAGCTTGCATGTAAGTACAAATGTGCATGAAAACTTACCGAGGAATTTCTCGGCCTACCTAGAAAAGGCAAGAAATAATAATACTGGTTTTGCATTTCAACATCTGATCTGTGTTCAGAGGATAGAAGAGCAAGATAATGTGATTCGGTATTGATTTTTTAATTATTAAATTACACCTTTTTAAAAAAATTATATTGTAAATCCAAAGAGAGCCTATGTTTACATAGTATCTTAAGGGAACAATTCCATTTGACCAAGAAGCTCTGCCTCCAGAGATCATGGACCTATAGTATAAGCAACGTACTGGAATGTTTTTCATTTATTTAAAGACTGAAGAGGAAGAGCTGTGCAAGCCACTGCTGCTCTCAAATTGTCGAGGAAGTAAATAATGTTGACAAATCTAGATTTTACAAGTAACATATGTTGTGTGTGTTGCTGGCATGTTACTTTTTCTTGGTTTTGTTTTAGTTTCCATTTCTTGGTGGTGGCAGTTTCTCTAGTCGTAGTCTTATGATGCTTAGGTTTTAAATGTAAAAGAGTCTATTAATATTGAGAAATCTCAAATATGGAGCCATCTGATATTGTCCTGGTGTCCTGATGTCCTTTTTAAAATTAATTCAGTTTTTCTGAATATTCTTGGAAATACTGTCATTTTGCAGAACCGGTATATCCTGCATAGCAGTGACTGGGTGATTAATTATGACTTGTCAGGTTCGTTAATATTTTTGCAGTGGAGAGACTGGTCGCATTAGCGATTCTATCTCACAGTCTAGATGTTCCCTCCTTTTTCTGAAGCTATTTGGTAGCAGTAAACTTACTGAGAAGGCAGAGACTACAGCATATATTTTCTGTAAAATAGAACTGTCCACAGTTAATGCAAATTTAAGACAAGAAGTGACAGAATTTGCATCTGGCTCTTTGGTTTGAATTTTTCAAGATCACACTTCTGCAGGTGTGAAGGTGTTGTAGAGCAGATGAGCATGTGACACTGAGTGACCATTGTACCCAGTACAGTGAGAGAAAACAGACTTCCAATAAATAAATTATTCTTACAGAATCACATAATACAAGCATTCCCGTTGAAAGCGGAACAGTTCAATTAGATTTTCTTATCCTGTACTAGCCCTCATGTGTCATTGAAAAATTGGCTTACAGCATTATTTCTAAAATTATTAATAAAAGTACACTGTGCTCAGGCTATATCCATGTTTTATAAATTTAGGGAAAATGTATTCTTTTATTAGGCCTTTCTAATGATAATTCTTGCTTGGGAGGACATCTTTGAATTTACTTTTTTTCACAAAACTAATTTGTTATCAAAGTACTAAGTTATTAACAGCAGCAAATTATTTTTTTTTTCCAAAAGTATAATTTAAAAGATACATTTTCAGTAGGTAGTGATGCATTTTTAGAAGCAATCACTTACTGAACCAAATTAGAGTTATTTAACTCCAGTAGTAGTAATTTATAGGGATATTCAAAATGCTCATTTTGCAATAGTTCTGTGTCTTGTTACTAATGCAAGTCCATTTGTCCTGATTTGTGTGTGCTTCACGGTAGATGTACTGGCCTTTAGACAGGCTTACAGCTGTTACCTGAGTCAGCTTTCAGGAGCAGTATAAGAGAATGGCTCATGCTTTGAAATTTTGTTTGTAAATCCACTACGTTAGATATTCATTACAGCAATAAGCTTTTTGATACATACTGTGGACAGAAATGTAACCACAGTTGTTTATTCAAAAATGCTTAATTAAGTAGACTACTGTAATTTCTGAGTTTTGTTAGACAGGAAATGTTGCTAAAATGGGTTAAATTTGGGGCAAAAATGTATCATTTGGGGTGTGGCATTTTAAAGTTGGTGAATAGTTCAGCTTTGTTTGCAGCTTGTGTCTGGCATAGGTTAGGTAGCCATATGTGAATAGAACTGTGTTTGTAGAAAAAAATCTTTTTAATCAGAAAGATAAATCAAACCAGATGGTCCAGATTTTTTTTTTTTTTTTTTTCCTTCCTTGTGAATGCATTTGCTTAGTTGGCAATCTTCAAGGCTTGGGAAGAAGAATTTGTTGGGTGTTTTTTTTCCTTTCTTACTGTGAAATTAAAAGTTTCGCTTCAGTCTTCTACACTTCAGCCATCAATTCTAAAAGACTCTATAGTGATAATAAATTCTGAATAACAATTACTTCCAGTTACACTTTCTGGTAACTACTAATCTTTGTGTTTCCTAAGAAGATAAGGCACTTTTTTTCTGGGGTAGGGGCTTTTTTCAGTACTATTTGCTAGTGTTTCATCAGAGTTATATGTGAAGTGACAGGGAATCCTGTAAGGCTTTACCAGATGTACACATCTGGTATGAAAATATAAACATTAGCTTACATTTAACAGAGCATGCTGTACTGTTTCTGAAATAGCATACATCTCTTCCAGTATAATGTTCAGTTGTTGATTTATGTTAGGCCCTGTTTTATTAAACAGGTTTAAACAATCAAATGTTATTTTACAGGTGAACCATGATCTTTTTATCAAGTACAAGTAGGGTTCTGTGCTGTTGATATGCTGTTACTATGGCTGATAATTGGAGGTTTGTAAATGATTTATGATCTTGCTTTAGGGAAGATTTAGTGCAGAATGTAAAGGTCACAATCACACAGAAACTGGGCCCAGTATTTTTCTCAGCAAAGATTGTACTAGCAGAGTTGAAGAAGAATTCTCATACCATTAACAATTTGAGCAGGAAATGGAAAAGAAAATTGAAATTACTGTCAGCTGGGAATCCTAGCTTTGCAACATACAGGGGTTTTGTAACATATTCATTGGAAATATGAGTAAGTACACTGTCCTTTCTTTTTGTGTAGGGTTCTAAGAAAGCTGATGACACCAGTCCTGTGTGAAATGTTTTACAGTACACCAATGAACTGGCCTTTTGCTGTTGGAGATAATTGTGGAAAAGGGCGCTGAGCCAGTGATATACCATCACATGCTTAAAAACATGCTTGCAGCCTAGGGGAATGTACTCTGCTTAAACTCATTCCTTATGCAGATGCCAGAATGTAGAAGTTATTCCTATCTCTTTCTCTTCTGTGTCCAAGAAAGAAAAAAAAAGGTCTGCATTCTTGTACTGGGAAAGTAGACAGTGTTGATACATGTAGCAGAATTTGTCCAGATAGGAAATGCAACCCAGTGAAGTTTAAAGATGATTTATTAACCTCAACAGCCCCAAATGCTACAGCTATTAATTGGGCCAGTGTGTAAAAATGTTGAAATTATTTCTGTAGGTACTTTGATCTTGAATTTGATCTAAAATATGGGGGAAGAGATATAAAATACAGACATTATAAACTCTCAAAAATGGAGAGTTTTTAAATCGAATTCTTTGGCTCCTGGCCATGTTTCCATTCTCCTGGCAGAATGAGTGCACTGGTGTGGAAGGATACCTTATATAAATGACAGAATTTACATGTGTAGCAATCTAAATAAGAGGTTCGTATAGTTCATCAGAACATAAAACATCATGAGCCCAGAACACAAACCCTGGGCAAGTGAAATACACTGCTTCAAGTAGGGTTCAAAACTTATCAGTAAAATCACTCTTCTTTCCTGTCACTTGGACTGTGTTATATCTGTGTTGAGATTTCTTCTCAGGATTTTTACTGGTTTATGTGATTTTTCTTTTTTCTTTCGCTTTCCTTCCAAGTCAGTGCAAAGCTTTGCTGTCCAGTCTCCTAGATGGTTTCATTTCTTCTTGCCGTGCCTCATGCATATTTTATCATTCTCTGGCATAGTCATTCTCTTTTTCCTTATTGTTTCCAAGTAATTTTTTCTGTGTCCTGTAAGCACACGCTGTCATCATACCTGCATTATTTGACTCATCTTTAAAATATTCTTCTGCAAAACTTAAATCACATTTCATGAAATGTTCTATATCAAGAAATCCACAGTGAAACATTTTTTTTATTCTAGGTCCTGATACAGAAAAGGACTTAATCCTTTATTTAACAATAAGCCAGAATAATTACATTTGTGCTTTTCCATATTGGGGTTCTAGTTGAACCCTCAATAGCTCCATACTTGATTTTATCATTGTCCTCCTTGTACCCACTTCCAGTTTTCCCTTTCAGATGGGCAATTTCACATAATAGGCTCAGTTTCCTATGGTTGTATTGTTGTTCTTTTTGTTCAGTAGTTTGTGTGTCTGTGACCCTATAACAGTCTGCAAAGAGTATTGAAAAGTATATTTACTGCAGTATGAAGGAATTAGTATTTATAGTAACCAAGCATTTTCAGCAACTGACTGTACATCAAAGTTCAAATTCAGATGGTGGAACTGCCACTGGAGTAGCTTTGCTTATAGCTAGTAAGAATTGCAGTTAACATCACTATTTCAATTTCCCATTTTATGGAATGTGGTTATTCTCCCTTTCAGTTCTGATCTACAGGTTTTGCCCTTTAATATCAATACTACTACATTTGATCTCTTACTGGGAGAAAGCTCATCACCTGTCTTGCATTTGTGGCATTCATCTTACCAGCTTTCTGTAGTGATAAAGCGTTGCTGTTTCCAGAGGTGTGAGTAAGACTAGAAGGAGCCCTTTCCATGTTACCAGAAGGCAGTGCAGCACACAAAGTTAATATGTGCAACAGGAAGATTTCAGACTTGGTTTACAAGCTGGTTTGCATTCTGATTTGAAAACCTGAGCAGTCTACCAAATACTTGCATTGTGTTTATTTGCCTGGTTTCACCATCATTTCTTCCTATTTTTACTTGCAGGTTTGTCACCTACTCCAGAGAGAATCAAAGCAATGTCCTACGTTTTTGTAAATGACTCTTCCCAGACAAATGTGCCACTGCTGCAGGCCTGCATTGATGGAGATTTTAACTATTCCAAACGACTGTTAGAGAGTGGTTTTGACCCAAATATTCGTGACAGCCGAGGCCGAACTGGCCTTCACCTTGCTGCAGCCAGAGGAAATGTAGACATCTGTCAACTCTTGCATAAATTTGGTGGCGACCTACTAGCCACTGATTACCAAGGTAACACAGCCCTTCACCTGTGTGGGCATGTGGATACCATCCAGTTCCTAGTTTCTAATGGACTTAAAATTGATATTTGGTAAGTCACCTTTTTTTCTTACAGCTCATATTCTATAATGTATTAGTCTTTTGTCTCCAGAGCCTTGCATTTGAATCTGCAGTTGCTGAAAAGCTGTATTTGGTGCAATTCAACTTTTTAAAGATATCACTTAATAAAAACACGATATAAGAAGGCAGAAAAACAGTAAGAGGCCACTTGTGCTAGTCCTTGCAACAAGCAAAGCAAATAAAAGTAGCAGCTGCTGAGTCTAATTGTGCCTCACTGATGACATTGCTGTCCTGGTTTGGCCAGACAGTCAGGTGTGGGTGGTTGGCACTGAAGAAAAAATCACATTGACCACTTTAAAAGAATTTTCTCCACCACAGTTCTATTATTTTACTTATTGTACTGTATAAGACAAAGAATATACAGTGTATGTGTGTGTCGGTTCATTCCCATACTCCTTTGGCAACAATGCTTCCTTTCAGTGTTCTTCTCCCTCAAAGTCTGTGACTCAGTCCTTCTTTTAAATATTGTATATTCTTTTCTTCTGGCTCCCAGCAGCTGTCAGATGCCAGCGCTCAGATGTAAGCTCTCAAGCTGCAGAGTAACTCGCTGTTTCATTGCAGTGAATGAATGATTTTGTTTGTGGAACTTTCTGCATATTCACAACGCATGCAAAAAACAGTAGTAACTTTAAAACCTTTGATTTTTTTAATCTGTCACTTTTTCAGCTATCCCTCATTAATGTTTTCAACTCAACAAAACTCGTTATTGGTAGACCAGATTCTTTATGGATTGTGGGTTTGGAGATTTTTTTCCTCATTTCAAACAACTGGTGTAAATCTCTGGTCTGAAAGCAGTTTTGGTCCTATTCAGTATTATTTTAATAGCAGCAGAGGGACCATCCATACTTTGTTTCATTTTTGCCTGATGTGCTAATACCCACATGGAAAAGGAACTACGAGGAACCAGATTGCACAATTCTTTGCTGAAATTAAGCTTTGTCTTGAACGTTGCCATAAATCTACTGTTTATTTTTTGTTATAACACCCAGAGATTCCAATTAGGTTAGAGTACTAGGAATTTTTATGTTATTTAGAGGAAAAAGAGTTGTGCAATTTCAAACATAAATATACTGATTTTCTTCTATAGCCAATTATGCTATAACTTGTATAGATAGGAATTTGTTACTGTCCGACATAACAGAAAATAGTTCTGAGGACTTATAAAATTATAATCTGTTACGCTGAGTTGTCTTGTTACAAAATTTCTGTATTAAAATCTTCTTTGCTTCTCATGTCCACTTGTGGGGTTATTTTAGCAATCACCAAGGTGCAACACCGCTTGTTCTGGCAAAACGAAGGGGCGTGAATAAAGACGTGATTAGACTGTTGGAATCTTTGGAGGAGCAAGAGGTGAAAGGATTTAACAGAGGAGCTCACTCAAAGCTGGAAACAATGCAAACTGCTGAAAGTGAAAGGTATTTACAAACAAAAATAATTACTAGGAGAGGTAATATTTATGGCTGTTAGTTTTCTTTAAACTTATCAAATGTCAGAAAAACGCTATTGATATTTTCATTTTATGGTGGAAATTTTTAAAAATAATGACTCATTTTCCATTACAGTCTCACAAAAGTAAATATTCTACCACTTATCATAAAGCCAAAGGGAAAATGGTGTGAAATGCAAAATGCCAGTATCACAGGCATTTGATAAGATAAATTGTCTATGCAAAGAAGAGATAGCAGACTTTTCATCTATCTAAACCTGAATAAAGGATTTTATACAGTTCCATATATGAAATTTCTATTGGTAGTAGCCCTAGAAGAGATGGAAAATAAAATAAGAATTTCACGGTAGCTAAAGAGATAGTTAAAGGAGAACTGAAGACTTCAGGAAAATTGCTGACAATTTTAGGGGAAGTATTTGTATAGAGGGAAGTTATTTACAAATTCCTAAAGAATGGATTCTAGGACTATGCTTACTTCTAGTTTTCATAAGTGATACTGGCATAGAAAATAGTAGCATGTTAGTGATACTGAGAAGTGAGATATAGGCAACCCAGAGGAAAATTGGGATGGCATAGACAAAAACCTGGGGTGACAAGGGAGAGGAAATGAATGAGAATCAATTGTGATTCCGTAGCACAAAATACGACTTCATTTACCTAAAGCTGTGTGCTGTAAAATGGAAGTTCCTTGGTGGAAAAGGAGGGTATAGGAGAAGTGGCTTGATGTATTAGTCAATTCCAGGAGTTGATGCTACCCTGAAAAAGGCAGTGAAGTCCTACAATGTGCAAAACAAGATAGTTCCACTACATAAGGAAAACTGTCAGTGCTGTTGTAAAAATGGAGAAGCATTACTTCAGTGCTCAAGGGAACTGAGTGTCTGCTTGTGAAAGGAGGCAACTAGAGTTCATTTTAGCCTGGCAGAGAGGTGTGTGGTTGCTGACAAGAAATACTGATTTTGAACAACGTAAAATAACTGTTTAAGACAAAAGATGTTGATAGGACAAGAGCCAAAGGATACAGATAAGCCACAAACACTTTTTGATTGAAAACTGGGAGTGGTTCTTTACAACAAGTTTCCAAGACAGTCTTCTTGTAGGATTTAGATGAGGCAAGTTTCAAAGGAGACTAATTCTTTTGCAGAAATTGAGTTGCCAGTAAACATGACAGAACATGGGACTAAATTTAGTAATGCAAGAGATCCTTCCAGTACTGTTTTGTTTTGGTTTTAATTTATATTGGAAACAGGATATCAACATTTTTTTGAATACTTGCTCTTACACTGAATTTATTCAAATTTGTGATTTTTATATTGTCTAATAATGATCTTGAGCTGTGACTGCTGGAACACTGTATCACAAAAGAAAGGTGGTTTTGTCACATACTTGTTGTTCAGTCTGTGTCAAAACATGCACAGCCTGTACTTCAAATGAAAATTAAACCATGTAGATTGAGTTGTTATCAAAGTTGAGTAAAAGAAAAGGTGAAGACAACAAAATTACAGAAATCATGCTAAATACTCCCAATGACCAGACTGAAAGTTCTTTCTTGCACATCAGGTGACCCCAGTCATCAGAGAGACTGTTTTAAGTAGAAAATATAGTATTCTCAAAATTACGTGGGTATAAATGATAAGAATTTGTGCATATTACCTTTCTGACTTAACTAAATTTTATTGAAAGTTGCTTGTCACACAGCAATGCATTTGTGCTGGGTTTTGTTTAAACATATGGACCAACAGCTCAGCCCCATTTAACTTCTAGTTTTTTATTTGCTGGTGTCCCTTTAATGAACATAGCTTCCTTTCTGTTATTTGACCTTCATAAATGTTATATTGTTTGCTTTGGCAAGGAAGTCAGCAACTCTCCTTGGAGAGAGGCATGGAGACATAAACAGTGCACTACCCAGCTTGTTTGTGAAGTGTTTAAAATGTCTGAAATACATTATTTTAAAAATAACAAATAACAGATGCCTGCAGCAGCAAAAGCGAGTGAGTTTGTGTGCTGTTTGCTTTGTAAATAAATAATGTCTTTGTAACAGTTGGCTTTTCAGACCTCCACAGTTTCACTCCTTCCTCTTAGTATTATTTTCACATTTTAGAGACACTTAGATGAATGTCTTCTGTCCTCTCCACCCCCCGACTCCCTTACATTATGTATAAACCTATGGAGAAATAATGGTGGCTTTTTCTGAAAACAGTCTCTGACTTGAGTTTTCAGCTCCTCATTACATAGAGTTCTGCTGCTCTGGAAGCAGAGACCAAAGCTAGGTTCCCGAGTCAAATTTATTTTCTCTTTGCACTCCTCCCAGTGAGGAGTGGCCCTGTGCTGTCAGGAGGCAGAGCTCGCTGGTCCACCTTTCAGCACAGAGGATCTGTCTGTCTGCACAGCCCAGCATGCCCAGTGACTGCACCCACAAGTGCATCCCAATGAGAACTTCCACGTTGTGCTGGAGACAGAAGAGCTCATCTGTCTGGGCTGTGTGGCACAAATTCTTCTGTAGGCTGCCTTGCTGCATTACCATTTCTTAAGCAGCTGTAATTTGTAATAAGAAAAAATATCTTGAATAACACTGATTTTAATTGGGTTGTAATATAAAATAGTGAAAGTATTTCCTATGTACCCTTTTCTATTTAATGAGCAAGCATGTGATCTTTTCACTTCAACTGCATTACACCTTCATTTAATCTTTCTGCGGTTATGTATTAACTGGTTAGTACTTAATGAGTGAGTAGTTCTATTCTACACCAATGGTTGTCTTTTATTAAACCCTTTGTTTTGCTTGGGAAATCATAATAAGCAAGGAAGATGACTAAATCCTGCAGCTACAGGCAAGCAAAAATAGCTTTACAGCAAGGTAAATATTTAAAAAACAGAAAAGACAAGCTGTTTAAGAGGCAGTGTGACACAGCAATACTTCAGCCAGCTATGGGACTGTAGGCTAATCATTCTTCAGAGGCTGTACTTCCTAAGAAAAAATACCATATGAATAGCATGAAGATTTTTCATGGTGTAATCTTAGAAGAGACATTCATAAATGAGACTTTTTTTCTGATAACAATAGTTTGTCAATTTATTATTGTGACCAAGAACAATAGCTTTTCTGCCATTAGTTTTGACTTGGAAATTATTTTTCCCTGAAATGTTTTCTTTTATTATTGCTGTAAGAGCTATCTAGGAGTGTAGTAACTGAAACCAATTAAAAGGAGGAAAAAAACTGTTTTTTTAGTGCTTACCTTCTGCACTTGACATCATTGTGTACATGGTTTACCATTTTCTTTCTGTGCTTGTCAAAAGTCTGATCCTGTAAACACCTATATATGTAATTTCACTCAAGTGAGAAGTACTACTAGTGCAGATAGCTAAAATTTTATGTAAGTGGCATCAAGTGATGAGAAAGTTTTCCTATTCTTCATAAGGTTTTTCATACAGCAACGGAGAAAGTTCCCTGTTGTAAACCCAATGTTGAAACTAGCAAAATTGTGAGAGTGGTACAAGAAGCTATGCAGTATTTGAAACAACTTACATTTTTTCTAAAGGCGAGTCATTGTCAAGATGACCGCATTATTCTAATTTTATATTTGTTTCTCATTTAAAAGTGAGAGTTCCGATCCATAATTTATAGTCTGACAATTTAAGGAGGCCTGATGGCTTGGTAGTGGAATATTAAAACATCAAAGAAGCTGCTGAATGCCATATGGTAGAAAGCACAGCAGTGCCAACTTGTCCTGAAGATCAGAAAGTTTCTGAGCTTGTTATCCAAATTTATTGTTTTCTGTGAAATTGTTATGCTAGAGAAGATGCCTTGGTAACAAAGACATGCGGGATAGTAGGAAAGATCACTACAGAGTTCAGAATCTAAATGATATTGGTTTCCAAAGTTTCCATTTTATTAATCAGAGTTTATTTTTAAATCATAATTTGATGTTTTATTAACAAGAGCTGTGCCCCTTGAGGTTCTAATTTATGTTTCATTAGATTTTAATAAGCCGTATTTAATAGGAATTGTGGGGACTGACTTTTGAAGGCTTCTGGGTGGCAAGCCTGCAAACTCACTGCAGTTGTACAGATACAAATACTATTCTCTTTACACTGGTTAATAAAACATTCCTTCAACTAACTTAAGTTTAGAGTTAGGAGACTTTTCCTGATCTGCTTTGTCTTGATTTAGCAGAGGCCATGCTATAAATCTGCAGGTGGGTTTAGTTTTTAATTTAGAATGTTTCAGTTGCTCTTAGTAGGATTACTGTCGTACTTAAAGGTGCATTCTTTTGCTCTGATGTATTTTTAACTTTAATCTTTTGTAGTGCGATGGAAAGCCATTCCCTCCTTAATCCAAACCTGCAGCAAGGTGAAGGAGTTCTTTCCAGTTTCCGCACAACATGGCAAGAGTTTGTGGAAGACCTGGGCTTCTGGAGGGTGCTGCTCCTCATCATCGTCATTGCCCTTCTGTCGCTTGGAATAGCGTACTATGTTAGCGGAGTGCTGCCTTTTGTAGAAAACCAGCCTGAACTGGTGCACTGAAACACATACAAAGAAGTGCATATCCTGTTTTTCCCTGTTCTGTTCTTATTTTGAGTCTCTTGGAATTATTCTCTTGGTGCAAGCAGTGGCAGCTGTATATACTGTTTGCCTTTTGTACTTATTAACCCCTTTGAAAGAGAGATTCATTAATTTCAAGTAAAACACTAAATTCTAAGACGTTCTTAAGCTACCTCTGATTTATCTTGACCTGAAAGCAAGATGTGAAGATAAGCCTCTCTGTTGATAAAACATTATGTTTAGAAAAGGCCTTTCATAATGAATATTAAATTCCTGGGCATCAAAAATATATCCTGGTACAGAACCAAATTTGATTTATTTTCCCTATGAAGAGAGGTAAATCTATTGTTGAATTTTTTTTTGTGTGCTTCAGTTGAAAGAAAAATATTATTTTAAAAATCCTCCTCAAGAAATCTGAATATTATAATAACTCACTCTGATATATAGACAGTAATAAGCTACAACTTCATAGTTCTTTTCATGCCTCCACATAGTTTGTATCTGTTAGTTTTTAAAAAGAATGAGAAATAGTTCAAGTTTTACTGTGTCTTTAATGTATAGATCACTCCTTTATTTATTAGGCTAATGTAGTGTTTCTTCCTCAAAGGAATTAATGTTGTTAATACTTGCCTGAAGTAAATTTTGTAAAACAAAGCTATTCGTTGTGCTCTGGAAGTAAAATTATTTCAGCCTTAGGCTGGAAATTTTGCCTTTTGTTGAAATGTTACTAAGCCAACCTTTGTGAGGGTGATTTAGGTGTTCTGCTCTGCATATACTAATTCTGTGTGGCCATTCTCTTTGTGAAATATGTCATGAAGGATAACTTTTTCTTCCTCCCATAAGGATCAGACTGAACCATATAAATGTATTGTTTTCATGTTTGTGGAGAGGACTTTACTGAATAGAATTCCTTTCTAGAATTGTTTTCCATTTCAGTTGTTTTCCAGCTGCACTAACAGACGTATGAATTATTTTCTGACTATGCAGAATAAAAATATTTAAAATGTTAATATTTAGGGACATTGTATGAAATGAAGTCTTGGCCCATTCTATAGTGAGCTGTGAAATCCTTTGTTTGTACATAATCTAGGGATATGAATTAGATACTGTTTTATGAACACTAGAAAGTTACTACGTAGTCAGCTGGAGGCTTTCAAGGAAAGTAGATTCTCTCCTCCCGTGCTGATTAGACATCCAGCTCTCTTTGTTGCCATTGCCTTGAAAATCCCAAACAAAATTAATTCTGCAAACCTAATGAATCAATCTTTTTTTCACTTTGCCACTTCTAAATTGTTGCTAAATGACATTGAACATTTATAAAATGATAAATTACAATAAGCATTGATAGAAGTAACCTATATTTCTCTGTTCTGCTACCATGTATATTTTTCTTTCTTGTTTATGGGTTTGAGTGAAGAGGCTTGTTGTCTGTGATGTGTGACATGGACTTCACTGGGTTTCACACCATTCTAAATTGCATCTGAATAATTCTTGATCTCATTTCTTAAGTTAGAGGCTAATGAAATGATACTTCTCTGGCAGCCACAATGCCATGGAAAGGAACACCTCTTAAAAAAAAACAAACCAAAAAAACCAGAGCATGCTTCTCTTCTTAATATTTCAATGATTATACATCTTTTCATGAACAAAGAAATATAAACTCATAGTATACCTAAATTACATTATTTCTGTTAATAATACTCTGTATCTTGAATAATCACATTGTCTTTCAGTATGTATTATCTGCATAATTTGTAATTGTGTTCTCAGTATGGGTGAATGCCCCAAATAAATATATGTAGTTAATATGTTTTGGTCTATTATCGTGTTAGTGCAGCAGTAATGATGCTAGCCCATTTTACTGACTTTGTTTCTTGTGCACTGATAATGAGCATTTCAGAAGTGGGGAGGTTCCATCCCTGAGAAATGGCAACCATGCAGCTGGTGTAAATGGGCTTTTAGAGCATGGCTTCTTTAGATTTGCCTGTTTTATTTTCAGTATCGTACTGAATCAAAGTTGTTCTTCCCCCTCTCCCCCCCCAAGATTTCAGGTGTTGAACATTTGATTTAGAGGCTCTTTGAGATTTAAGATTACCTATGAGGGAGTACAAAATATAAGCAAGAAAACCAAGCTTGAGCCTTAAGTAGCCTTTCCTACTTTGCTTACTCTGTATACATAAGCAGTTTTGGAACTGTGCATTGAAAAGGTTTGAAAACCTACCTGTGCGTTCCAAATTAATGTATGTCACTTTCTAAACCCACAGAAATCCAAGGCACTGTTTGAACATCGTGGCGTAATGACTGCTACTCTTTGAAATAAGGACCTGATAAACATCTGACTAGAAGAGGAGCTTGTTCTGTAAATGCCTCTGTTATTGAAAAAGGACAGCTGTGCCTTTCAATGTATCTATAAACATTAACAACTTCCTTTTCAGAGGTTGATTCTTAAGAATGGATTTACCTCCTGTACGTTAGATTTCAAGTAATACAATCTGTCTTTCTTATAGGAACAGAAAGAGGCCTTTAGCCTACTTCCTCTTGAAGCTATTGTCATAGGGAGTTTCAATGTTTCAGCATAATGACATAGATCAGGTTAGATTGTCTGTAGGTCAATAAGATTTATTTAGTATTGCAGTGGTGTCTAGATACCTTGATCCAGGGACTCTTTTGCTGGGCACTCTTCAAATCCTAAACAGATTGTTGTCTCAAGCTGTCCTCAGACTAATGAACTAAAACAGAATCAGGAATTGAGAGAGAAAACAGTCATGGAGGTATGAAGTGATTGTGATTTTTACCAGTGTCATAAAACAACTTGATGGACAAGATGGTATGAGGTAAACTGGAGTGTAGAATGAATGCACTTAGGCTACGCTGCAGTGAGCTCTCCCTGTGCTCACATTTATTCCATGGCAAGATCACACCTATCTTACCTCATAGTGACTTTATTATGTGCCATATCTTTTTATCTTCAAGGGCTTCTGTTTCCACTCATATTGGTAGTTTGCTTTGTGGAAGGGAATAGTCTGTTGTGTCACTGTCAAGGGTAGGTATTGTGTCTGGTTGCCATGATACAACAGGTATTTCATTACTGGTCGTGATCTGGCACTGTGGAGCGCATCACCATGAAAAGCTCCTATGAGAGAAAGATCATGGTTTCACTTTAAACTATTGAAACAGAAGATCTGGGCAGTTTCTGGGTCTGCAGCTGATCTGGAATTCGGTTTTAGCAGAAGTCAACTTCTCTGGCTGTCTTTCTTATCTTAAGTAAGTAAAAATTATCAACTCTCCAGTGTATTGTAGATGGGCTAGTTAGCTAGGTAGCTGTTTTTCAAATCAAAATATGTTTGTTGATAATATATTAGAGAAATGCAAATTAAGTAATTTATTCAGAAATTCAATAGCATCATTTTAAAGTAGCACAAGAAAGTGCAAATTGCAGGTGAAAACTCTCATGCAAATGAAAAAAAAAAAAAGGTAATATTGCTTGTTGTCAGATTCAGAATTATTAAAAAGTGTAGCATATGTTCGAATGTTACCTGAAGTTGACTTTTAGCAGAACTGATGTCTTCCTCAGCTGACACACAAGGTAACTTTTTTCTGAAGCCAGTTGTTTCTGAAGTTGTTCCTCTTTAGGAAACCAGCTTTTTGTTAAACTCATATTTGAATTAGTGATTAAGATAAGTCTGAAATCATGTGAGAATTAGGTCAGAATGTTTTCTCTTCATTCTTTTCTTATATTTCAGCATTAATCCTTGTAGATTGGTTACTTGGGATACACTTTGTAAAATTTCCTGTGTGATCCAAAATGTTTCAGAAATTGTTGTTGCCCATTGTTACTACATTTCTCGTCCCTGGTGTTGGGGCTTTCTAGAAGAATTCAAATGTCACTGCACAGTGTCATAACCTGCAGTTCTCTCTAAATTCTTTAAGTGCTGAAATACTGTTGAATCATGAATCTCGAATCTTTATTAATATTATGAAAGGAATTTCTGGTGACAGTAAAGATAATTCTGTGCCTGCACTTGCAGGGTAGTGTGATGCACCTGTTACCTTAAACGTATTTAAGTACTTCAGCTGAATTTTGTGTGGCCTGGCATCTTTTGTACTGCCCTTACAAATGCTTCAAAGGAGAAACACTTTTAAAATACTCAGTATTAGGAAACAAATGCAACTACTTGGTGGTTCTTTGCTATCTATTGCTGGGAGGCAGTGTGTTCCTAGGGTCATGCTGCCAGAGAAATCTGAGATGAAGATGAGAAGTGTCTGACTGCCAGAGATCTGGTGTCATCTGTGCTCTTAGGCAGAGTAGAGCTAACGTGCTGATGTTTCAGCTGAAGCAGTCTCTGTGCAGAACCCTGAAAAATGTGTCTCTGCTGTAGGCATTTATATTTGTAAATCATTGTTGTAACTAAGCATTAAGCAACCAATATTTCCTAACAACTATGACGAGGCAAAACTGGTTTTCTTCATTACTGCCAGGGGAATGGGAAGTCTACTGGAAGTTGCCATAACTAAAAAGCAGCAAATCAGAATTTCTTCTGAAGTTAAAGTGTGAACAAGTCACAACCATGGCTTCAAGTGACACATTCTTTTCATTTGATTTTAAACTACCTTCTGGATAAGGGAAAACGAGGAGACATTTGGAACAGAATTTGTTGTGTGGTATGTATGGTTTGCAGGAAATAAGAGGGAAATGAATGCCATGAGCCAAGACAGCAGCAAGGGAGGCAGAGCAGTGTTGATACCTTCATGAATAGCTGCTTAAAGGCCAACCCCAATGCTTGTAAGTGCTAGGAGTGACCAGCAGTAGGCTCCTAGCAGGAGAAGGATTTCACTGCCTTGTGATTACACCATCTCACAGGGGTGGCCACACAGCCCTGCAACCTGAGCTGGCCCTTCTTGGCTTTCAATGTCTTGAGCGCTGCTATTTCAGACAACTGCATCTTTGGATGTGTGCCTACATTAACAGCTGTTCATGTGGAAGCTGAACAGGTTCCTCTTACACAAGAATCCTTCTGCACATGGGTTAGCAAATGAAGTTTTACTAAATGTAAGCAGAAGTTCTTTGTAAAACATTACATATTTCTAGTGTATTAAATTATGTTTATGTAAATATCAGAAGGCAGGAATCCAGATGAAGGATCAAATGTACGCAGTAATACCTCTTTGTCCTTTGCCAAAGAAAAAAGAACAGATAACGTTATCTTTATGCAAAGCAAGAAAAAAATCACAGTAAATTTGTTTGAACTGTAGAATATTAATTCCTTTTTTGAGCCAAATCCCTTATTATGAGGAATTTTTCAAATAATATAATCTCAGGCAGGTAAGTTTTCTAGTAGAAAGGCTGACATAGCCTTGCAGTGATGTGAAGGCAGTAATTTTTTAAGGGTGTGCTGGCTTCATGAAGTGTGTATATTGGAGCAAAACTAGTTAATGAAGATAGTGGATTTCTGCTGGGATGTAAGAACTGAAATGCCATCTGCTCATCCTCATATTGTTGTCTCATTGCAGGCTGAACATCTGGCTTGGTTTGGTTTGGTACAGGTATTTTCAGACAAAAAATGATGTATATAGACATCCATAGGTTTAATCTGGCAAGCACAGTTTCTGTAGTGCACATAAAGAAAAATGGAGTACCCCACTGAAAGTCATGGCAGCTTGTGTGTGGACTGCTCAGCTCTGCCAGATGTGTTCCTTACAGAACTGGTGGTTTTCCCTTTTATGGTATTGGTTTGAATCCTTGTGTCAGTCAACGAACACCAGCAGTTAACATGGGGCTTGAACTGAAGGCTGTTTTCAAAAGTTTTAATTATAATAGAAGTCAAAGCTTTATTCTTTATTTCAAAGTTCAAGAAACTTTTTTTTTTAATCTAATGTTTACTAGAATTACAGCCTGCAAATGTGCACAGATAATGAGCATGTGTGTGTCCTTACTCTGTGCACTCCTTTGCCAAAAGGAGGTTTAGGAATAGCAAACAAGGCCTCCAGTGAGATCAGTTTGAAAGAAGTCTGGTTTAAGGAATTCTGTTTTTTCTCATTTGTCATTAGATTGGTATTTAATATGCCGCCAGCTCTGGTTTTACTCATTGCACTGACTTACTGACTTCTTGGTCTCAGTGATAAAGTTTGGGAAGTGTAGATCACATTACCTACCTCACAGAGGTGTGCTTCACCCACCGAGCACCATTGTTTTGATAGTAAGTGAATTCTTCCATTTCAAAATGTTATTTCCCTTTGTTTTTTAGAGTTACAGTGTCTGCTTTGCAAAGTGGACAACTCATTTGCTAGTATGTTCCGGATGATTTAGTTAAGGCCTTGGTCATTTTGGCCATTTTTAATGTGACATGCAATAATGGTTAGGGGAACTGTTGGCCTTGGCTTAACCTATTCTTCCAGAAAGCCTCTGCAGATGGAGCAAACACTTTAAGGATTAAAAGGTGGTCTGGCAATAAAGCTGGAGAGGTGTCTATCCTCTGAATTTTCAGGCTTTCCAGAACCCTGGGAATTTCACACTGGATGTTTAGTCACTCCACCAGAAGGATGATAGCTTTGTAGAAACTTTTGGTCTTTATGTATGTTCTGAAATTCAAAAGCATACGATTTTGAAAGCTCTTGTGTTCTTCTAGGCAACAAGCTGTGCTCCAATAGAGAATTAGGAATATTTTATATGTATTTTTAAGCCAAGAAAGCAATCTAACCGCAAGTCAATTTTAAAATCTTAACTAAAGTAAGGGTACAAAGCCACAGACTTCTCCTCCTGCCCACACCCAGACACCTGCTACTTTATTCCCAATGTGCTTCCCTGCCCTGGCACTAGTGCTAGCACGCATCTGACCCCAGGGACCTGAATGGGGGAGCTGTGCCAGTTAGCCCTACCAGAAATTTACTCTCACTCCCACTGCATTCTTCCTAACTCTGCCCCTCCTCATCCTTTCATCTCCTGCCCTCCACTCAGTGCCTCAATCATGCTTTACCTAGGCTTGAGATTTATCCCATTTCTTAGGGACCAAGGATTCTGTTCATAAAAACATACTTCTTCCCAGTAACTTCTTTCAGTTTTTTGTCTTCATTGCTTACAGGACACTATCCCCCATCTTATGTGAGCCATTGTTCTTTACCAGGTATCTTTATTTGCCAGGCCTAGTCTATGCTGAGAGCTCTTTACCATATTCTGGAGAGTTAACAGTTGGATTCAATTCACCAGTTCACTGCCATCAGTAGTTGTCATCTTTTTAGTTTACACTTTCCTGTAGTAAAGATACAAGAAGCTAACCCTGCTCTCTGAACCTTGTTTTCAGTTTTACTTCCTTTCTCTAATGCTATAGTTAATTCTTTTGGTACTTCCATTAAATCAAACTAAATCATGTATGGATTGCTTCAGCTTTCAATAGAAAGCTTGGTTTGTTTCAGTGGATATGAGGAATCTGTGCACCACTTGTGAGAGTCTCTGAATAGTGGGACGGGATGGAGACCAGTCTCTGCTCCATAGAACAGGGTATTGCTACCTCTGAACTCTTACTGTCTGCAGCAACAGCACTGGTCACAGCATACAGGGATGCCCCAGCTTTACCACCCTTTTTTAAGTAATGGCTCTGTAACAGGCTTATGCTGGGCATATAGAGGATGCTGAAATAGCCTCAAGAGTAGACATACACCACTAGAGATACTCTCCTTCTGTTGCAAGACTTCTGACGTAGGACAGTTTAGTCTGTTGAGGCCAAAACAGATGTTAAGAGATGAGACCAGTGTGGTTCCTAGTTACTGGCATGTGTCAGTGAGCTGGTAGAACCAGCTGCACATCAACCATGGTTTATGAACATACTTCAGCTCTTTCAGCTGTGCCCTGACACTTCACAGATGACACAAGGACGCACCTGGTGCAGGGGTGGGGAGGAGAGGAAGTGCAGTGGTGCTGTGTAGTCTTATCTCTGCATGGCCAATTAGCAAGCAGTTTGGAGGCCACACACCATGTATGAGAGCCACTGGTGCACAAGGTAGAGCATATTTTCTTCATTAAAAATATTTTATGTGAGTAACTTCCCCTGGTTTGGGGTTTTTTGGCAGGCAGGCAAGCATTACTATCTGAGGTTCAGTGCAACTTTTTGGCACGTGAAGGAGAATGCTGAAAGCAAAGGATCAAAAAGAGTATGGAGAAAGATTCAGAGAGATTAGTAGCTTCCTTAGAAACTGCAGCTGTTTCTGAAGAGAACTGGGCAGATGCAGACATGCTCCTGGTAAAATGCAGTTTGAGGAAAATAATTTTCATTCTTCCAGTTATAGATATTTAAGAGTCATTTTACCGGAGCCCTCAAAACGAGCAAAACATTCCCAGTTTTGTGACAAGAAACATAAGCAGAATTGGAGCTTTTCCTCTTGACTAAAACTGATAAGGTTTTTATTGTGAATTTTATTTGTAACATAATTTAAGACGTTTCTATATTCTGGGCCCCAGAAGGCTCTTTTTCTGAAGTGGTAATGCATAGCAGGAGTAGTGTCTGCTTCTGACTTAACTACCCGCAAAGCAAGTTTAGAATGTCAGATTCTAAATTAAGTATCAGAATATGTGATTTCCCTGTCTATTTTTTACATGCGGGTATTGGATCAGGAGCTGTTCCAGCTGTTTAAGCAAAGCCAAGTTCAAATCGGGCCATTCAGTTCTTTATTCTCTACTTTCGGGGGTGGGGGTTGTGTGTGATACTTTCTTTATCACTTGAATCTCAGTCTCTCCATCTCATTCAATGCACAGAGGAGATTGTTGTAGGTACTTAAATTTGAATCTATCAGCAATAGGTTGGGATTTATCCCATGACTTCAGTTGCTTAAACATAAATGAGATGCAGTCAGAAGAGGGTGTGGGGAGCAGACAGTTTGCAGCTTGAACTGCTCTGTGCATTAAGGCCTTTACAGGTCCCATCTGATTATTCAGGGACCTTTGTCAGGTTGGACATTTCCAGTCTGTTTACCTATAAAAGGATATTAACGCTTTATGGATGGAGACTTGATGGAATGGAAATTAATTCTTTATTTCCACTTCAGAGCCAAATTCCAGACGATCTGGTTATAGCATTGTCACATAATCAGCACTTCCTTTTACTCTTGTCTTGGTTAATGTCTGACTAAAAAAGGTCTTTGAGATTAACAGGGTCAGTTCCATTTAATTTTCTTAGTTTTTCTGAAATATTTCATCTCTTAAGAGTAGTAAACTGATATTTAAATTCTTAATTTCCTTAAAATAAGTTTGTTTTGGTTTTTTTTAAATGTTCCAGTACATACAGTTAGGTCCAACACTGAGGAGCAGACTTATATAATACAGAGCAGTAGCATCGAAATAGTCTTCCAGAGGCTGGAATAACAGTATCACTGCTGATTTCTTATGGTCTTGTGGCTGCCAGGATCTGTGTGGAAAGGAACAGTTCTGGCTTCTCTGAGCTGTAAAGCTACCTTGGGATAAAGCTCCATAAACTTCATTTGAAATCTCAGACACATATTAGATTTTCCTTGTACTGGAAATCTCATGACATAAGGCTGTTGTGTCTGACTTTCAGTTTTGTTAAAAACACTGTCAGAACCATCTCCCTCGTGTTGTTCTGCTGTTCCTATTTCAGGCTAACGCACTGGTGAGGTGTGACAGCCTAAACAGAAGTTGACTCATGTTCTTTGAATGGCAGAAAACATTTATTTTTTAGAATTAATGCTTACTTTATCTGTCCTTTTTGGTTTTGGTTGTTTGGAGGATTTTGTTGTTGTTGTGTTTTTTTTATTCCTCTTGTCCCTTGAGAGTTTGCTGGAAATGTGCATTCCACAATGAGTCAGCATGGCCTGCTGGACTGAGCAGAAGGCAGATTTGGGAGTTCTAAATCCAAGCACGCACTTGCTGTGTGGCCTTAGAAAACTTACAAAACCTCTGCTTTCCCACCAGTAATCACTATAACTTAGTAATCTTTGAGCTATGTTATCATTAATATGCATTAAAAGACTTAAAAAATAAATACTGGTACTGATAGCCTATAGGCATTTTTACTCAAAATAACTGTATTAATTTTACCCAATATATTCTAAACATAATCTAATGACAAAGGAATATGTATTCCTTGACATGTCAATTAATAATTTCACAGCTGTTTCCTGTTATTTCCATAGCACTCTTAGGCAAGCATGAATTGCAGATAAAAGCTCTGATCGTATATCATCACTCTCCAGCTGAGACTCCTGCTCCAGTGTGTGAAGTCCCATTGATTTCAGTGGTTCTGGGCAAGAGCAGCTGGTGCCCAGAGATGATTTAGATCCAGAATCATGGCCAAGTGCAGAAGACCTGCCTGTTTTCAGTTAGGCATAATGGCAATGGAAGAAGACTGAAATACAGGAGCTGAGCCAGTTGTCTGCCATTTCCTAAAGTTTTAAGAAACCCCTTTCCAGGGTCAGTGCCTCTGGCTGAGGTTCAATGTAGGCAGAGTAGGAAGGATTGTGACCAAGGCACTTCCCTTTCTTCTTTCTGGTGAATGTAGGGGCTCTCACATTTCCCTCTTGAGCACGGGATCAGTTTTCATTCTGGAAACAAGTTTGGCAGCAAGAGGATGTATGAGCTATGGAATCAGAGCTTTGGAATGACTTCGCTGACATTTCTCCATTCTTAGCACATTGTTTAATGACAGCACTTGGTGGCCAGGTCCTAAATCCAGCACCCAATCTCAGAAGTCAGGCCAGACATTGCATGTCTGTGTGCAAGAAACTGGGGGAGTGTTCTCCAGCCCTGTCTTGGACTAGCTGTGGAGCTACTTTGCTCAGACTGCTCCAATCCCACAGTTATTCTAACTTCTACAAGGTGAAGATGATTTTTTAAAAAGGGGCTTCTTTCTTTGTCCTAGCATTTCCAAGTCTTACCTGTTCTGCCCTTGGATTGCCAGTCCAGACACTCACCCAGGATCATATCTTAAAGGTCTTATCCAGCTCTTGTACGGCCCTTGCCAGCATCTGCTCCTGTGCAGTAGAAGTTAGTGCCAAAACCCATGGAGGAGACAAGTAGTTGGGCTGGTGGCCTAACATGTCTCCTAGTATCCAGAAGGAAGAACTTCAGGAAACTTCAAGGGGAAAAAAAAAAAAGAAAAGCAATCAAGAATCCACTAGGAGACAGGAGGGAGGAAGAATAAAGGGAACTCGGGGTTCCTGGAGGCAGGTAATACTTTATGAGGCATTGTTTCGGCTGCAGGACTCATTGCTTTCACCACCACCTGCACAATGTTGGTCTGTGGGAACAAAATGCCGGTGTTTGGGCTGCTGCTTGCAAACAGCTGCCTAGAACTGTCATCTTGATTTTGGTGGGACACTTGGTGTGACATATCAGAGACACCTATCTACTATAGCAATGGCCAGAATAAAGAGCATTCTTAGGGCTATAAGGGGTGTAAGTTAGGCAGTCTTAGAACTCCTGCGTAAGCTTCATTGTTTCTATTTTCTATTGTGTTGTGCTTTATAAAAAGTCCTTTACCACAGATTTTATATCACTGGGCTAGGGCATCCTCATGCCTCTCTCATTGGGTGTTCATGTCTTAGCCTGCGTTGGCCACATTGTCCACTAAGAGGTCTGTCATTTAGATCATTAAATTTAAAAATAATAGTTCTGATTCTAAAAAAATCTTTCTCCCTCTGCAATCAAAGGTCCAGCTACCTTTAGAGCAGTTGTATCCTTTGCATTCCCTTACTTGGCCACTTGCTCATCTTTCATGAGGATAAACAGGGTTTGAGGGAATTTCCCAGGTGGAAACTCCCTGTTCTTTATGAGAACACTGTGTGCAGCGTTAACTACATGCACCAGCCACTTACTTCACTTTCGGTCCAGGGTCATTTTTATTAGCTTTGTTGTCTTTCTTGGGGGAAAAAATTGGTGAGAAAAGGACTTACTGACCCCTTAGTAGTTGTCCAGATTCCAACTGCACTTTTCTCACTGTAAATCCAGAGTAACTCCATTGAAGCAACGCCATTACTCCAGCTTTCGACTCTGGAATTGCCCATCTCTATTATCTTGAGGCTTGAGATATCTGGTAGAGATCAACAAAGCTGTCTAATAAACAGAACTGTCACTTTGCAGCTGTGTGAATTGCAGGCAACCCTCCAACCATTCACCATCCAGAAAATTATTTTTGCATACGAGCAGCTCATCAGTTCATCAGAGATATTGCTATGCCTTAGCAGGGCAGCTAACTTAGGACAAGTAAATTATAGAATAGAATGGTTAAGATTGGAAGGGACCTTGAAGATCATCTAGTTCCAACCCCCCTGCTTTGGGCAGGGACACCTCTCTCCCACTAGACCAGGTTGCTCATCTCATCATCTTATCCAGTGGGTTTTGTCTCAGCAGTTGTGTGATTGTAAATATCTGGTTAAAATTTATGATAGAAACACAAAAGAGTGTGAATCCTGATTGACAGTTATTCTGGGGAAGAAGTAGGTAAGCTGTTACTTGTTTAAGTGCTGTCTCTGGCAGACTATAAGCATCTTTAAAACCCCATGAAAAGTGTAGATTCCTCTTCTAAAGACAAGGTTAACTCTTTTCTGTTGCCAAATACTCTTCAAGGAGTTGTTACAATTTGTAAACAAACACTTTTGCCATTACAAATGGCCAGTTCAGGCAGATTTTAGTTAGTGTTCCCCTGCCACCCTACTACTCTGTCTGTGTTGAAGACACACACCTTTTATTCTGCCAAAGCTTGGTTGTTATTTTGCTGGGTTTTTAAATGAACCAGCTCTAAGATGAGATGCTTGCCTGCTTTTCTGTGTCTAGATGATACGAGTTGATCCTTTGGTTGAACTGTATGGACTAGTAGGTTCAGGCTTTCTGAAAGCTCTTTCAGTTTAGGTCTGTGCAGCTCTCCATGACACCAAAATAAGCTTAAGTTTTGAAAGAGATGGTTTTACAGCCAAATGATCTTAATCCTTTCCCAAGCAATTTTAAGAAAAATAGCTATAATAAGTGCAAAGTGCAAGCTTCTAGCCTGTTTTCTCAGTCCTTGCAGATGCAGGTACTAATGCGCTGGAATTCAGTGCTCATATTGGTAAAAACCGCCTGTAAAACTAAGAGGGGCAAGATTAATTCTTAATGCATGAAACTTGGCTACTCAGTGTGAAGTGGCAAATCTAGCTAAATCATATCTTGATTAAAATGCTTAAGCTTTGCTTGCAACACCTTTAGCTTTAAACAATGAATGCATTTTCTTTATATTGGAGAAAAAGGGAAAAAAAAAAAAACAACAAACTTGGAGTTTTAATAATGAGATGGTTTGAAGACCAGGTCCTGAAACAAGTCCTGAAAGCAGAAAAATTGTTCTGAATAGCATATTTAAAGTGAATGAAGGTAAAGCCAGCTGTCCGTGAGGAAGGGAGAGTTGGTTAGCCATCTCAGCTGAGTAGAAAACAGTCTAAATGAACTAGACTAGATGTGTCTGTGTGATGTAAAGGGTGACTTACATGAAGTAAAAAGCCATGTGATTCAAGCAAGGAGAAATACTGTCTTCCTGGGAATAACAAAGTATGATTTTTAAAATAGTAAAATCAAAATTCAGTTCTGTAGTTCCAATTCCTCATTTTAATAGCACCCTGCCTCATGAGTTTTCAATGACTTTGTCATGGGAATAAAATTCCCATGTTTATTCATCATTTATATTACACCAAAGGCCTTTTTATGAGAAAACAGTATTATCACGCCATGATTACTTCATGGATATTAAAAAAGGAAATCCTAAATTCTATGCTGTTTTCTTAATTTATGCACCTGGTATCGTTTTTCCCCTATGCTAACAATGGAAGACAGAGTCCAGCACAGACTTTGTAAGTCATGGGCAGTGCCGTTCCAAAAAGGCTGATGTGTGTGAGTTTATCATCTCAAAAGACTTATAGAGACCTTCAGGTGTTGGATTCTTGAGGGGGACTGGCCCCTCTTCCAGCTAATGGCAATGCAATCTTTATGGACATACCCCAAATTCCTCTGTCCATGGGTGCATGCAATGTGCTTCTGGAGCTGTGCAGCATAAATATTGTAGGTAAAAGCCATTCTCTTTGAGCTTTGGGTTGTAAAATTAAGAATAGTAAAGATTCCTGAAGCCCCATTGAAATCCACCTCCTGAACTCCTGAACAGCAGAACTGGGTTCTGCTGGTGGCAGGCAGGGCGCTGTCAGCCCCAGCAGCAACATCTGCCACTTGGTTCCTGAGCTGCTTGGACAGCTGGACTTACCTGAAAACTTTAGGTCATTCTGAGGTCTGAGTGCAAAGATGCCAGTGAGTGCCTATCACCATGTAATTGACCTGGTATCGTTCATTTATCAGAAAGACTATTGTTGACTTGAGGGGCAATATCAACCCAGCTCACTAGCTCTGAGTGCTGTCAGAAACTACACCAAGGCACCTCAGTTCTTTGTGCCACTTGATTGAAGTAGCACCCCCCTTTTTTTGGACCATTGTAGTTACTTTGGGAGCAAAGATATAACAGGTATGTATGGAGCTTTATAACACTGTGGGAGGGGGTGGGATGTGTGAAAACGAGATTTTTTTGAGTAGACAGTATTGGTGTGCATAACTGTATTATGTTTGAGAAAAATGCAAGGGAAGCACAGAAAGACTGTAAACATGGAAGTGACTGGAATGGACTAAACTAGTGCAAGCCTGGCTGGTGGCTGCTGAAAAAGGATGCAAAAAAAAAAAAACCCCAAGGAAAAGAAAGTATAGCATGGGAAACCACGGGTCAATTCAATCAAACTAAAGTTAGACAAATATGAAGTGAATAAGTTCAATGTTGATGGTGTTACTTTGGATTTAAATACACATTTACCTGAAAGGTCAATCTGGCCTTCAGCACTGACTTCATGCTTCTCCATAGACTTCTAGTTTTTGCCCTGAAACAACCTCTTTCTATTGTTATAACATGTTTCACCATTTTACAAAGAGTATCCATGTTGCCATGTTCCTTATCATGTGCACCATAGTGTTCCCCAAAGGAGAGCAGGACCAGTTTGTCTTGGGCAAGGCACAAACACTCTGTTCCTCCACAGCATACAAACCCTCTGCAGACATTCCCCAAGTATTAATCACCACAGTACCCTAGAGCTGAGACTGCTCATGGCAAGGCTCGGTAATAATAATGGGTATCTTATATTTTCAAGAAGCACATCAGGAAGTAAATTATTTCTGGAGAGATACCAACTGACATTACAGGAATTTGAGCCATAGCCTGGAGGAGTCAGCAAGACATTTTCTGTAGATGGAAGTGTTCCTGACCACAGTTGTCACTTTTCATGCTAGACAGAATGAAAGCCACAGACTATTTGAGCTGACTTCAGTATTCCTTGTTCTCTGGCAAGCATGCACATACATCATTATGCTGTATGGACAATTGTCATTTTCCAACCCAAAAGCTACTTCAATCTGTTTCCTGTCTATGGACAGTTAATTAGCAATCAGCTTTTGGATTTCTTCTAAAACATGCTACTCATTTTCTATTTATGTTTTTTAAAATATCACAAAAATATTTGCATTAGTATTCAATAACAACAATCACACATACTATCTGGCCATCAGGTATGTGGCTTGCTATGAGGACTGTCCTCAAAGAGGAAGAGCACCATAAACCATGGCTTTCATGGGTCTCTCTGTCCCAATGTATATTGTAAACAATGACAAAAGCAAGAAACTATTTTCCACCCTAAGATATACCCATTTGAGCTTATAGCAAAGCCAAATTTTACAAAGCTTTAATTCTATATGGACATTTATGACCAGCCACATCCCCATCATCTTTGAGTGCATTTCAGTAATGCTTTAAGCACTGTGCCCAACGTCTGTACAGTGGGGTTTGTTCTCTCACTGTTGCCGTGTGTCCATGCTTTCCAGTGGAGCTTTTCAACAAAAAAGTGTCAGTCTCTCTAGACTCTGCTTCCTGCTGTTTTTGCTCAAACTTTCCTTCCTCAGATAATGCCCATCTTCATCCAGACAGTCAAAGCGACTTAGCAGGCTACTGAGTAGCTTCAGCAGTTGCATTTGCTGTGTAGGAAGATACAGATTTTTTTTTCTCAAAATAGGTCTTCTGTGAATTTGCATACAATTTCTTTCTCCTGTCTTCTAAGACCTTGACTATTTCCCTAATTTTGGTTGTTGGAAACCTGACACTAAGCTCTTCTCATTGCCTAGGCAGAAACAAAACAGAAATTTCAGTATGCATCTCCAAACCAGCGCCTGCTATGGGCCTGCAATTCTGGGGTAGCTCATCTGACAGTGAAACTCAGTCCTGATGGGCAATGACAGCAGTTGAGCTGCATTGACTCCACTGTGTTTGACCCATTCAACAAGAGAGCTTCTTTATTTGTATCTGTGACATGCAGGGCTTTCCACAATCCAAAGCTGCCCCAAAGGCCTACGGCTAGTCCTCTAGTACAAAAGCCTCTTCTTCAGAAGTAGATGTTTTCTCCTTGCAAGACAACAACTAACTGTCACCAAAAGCCCTATCTGCCTTTTTGGCACAGTAAAGGTCCCCTGAGCTTTCTCAATAACCTTTCTTCAGTTTCTTTGCAAAAAGCCTTCCCTTGAAGGGAAGATTAATTCCCACATGAATCATGGTTGTGAAGCAAATTCATCATCTGTTCAAATTGAGTTCAAAGTTTCTCAGCATGGTAAATGAAATTAATTTTTGTCATTGCAAGGATGTCCTGGAATTATGTGAGAAGGGAAGGAATAGAAGGAAAGATTGGAGTGGTCCTGAAGTCAGCCATGCTGCTTCTGCCATTGCCAATGCAATGCGAAGAGGGGAGGATAGTGCCTGCTGCAGCTGGGTGGGTGGGCAGTTGGCATGAACCACAGGTAGCACAGAGGTAAAGCAGGCATGGAACTACACAGGCAAACTGAGAGAGACCTGAATAACCACCAAATCCACTACAGCAGGCAACAGTCTTGTGGAAAATTAGTACATTAGGAGTATTGATCACTACAGTTGCAGTTAGTGAGATTTATTAGGAACAATCACAGTTGTTTCTGCAGCATACTTTAACCATGGAATTTCAAAGCACCTATAAAAAAAAAACATAACCAAAAAATCCCCTAGATAAACCCCACCATTAAAAGTGCTTGAGCCCCAAATCAACATTTCCCACTTGGTATAAATATAAATAAAATTGTATAAACAAAACCTCCGTTAATTTGCAAAGTCAAGCACTTAGAAAATGTTACCAAATATATTTCTGTCCAGATTTATTGTGTTGGTTTTTACACAGAGGCTGCAGCTCTCAAAACATCTTACAAACACCCAAAAATCTTCACTATGCCTCTGTAAGAATGTGAGATACGGGCTGGATAAGTGGCCATAAAGTGAATGGAAAATTGGCTGGACTGCCTGACTCAAAAGGTTGGGAACAGCAGTACAAAGTTCATCTGGTGGCAGGTTACTCCTAGTGGTGTCTCTCTAGGACCAATACTGAGGCCAATGTTATCTAATGCCTTTATTAACAACTGGACCCTGTGGATGATACCAGATTGCAGGGATCTGGTTGATAGGCCAGAGGACTGGGCTGCAATAGTGGGACCCTGATAGTGGGAGGAATGGACTGATAGGAGCCTCATGACAATCAGCAAAGGCAAATGCCAAGTCCTTTAATGGAATGGAATAACCTTGTGCAACAGTTCGGTATGGTCAGCTGTCTAGAAAGCAGCTTTTCAGAAAGGGACCTGGGTGTTCTGGTGGATCTCAAACTGAACGTATGGTGGCTATATGCCGCTATGGTAAAGGTCAACCATGTGCTGAGCTGTATTATCAAGAGTATAGCCAGCAGGTCAAGAGAGGTCATTGTTCTCTTTTATTCCACACTTGTGAAACGACTGCTGGAGTACTGTGTCCACCCTAGGGTTTCCCAATGCAAGAAATTGATTGACAAACTGGAGCAAGACAAGCAGAGAGTCACCAGGATGGTTAGGGGATAGGAGCACATGATGTTTGAAGAGAGGCAATCAGAGCTGGGTTTGTCCAGTCCCATGATGAAATGGCCAAGAGGAAACATTTTTGCTCTCCACAACTCAGTAATGTGAATCAGACTCTTCCATGTGGTGCACACCGATAGCATGAAAGGTAATGAGCAGAAACTACATCAAGGGAAATTCATTTGGATATTAGGAAGATTATTTTCACCATAAGGGAAGTTCAGCACTAGAACAGGCTGCCCAGAGAAACTGTCTCTTCACAGCAGACATTCAAATCTCAAATGGACAAGGTCCTAAGCCATCTGATCTCAGCTGGATAAACTTACAAATTATTTTAGTAGGTCAACACCAAGGCCTTTCTAGGTTTTGTCTGGTTTGGGTTTCTCTAAAAAGACATGAGAAAAAAAACTAACAATTTTTTCTGATAATCAAATAGAAATTGAAGCTGAACCTGGAGCTCTTTCATCCAAGAAGATCACCCTGATCTCCAGGTCAGAAAGTGCTAGCCTCCCTCCACTTTCCCTGGCACAGCATATACTCTATCAGGAAAAGTACTCTGAAAAGAGTAAGTAAGTGAGACATTTTTGCAGGGAAATAATTTGGCTAGAAATCATTAGAAATATAGGGCCCCTGCAGTGCAGGACCACACAGCAACTTTAAAACAAGAAATAAAGATAAAACTCACTCACATTACAACCACTGTTATTTCTGAAGAGGGAAATCATGAAGACAAAGTTGGACAGTATTTTGGTATTAACACTGCCGAAATGTGAAATATGTCCCAGGATAGATTATACTCATAAATGATAGAGCTTTGCTTTTGTGTCTCATGCAGTAATGGCGTATTTAATCTGAGCAGGGACTTCCCACATTAAAAAAAGCAAGAATGAGACTTCAGGCTTTCAGCTCACATGGTCATCAGGCATCTTGTGACTGTGGTGCTTTCATGTGTGACAAGAGGGGCAATGGTAACTACAGTTTTGGAGCAGACTTTCAGTGATAAAGACAGTGGTGTTATCTTCCTTGCATAATTCAAACAGTACAAAGAAACATAAATCTGCACTACATATCACATCAAATCTTTGTTGGCTGCTTCTTTACCAACCTTTTAGCCAGAGGTGGTTAGTTACAGCTAGAAAATGCTCTCATCTGCATGGTAGTGTCCTAGACACCATCCTGTTGTCCACGTCTGAAGAGGTAAACGTGGGGGAAGAACCAGCCCTTGTGATACTTATTGCTTCTCCTTCAGTTGAATCCAGATTGCATTCAGCTGAAAAATTGATATTTTATTGTTCCATTTTAATCTTCCATAGCAGTCTTGAGGTCTTCAGCGTGGGCATTGCCTCTGCCTGGGTGACCAGTGCCCGCCACAGCAAGTTGCTGGCCCCTGAGCACTACTGCAGTAGAGTAATACTTATCCCCAGCCATCCAGATGTGGGCCCAGTCGTACTGTGGATAATGGTGACAGCAAAATGAGAACCAAGAGGAAGTTGTTTTTATGATGCTGGTAATTGCAAGGCATTTGGAGAGAGCATGTGGATCAACAAAAGCCATGCTGCCATACTGTGTGTTAGCTATCAATGTCATACTATGTTGTCTTGAAAGTAATGAAGACTTTTTATCCAGTTCCCAAATTGCTTAGTGAATACAAGGAAGGTTATGCTGAATGGATTTGATGGTCAAAAACTGACAATCTTGACTTGTAGCTGGCTGGCACTTGGGTGAGGCCCAAGGAGGCTTAAAGTTGCCCTTTGCCATCACAGGCACATTTGGGAGTTTCCAGGAAATCTAAGAGCACTTGGCTTCCCATAGCTGCTGAGGGAATCCCAGGGAGTCTTTTGTTACGATATACTTGCTGTCTTGATTCTGGTTCTGCTCAGACACAGATTCTGGACCCTTGCTTTGCACCCAGGATACCACTCCCCTCCCTGGTTCTTTGTTTCCTGCCCCAGCCATTCGCACCACACCCCGCACCCTCTCTCAGTGTGGAGGGCGAGGACGTCCCTGCTAGACTGCTAACACAGGTTTTCTCAGAAAATGCTTCACCCCATTGAAAGCCAGGATGTAACTCCAGAGAAAAATATTGCTTTCCTGAACGGGATCACTGTGTTCAAACTGGGCAAGGAAAGTTTTTAAATAACTTTAGCAAAGCCTGTTTACTAAGCCTGTGAACCTTCAGGCCATGAGAGGGAGCTTTTAAAATGCTCTTCGTGTACAGGAAAGCCTTTTGTCTTCAAGAGTTCAGCACAGGCCCCTGCCCAGCTGCACAGCCCTGCTTCCCAGCAGGCTCCATCCTTTGCCCCTCTGCTCCGGCCGCTGGCTGAAGGTGAAGGATGCGGCAGCGCCGTGATGCCCCAGCCGGTTTTGCAGCGGCTCGTGTTTATACTCTCAGCATACAGTGTGTGGTCGGAAAAGACACTTGCTCCAGATCTGTCTGCTAAGGCTGGTGACAAGAAATATGGTGCCTGACACATTCAGAGAGGTGATTGAGTCTAAGAGGTTTTCATTTGCTTTTCAACACCCTGATATTTTCATTTTCTCTTTCCCTTTTAATAAACCTTTCAGTTTAGAAAGACATTGTATGTGAGAGGTTATGCACAATTTGACAAGGGGTTGTTAACTGTTAAACTATGAGCCTTACTAAATAGTTTTATCTCTTGGTGATAAAATCAGTGTTTCTGATAAGCCTGTGGCAATGGACATGAGAAGTTCCATAACCACAATTAAATAATAAGAGTTTCTTACAGCTCAGAGCCAGGGGACAGGGTTGGGCACCCAGCTGCCATGGCACCTTACATTAAAACAGCCAGAGGTGCTCCTGTGGTAGCTGTTGTCAGGGGCTGATGTAACACACAGTTATTCTCTCCTGTAGTCTCATTGAATGTCTCTATAATGCTAGTGTCTTCACTGGAGTTAAAAACAGCGTAATACAGTGAAGAGCAGAGCAGAACTTAAGATATTTGAGCTTCTTAATTATATTTCTAGATTATCCAGTGTTCAGCATTGGAGGAGATGGTCTTATTAAAGGTGTTTAACTTCTGAAGTTTTGGAATTTCTCATTTGCAAAACAACCCTATCATGTGCTTTTACATTTTGTACCTGTAAGTAGATATACCTGAACAACAATTTGAGGTCCAGCTGGATGGATTTTTCTTCTTGAGCTTTTGGATGGAAATCCTCTTGAGCATTTTAAAATATTCATGACTGGATTATAACATTTTTATATGTGGTCTTGTTTTTGGAAGATGGGTTGGAATGTTTTTATCTTTAAGTTTGTAATTTTTTTACTGTGTAAATCTCCCTAGAGGAGGAGGTAGATGTAACCTTTTTAAGAGGACCTCTCAGGCTTATAACCACCACAGGCTGTATCATATATAGGGACCCCTTAACAGTGTCTTGGAATGTTTATCTATGAAGTTATCAAAGCTCAAATATCTGATCAGTTCCAATACAGACAGCTTCTGATCAGCTGCTCCAGCATCTTGCTTCTCCTTCCTTTGCTTGCTTCTCCTTCCTTTGGATCAATAATGGCTAATAGGGAGAAGGTAACACATCAAACTCCTTCAGTGTACTATTGCTGCTTTCTGACACGCTGTTGGCTGAAAGGAAGGAACCTGCAGGCAGTTTCTGTTAAGAAGAAAAAATAACAATAAACAGTTTTTTAAATGCAATCCCTTTCACTTACAAAGCACATGCAGAAGTCTGTTTCTTTTAGATCAGAAGAAACCAAATAGGAGTGACAGCATCTTGGAGCTGGGAACAAAGGCATTATCTTTCAGCCAAAAGTCTGTACTATGGTGGGGGGATTTTTCCTGCTATGAAGAATTCTATGTTTGTCTGCACTTGGTTGCTATCTTTTTTTCCCTACTGTGTCTGCACATCCTTTACATTCAAACAAACCACCAGAGATAGCAAAGGAACTTTGTTGTTCAAGTGATTTGGTTTCAGAAGGGAGCCTAAGCCTTTCTGCAATGATGTGAAGTGGCTGTGGCCAGCCCCTGGTGTTACTCACAATTGTAATAGCTCTGAAACTCTAAGGACACAGACAAGGAAAGGATTGTAGGTCTATTTTTTCATTAGACCAACCTATGCACTCAAAAACTGTACGTAACTCTACAGGTAACCATTTTTTAAAGAGGTCTGAGACAGAAGCTGCAGTTTTCATGGTACTGGTTGAGAATGACCGCTTTGAGATCTGTTTGCTTGTAATAAAATAATTTTGATAGACTAAGGTAATGACACTCATGGACCACAGATGGTGTTGGCAAGGGGAGAGGTGATATGCTTGGAGGGTACAGCGACAGGTAGGGAACACCTGAGGACTTAGAGGGATTAATGGGTGAAGGACCCGTGAAACATTGCCAGATGATGTGAAGCAAACGTCTCTGTGGATCAACTGATTGTTAGTAGCTAGAAGAGGTGAATATTATTTCCTAGGGTTATTTATGGAAGGTCTTTCTCAATAAATGGTGGGTAGAGATGGGCCAGTTGTTTTGTGAAAAATGTTCTCTCATGGGAACCTGGCCTAAAGGTTGTCTTGGAGAGGTCATCCTGCCGGGCAGTGGGCCTGGCCTCACTTCCTCAGACACCACAGCATGTCTCAGCCAGAATCCTCCTCCTCAAATTTTGCACTAGAGAAAGTAGTAATAAAAAATCCAAAATACAGTCTGTGAACTTTCTAGTGATTTTAAAATTTTTTTATTGTCTCCTTGTCTTGTCTGATAAACTTGTCCAGCCATCCCAAAGTCATTTGAAGTATCTTTCTGACACATGATAAAACATGCTAATGATTCCCTTTGGGTTAGTTTAGCTATGACAGGGCCCGCGTGTGGTTATGTGTGGGTGTGGTGCATGCGTATGCTTATCAAAATCAGATAGCACCAGAAAACTAATTACTTTTAACTATTGTTGCAATCTCTTCTCTGGAAGAAAAGTTTTCACATGAGTATTTCTTGCATTAGAGGTGAAATCAGATCCCTGTCCCGCACTTGCAGTGTTTGGAGCATTGCCAAAAATACTCTTTTTAAAAGGCATTCCTACTGGAATATGTCACGGACTATTCTCGCACCCAGCTCTGACAGGCTTCAGACGGGGAGCTGGAACGCAGACCTCCCAGTCACACACAGGAATGGCGGCATTTGAGGGGCTCATGTTGCAATCTAGAGAAAATAAGCATCAAGGCAGGGGCAATATTGCATGAAAATGACAGGAAGAAATAAGCAAATGGCATGTGCTGTGTGTAGGGAGCTCAGCAAATCCACAGCTCTACAAATATGCATTTAACACTAGCCGGAGCTGAAATCAGTGTAATGATTAGCTGGAATTTACACATACTCACTTCTACAAAAAAGTTATTTTTATTTCTTTTAAAGACAATGTCCCCACAATAGAATGGGTTGCCCGAAGAGTAGATTGAAAACCAAGGAGGGAAGAAAGCATCTGAACTGAGTAAGGTGAGAATTAGATCGTGGAAAACTTGTTAAGGTAGAGCATTAGATGCAGAGTCCTCTTCATTAATCTTCTGGTTAGCCCATCTCCCTCAGAGAGGACTCCCCTGCTGTAAGGAGAAAGCAGTGTAGATAGATAAATATTCTGAGCCAGGGATAATTTCATTTTAGGTTCTTTGTTTTCCAGTTGTGTTTTAAACAAGCAGATCCACCTCCTCCCAGTAAACATTTCCTACTTCCTTTGGTGTCATGTCAGATTAAACCTGGAATAACTTTTAGAGATCACGTGGAAATGGTTCTGGTTTTGCTGGGTAACTATCATGAATATGAACAGATCAAGCAGAACAGACTGTGATAATAAAAATGTTGATCTCTGTGGCTGTTGAAAGAATGACATTAAGTGAATCTCACTGATATTTAATTTACAAACTGAATTGCACCTATTTAGGGAGTGGAAAAACAGCAACGCTCATATTGATGAGAAATTCTGCATTTAAAAGCACTCCTTATTAATGATTCAAAACATACAGTAAACAAGTTCAGTATTCTGCACACTAATCCATAACCATTATCATATGTAGAGAACAAGAAGTTACTCACAAACAGATGTTGCCTCTGCCAAACCTATTCATTTAATGCACATTTTATTTTCCAAGTCCTAGTTAGCAGCTTTCTGTGGTGGGCGGATTACATGAAAGGATGGAAAAGCAGGGATTAGTTTGCCTGCAAAAGAGCAATGGCTTCATGCTTGTTCTGGAATCTTTTCCATCTTGCTTTGCAGTGGAAGAGTTATTCATCTTGAACTTGGCCTGGAGGGCACTCAGCTTTATGTTTCCAGGCAGTGTGAGGCACTATGAGATGCCAAACTTGTTCTATTACCAGAGACCTGCATCACTAAATGTGCTCTCTGCACTGACTGGTAATGAAGCCTGGCACTTATACACTATGCTTACGCCCAGAGAAGGCAGTTACCTTGCCATAAGTTATAGGTGAGCTTTCAGGGAAAGGTATGCCGAAAGCTAAGGGTGGAGGAAGAATTACTGCTCAAAGCATAAATAATTTCAGAATTACTTCATGTTTCTCAAGGCCTTGTTCAGTCAGGTGTTGAATGTCTCCATGTACGAAGATCTCACCACCTTTCTGGGCAACCTGTTCCACTGGTTATGTACTCTGGTTAAATTTTTTTCCATACTTCCAGCTGGAATTTCTCTTGCAACTTGTAACCACATCTACTCTCCCTTTGCTATGCATGTTCAAGAAGCATGTAACTCAGTCTTTGCTGTAACTCCCTATTAGGTAGATGTAGGCAGCATGAAAACCCTCTCTCAGCCTTCTCTTCCCTAGGGTTAAACAAATCCATTTTTTTCAGTCCCTCCTGCTGCCATGTGTGCTGCAGCACCATGATCATCTCGGTAACCCTCTACTGGACTCTCTCCAATTTGTCAATGCCTTTCTTTTACTAAGAGCCCCAAACTGGACACAGTACTCTAAATGTAGTCTTAAGAGTACTAAACAGAGGGGATCCTAACAAGGAAAAAGACTGTAATGAATTAGAAACCTGACCAGGCAGTACTGAGCTCTCTGAAAACTCCATCACTTCAATTATTTAAAGGTGGCTTATAAAAAAAATGGGGACAGACTTTTCAGTAAGGTCTGTTAAGACAGGACAAAGGGTGATGGTTTTAAGCTAAAAGAGGGTAGAGTTAGACTAGATATAAGGAAGAATTTTTTTTTTATTATGAGGGGGGTGAAACACTGGAGCGGGTTACCCAGAGAGGTGGTTGATGCCCCATCCCTGGAAACATTCAAGGTCAGGTTGGACCAGGCTGTGAGCAACCTGATCTAGTTGTAGATGTCCCTGCTCACTGCAGGGGGGTTGGGCTAGATGACCTTTAAAGGTCCCTTCTAACCCAAAACATTCTATGATTCAATTAGCATGTTGTTAACCCTTTCTCTTACCTGAATGCTTTCTGAGCAAGCCAAGGAAGATAAGATGGAGCCAAACTCATCTCTGTGATACATAGTGAAAGGAGAAGAGACAATGGGCACAAACTGAAATACAGGGAATTCCATTTAAATGTAATGAAAAACTGTCTTAATGTGCAGGTGGTTTAACACTGGAACAGTTTGCCAGACAGGTTGTGAAGTCTCCATCCTGGGAGACACTCAAAACTCAACTGAAGACAGCCCTGAGCAACCTGCTGTGGCTGACCCTCCTTTGAGGAAGGGGGAGTTGATGAGGTGCCTGTCAACCGCTATGCCTATGAACCGCTAAGTGAGACTAAAGGTGCTGTATGTTTAGGACAGGTTATAGCAGGAGGGAATTTTAGCTACCTACAGTTGGATCTTCTCACATTTTGAAAGACAGAAAGAAAGCTAGAAAAAAGAAAAAGAAAAGAAGAAGGAAGAAGAAGAAAGGAAAGGAAAGGACAGGAAAGGAAAGGAAAAGAAAAGAAAAGAAAAGAAAAGAAAAGAAAAGAAAAGAAAAGAAAAGAAAAGAAAAGAAAAGAAAAGAAAGAAAACCTTAAAAAGAGCAGTCCAAAAAGCAAGAAGGAAACAGGCAGTCTAGATGCTGTTAAAAAATTACTATATTAAATGCCCAAGTAACAGTCGTGCCACAGTTTGAAAAGAAAACATTGTGGTCCAAAAAGGCCATTTCACGGCTCAATAGGAACATTAAGGATGCTATCACAGGCAGCAAGTTAATGTTTAAAAAATGGAAATCTTATCCAAATTAGGAGAACAGGAAAGCCCATAAAATATGGCAAGTCAACCATATAACCAGAAATTAAAAAGGCTGAAAAAGAATGCTAGTTAAGCCTTGCAAAGACTGATAGTAAATGGTTCTTTATATAGCAAAAGCAGGAAGCCAATTAGTTAGATGACAAATACGTAAAAGTGCACTTGGGGAAGACAAGGAAACAGCAGAAATGCTTGGTGAGTTTTATGTACCACTTGGTAATGCCCCAGCAATCTCCTCCCTAATGTGAACAATCCTGGATTTCCAGTCTCTCTACATAAGGAAGCTGATCCCTTTGGCCCTTTTGGCTGCCCTTCCCTAACCCACTGTATCCTTCTTCAGATGCAAAGACCAGAACCACACACGCTGCCCCAGATGTGGGTGCACCAAGCTGGAGTAGCAATATGGTGCCCTCCCTCTTCTCAGTAGCCACCCTGAGGACACTCACCATTTCCCTGGCTTTCTAGTTGCCACGGCACACCGAGCTGGGGTTTTCAGGGAACTGGGGACTCCAAGAGCTTTCTTTTGAGTGGTGGATGACAGTTGTGAGTTCAGCACCATGTAAACATGATTTAGATTATTCTACCCATTCTACCCACCATCTTACCTTTGTGTACACTGAAGTTCATGTGCCATGTTTCTGCCCCCTCCCTTGGTTTTGTTAAGTCCTCCTGGAGTTCTTCAGCAACAGTTCAGCATTTCATCAGACAAATGGTCTTGCTATTGACTGCAAACCTGGGCATCCCATGACATATACCCTTACTCCAAACTGCTGCTAAAGATATCGAATAACATGAGATCCAGAAGGGATTCCTAAGGGTTCTGTTGCTACTTTTTCTCCATCCTGAAAAGTCACTGTTGAACCCTAACCTTTCCTTTCCACTTTAAAAACTCAAAAGGACCTTTTCTTCAGTCCATGGTGACTTTGTAGCCTCATAGTCTTTGTTGAGAAACTGTCAAAAGCTATCTGAAAATCCAAATACGTGATGTCCAATTTATCTATGTACTTGTTACCATCCCCATGGATTTCCAGCAGACTGGTGAGGCAGGACTTTCCCTTACAGAAATCATATTGACTGCTTCCCTTGACATCATGTTTCCCATGTGTTTGATGGTCTTTTGGTTCTGCTGTTGTAGGAGGCAAAGCTTCCTTCTATCTGTGAGCTACACTGGCAACTCCGCCCTCCTCCAGCACAGAGGCCATTTGTAATGACAGTTTACACACCCTGGCCAGCAGTTCTGCAGCTTCACATGTGAACTGTCATGTAAATGGTGACTGGTTCTGCTGGTTTACTGATCTCCAGGTTATCTGTTTGATCTGATATGTCCTGTGAATTCAATTCAGATTGGTCTAGCTCTTCTGATGAATTACTATCAAGAATATATATTGGGCTTGGGGCTCTCCCTGTATGTTCAGCAGAGAAGACTGGTACACAAAATTCACTGATCACTTCTGCTGTTCCCTTGTCTTGTGAAATCTGGTCACCTGGCAGTGAGGGAGTAACTTGCTAAAAAGAAAATTGTTTCCAGGAAGCCAAAGGCTTTGTTGATGGTGTTGGTATCCCCCAAAGGAACTTGTTGCCACAGGGATCAGGATTGTTCCTCTGATCTCATCACCCCCTGTGCCCAGGAGGCTCTGCAGATGGTTAAACAACATCCTATGTTCTGCAGGAAGTCAAGTTTTTGCTCTGTCACTCTTGAGCCAAGGACTGATCAATCTGTGGGTGTGCAGTAGTGCTGGATCTTTTACTTGAGAAGAAGCAGAGGTCCAGCAACAGGGCTGAGGCATTTCCATTAGAGTCAGGCATTTGCTCCAGTCTTCTGGCCAACTTGTTTTGAGTGTCTTTTGCCATTATGTGGTTTGCAGTTGTGTCCCAAAGGAAAACAAATTATATTCGTGCCCTTTAAGCTCTTTATAATATATTTTAAAAGGGAAAAAAAACAAGGCCTTTTGTTTTGAGTTTCCTTCCAAACAGAATTTTTTTGGTTGTCTTTGGATTTTTTTGCCTTGTTTTGTTTTACTGGTTAATGTCATCATTCATCTTTCCTGTTTTTGCTGTAGGACTTCTTAGATCATTCACAGATGTGCATTGGAAATTCTCTCACTGGAAATTAAAAGGTAGCATGCTGAATCTTGAACACAAATAATCTTTATTTGTAATTTGACTTGTTATTGCTCAAAAAGCAGATAGAAAAGAGATTTCGCTAGATCTTACTACTTTGGTTTCCCTTTTCCCTGGAATTTTTTAAAAATGCCTCCCAATACTTGCGCAAGCCCCAAAATAGTTTTTTTACAAGAACATCACAGCTCAGTTGGCAACCTTCCCCCAAACAAGTCTTTCTTCATCCCATACTTTCTTCAGCCCTTTGCTAAACACAGTGGAACTTTCTAATCAACAAACCCTGTTTTTTTCCTTCCTTCATCTCTCCCCATTTAAAGCAGCTTGTTGCCCAGCTCAAGTATCTATTTATGCTGTTTACTGCAAAAAGCCAGGCTGATTTGTAGGTACATTTCCTATCAGCTGCTCTTCTCAGGATCCCTTTCATATCTATTTCTCCACTCAAGCTTCTACTTGAGGTCCTAGATGTGACCCTCCCTCTATTTTCCAGGTCTAAGCAGAGGAGTTTCTGTCACATCTGCTCCACATACTGAACATCTTTGGAGATGCTGAACCTTTCACCTTTCCTAATTTTTCATCTTCCTATTTCAGAAAGGACATCTTTTTAAACAGAAAGCCATGATTCTCAGGGCCAACAGTGACAGCCCTATACCATCTAGTCCACTGGTAATATTCCCAATGATTTCTTTGTGTGTGTAACATGTCATATTTCAGTCATAATATGTGGTAAAAAAGACTTGGTTGGAATGTGGATTATTCACTGAAGATGGTGGCAAACATCCCCATGCCTACTGTCCCACCAGCATTAGAGAAGCTGCATGACGATTCAGCAGAGAAAGGTGGCTGAGCATCAAGCATATCAGGCATCTCTGGGAATTCTATCATGTTGTTTTCATTAGTTTCCAACCTTGGTAAGCTGGAATTGACAGAATGCTCTGAGGGAGTTCAAAATGAGAACAGCTGAATCACAGCAGACTTGCTGGAGTGATCGAAGGCAACTGCAAGCAGAAATCTGTGTGAGTCATTCTAAAGAAAGAGGCCAGAGAAAAGGGCGCATGTGCTTTGTACTAAAGTACATCCCAGATTTTCTGGGAACATGAACTTCTCAGGAGCTTCTGCTTTCCTATTCTTGTATAAATCCAAAGGGAATCCACTGATTTTTATGCATTGCTCTAGATATGGGTGGGCTCTACTGGGAACATGAGGTACAGCCCAAGCTCTGGCACCTATTCTGTCCTTAGACCTGCCTGTTTTCATCTGCTGCAGATCCACGTACGAGGGAAGACATCACTGAAGAACAAAGGCCTAGGGCTGAGCAGCAACAAAGCTGTACCTAGAGACTATGGCCTCATCTTCTTCCACTGTAATATCCTGAATGTATAGACAAAAGGAGATACCCTTCTTGGACAGAAGCTGGGAGCACAGTGCCTCTGGCAGTAGGGCCATGCCTTGCCCTTATGCTGCTTCTTTGCACAGCCTTCCTTTCATGTCTTGTCTAACCAGTCGTGCCATTCCCCTTTCTACACCTCCCATGCTTGCCAGCATGGGCAGGAAAGAGGAACTGACTTGACAGGGGGATGCATGGATGGTTTTGGTATTTTTTTTCTGTGGGTTGAGGGACTGGCAATGCCATGAAGGGTGTTGGTCTGAATCCCACACATCATCAGTGTCCCAGCACCCTCATGTTTTGGCAGTAGCTCTATGGTCTTTGTAAAACTGGTGTTGTCTAGTTCATAGTAAACAGTTGCCTGGTAAATACAGACACCACCAAGCCTTTGTTGAAATTCCAGAAGGAAACTAGTTGCCCCATCCTCTACATATCCCATGGTTTCTAGAAGGGCATGTGGTACTCTGCCATCCTCAAACCAAATAATATTTCCTGCTGCTCATCTCTGCTGGAGAATTCTGTCTCTTCAGTGTGCTGAGCTGCTGGTGCTTCCAAATGTCCTGCTGTTGGGATGAGATGGGTAAGACCAAGCAGTTTAAATCATCTGTCATCTTGATAATTTGGCTCCTTTTGACCCCAGAAGGTAAGGGATAGCCCAAGTGGATGCCTGCCCTAGCAGTCTACCAATGCATGGTGCTAAGCAAGTGCTCACTCGCATGCTTCCTGTCACTGAGCACCAGGCAGAATGTTTGTGGGACTCCTTCACAGTGATTCCAAAAGCTTCCTCTGGCTAGGCTCCTGTTGAATTTTCTGTCAAGGCACTGTTTTCTACAAGGTGTCATGCTTTCACAGCACAGTCCAAGCAAAGATCTCAAAGCTCTTTATAGATGGGAATGAGAGCCATCTCAGCAGTGACTTTCAAAGAGGGAGAAGCATCAAAAGCCTCAGCTTGGAGCCATAGTAATGGAGCTGTTTATTTTGGTCTAAAGGATGCACTAATGTACCTCCCATCAATGACAGGATACACTCAGCTACAGCCAGTAAAAAGAGCTGAGGGTGCTCAGCATGCTGGCAGAATATGGGCTCCCATCCTGGCAGGGAGAAAAACAAAGGGCAAAACCCAGCCAACCTGTCAAAGGCATCCCACAGGTTATACTCCCACAAAGGTGTCCACAGGCAAACCTCACCTCCTATGTATACCTGTCCCTTCTTTGAAGAAGCATCCAGCAGGAGCTCATGTGACAGAAACAGAGTATATCCTCCATCCCACTCCCACAGCTGCTCCCATAGCTCACCTCCTCTCTGCCTGGCTTTATCTCCCCACGTTTGTTCCTTTTGCTTTTTGTTTGTCACAGGAAGAGTGCCAGCACGACCATAAGCTCTGTGTTCCCTTGTGGCAAGGCTCCTCCACATTCAAAGGAACAAAGTCAGGCCAACATTTACAAGAAATATTCTAATTCAACCACGTGAAAACAACGTCTTAACTTCTTTCTGTAGCTAAGCATTAAAATGTTTACTCAGATTGGACTGAGATCTATTTCAAGTCAAAACCCCACAGTCAGACATTCCTGCATCCTACAACTGCATTCTCTACAGCCAACCATGGCAGGGCAAAGCTGGCTGTAGCTGTCCAGGGGATGAAAAGGTCCTCTCCTGCTCATGCATCATCCCCTTGTTTCTGAAAAGTGATGAGCTGTGACAGTCGGTGGTGGATCAGTATCTAAGAAGCATTGCTGCTCTGCATGAGAATGAGTGCCCAGCACTTCCAGGAAACTATGAGATGGGCAGTTCCCCTTTGTAATGCTCTTTGATGTCCAGTAGAAGTATATATGGTAAAATATATGCACCAGCTGCCTCTATCTAAGCATTAGATTTACCTGCATGTTTCCACCAATCTTCAACAGCTCCTGGAAGCTTTCTTCATTTCTAATTTCTCTGTATCTTGATCTGGTGTCTGATGAGAGCTGTTTTTTTCAGGTTCTTTTTTGCTTTTTTAACCACAGATGTCTCCCAGAAAAAGTTTCTCCTCGTGATCTTATGGTATGAATACTCTTTGGGGCATTATGGCATGTGTCTTCCCAGACTACTCCAGGAAATGTACCAGGTGAAAAACCAGAAGTATAATTATACATTCCTGGATTTTCTATACATGTAAGGGTCCAATAGGTGTAAAAATACAAGGCTTTCATGTATAAATATGACAAATGCAAACTCAAAGGATATTCTTTGCAGAGAGTCATTGCAACAAATGAAGTGACACGTATCTGCATATGTGTACATCTATATATTGTGCTTTCCTGTTCCTAAGTATGGTATTACTACCTTGGAAAACTGAAAAATAAGAAGAAATTATCATACTTCCTTAAAAATTATGAGATATTTAAAAGTCATAATATAGTGAATTCTCTGTGTTCCACTTTTTCAACCTTCAAGTTCTTCTCTGGAGTATACTTTCAAGTTTAAAAAAAATAAGTATTGTTGAGATTCCTATATAATCAAAACAGGGCTCAAAAAGACACCATTTGTCATGAGCCACACACTGAAGCTGTGAGAGCTGGCAGCAGTGACAGTATTACAATTAAGAATAACATTTTTTTCCAGATAGGATAAACACCATTTGTCACTTCATAAGCTTTAGGATTTGAAAATGGAACTACAACTATTTCCTTTTCTTCTCCAGATGTAGATGCTCTTTCAACTTCTGACATCGCAAGTATTAGCATACATCATTAAATGAAATTAAAAGCCTCCCCTCCTCAACTCCCCTCCCATATTCCCCAATTTTTGTACTGCTTTCTTGAGCACTGGTGTAGAAGCCATCCAAGTGCTTTACTACTGATAGGGCTGTATCGCTTCAGACTCAAAATGTGCAATAACAGAAAATAAAGATCTGAAAAGGATGACAGGGAAGTGTGTGGGAATACTTGAAGTTCTTAGTATCCATATTGAAAAAATTATTTGTTATGATAGTACATTTCAGAATTGCAGGTCTAGAGTCTGTTTGACAGGGGTGAATTTGCAGCTAAATTGGATGCCTGAGTATCTTTTTGTTATGACAGTTGCACCCTATATAGAAATGTCAATAAAGCTGCTAGCTATTCATTCCATATGTCAGCAAATAGGAGAGGGAAGTGACCACATCCACGGATGCAGCTGGGAATGTTACTGCAGCACCTTGGAGCAGAGGAAACTTAAAAAGGATCCCAACCAGGACTTCCAAATATTCACAATGCAATAGTTTGGTGCTCATTGCCCAGAAAATCTGTGGGAGTGCTGGATGTAGAACTATTTTAAACACCTTTGAAAATCCTTCAGCCAAAAAAAGTATGCCTCTAAATGAAATGTAACTGCAGGGTGCTGGATAGACCATTGTTCTCCTCAGCAACATTAAAAAGATTTTTAATGACCACAGATAAATGGGATTCAGGTAATGCCTGTTGCTGCTGATATGGTGTAACAGGATGTCCCCTAAGAAACACAGAGGAAAATCAGCCAAACCAAAGGCCAGCAGCACTCCCTGTAGTTCTCATCTTTCTGCAATCTCCCTCCTGCTCTTATGCACCCGGCTCCAAGCCACAGGTGGATCTCCAGGCTTCCCAAGCTGCGGGGCTTCTCATTTTACCTCCATGAGTGCCTGTCAGAGCTCTGCTTGCTGATGTGCTCTGCTCTCGCCTGGGCTCTGGGCGCTGACATGTCATAATCTTTCCAACTGTTTTTCTTTTATTGGTCTTGATTTTGATTTTTTTTTTCCCAGGCACTGCCCTCCAAAGTGGTAAGAGGAAGCCTGGATGTGGATCACCAGGCCAGAAACCTCTCCCCATTCTAAAGCTAAAGAAAACGCACATTTCTCTGCAGAGCCATCATGAGAGACACACAGGTCCCTTCTGCCCACCCTACCCTCACACTGGCAAAAGGCAGTGTCCGTGTTTGGGGAGAGAAGCACTGCTGGGTGCCCTCCATTTTGGACCCTGTCCTTCCCAAGTCCTGAGTCGGTGCTGGTGTTAGCCTGCACTTGACCCTCAAGCGAAGAACAGCATAACGCAAGTACCAATGTCTTGGTCCACCTAAAGGAAAATTAACTTAAACGAAGATACTGCATCTAGCTATGGTTCTTGAGAGAACAACATCCTGTAGCCACCACTAGGAACAAAGCAACAATTTAGTGGAGGACAGAAATCATGTACAAGAAGATGAGATGAAAAATTGTTAGAAAGTATCACCCAAAGTGACATAACCCAAAAAGCTAAAGTAAATACTGAATGCCTCAGCTTAATTTTGAGCATTGAAATAGTCTTTCCCCACATCGTAGCCCATGATGCCTTCACCAAGAACCCAGCACACTCTGATGGGCCATGAATGAGACAAATGCTGTGCTCAAGCCTCACCCCACGGTTCAAGGCCTGGTTCCCTGCCCCCATGGGTAGTCTCAACCTCGATCTCTTCTCCTATGTAAAAAAGCAATGTCCTGAGGCAAGGACTCCTGCTTTGCCCCAGATACTCCATCCCACTTCTGGGGAAAACAGGGACCAGCCAGAAGGATGGGCCTTTCAGCTGCCTCTGTTCCCAAAATACCTCCTTTATAACCTTAAAACACTCTTTATAATCTTAAAACAGGCTGGGAACTTGGTGTATCCACTGACATTCATCCAGGCTGCCTGCAGTTTCCAACCTGCGAAGGATGGAAAATTCATGGCAGTGCCCCTCCTTTTAAGCACATGCCTGCCTTGGGGTTGAGTCATCCCTGGTAAGATGATTTGCAAACCAAAGCTTTCCTGACCTGAACTCCTTGCTTTTGGGCTATGCTGCCTTGCAACACTGCCTGACCCCCCTGGGCTGGGAAAAGAACCCTCACATGCATAAGTGTGTCCATGATGCACAAGCTCAGAAGCAGCAGAGAAAGCATTTGCCTTGCATATGTCAAGTGTGCTAGAAACAGCCCAGCGTGCAGCAGTAAGAGGCACAGGTGCCTTTTGTGCAGGAGAAAAAAAGGAGCATTGATGTGTCTCAGCAAGCAAGCAGTGACATCAAGAAAGACAGGAAAAGATTTAGAAAAGCATACTTGTAATAGCTGAACACAAAAGTATCCAAAAGTGACAATTTTGATAGCTTTGGAGACGATTTGCTTTGTGTTGTGCCTGATTTGCCGATCATTTCACATCATATGAAAACTTGAAAATAAGGCACAGTAAATGTCTGCTTCGTTTCCCCAGTGTGAACATCCTGCCCCCGGTGAACTTTCTCCATCCTGCAGTCAACCGAGGGAGGAACCCCTCCACACCCTCAAGGGTACTCAGGGCACCTCTGAGTCAGGGGAGAGACAAAGAGATGGGAACGATCCTCCCCTTTTACCTGAAAAATTTCTGCTTGCCCTCCTACAGTGAAAAATCTCCACAGCCATCATCACCCACCTCCCACTGGCTCTGCTATGACCCTGCTCCAGGGAGACCTCAGCTGTTTAACCAACAAGGTGGAGCAAAGCAGAAACAAAAATGAGGGACTGTGACTAATTAAGATATTATCTTGTGAGCACATTCAGATTAAAGTTCCTGGGAAGAGAATAAAAAAATCCTAAGTAGCTGTAAAGTGTCTCTTTTCACCAACCATAGAGCACAGCACCACATAATAACTTCCAGCTGTGCATATTTGATCCTTCTCTAGCATCAGCTCATGCATTATTTACATCCTTATTACTGGCAGTGGAGTTGGGCAGAAATGATGGTAATATCTGATACACCTGATGGGAGACATGGCATGGCTCACACTTGTTGCAAGGGTGGAGGAGATGTGAAAGCAACTGAGCTTGAAGAAATGGAAAATCAGAAAAAAAGGGAAGAGGAGACAGGTTTTTGAGTGTGAGCAGGCACTCAATGGATAGCAGAGGGAAAGATAATTTGCTCACTTTGCCTCTACACAGAGCTGCAGCAAAGAGCAAGTGGGAAGAGAGGCACAAGTGGAAGGTCCTGCAAGATTAGCAACACATGAGGCAACTGCATGCTCCCAGAGAGTGAGCTGAAGTCCATGTTAGTAGTGTCCTTTCATTGACACTTAGCAGATCAAGGTAAGGGGTCAGGTGGATTTCTTGGCCACCGGCCCAGGCAGGGAGCTGCTCCCTGGCTCCGAGATCTCTAATAGGCACAGAGAGCCCTGGAATGCCCCTAAAAGAGGTGTTGAGAACACCACACCCTGTGGTGCTCAGGTAGCCTACTCTCATCAGGAGTCCCAGGGCTTCTGTCACGTTGCCTGGTTGTGGAGGTGGCTGTTGGTGGCTTTTTCATGGATGACTGCCTATGAGGAAATGGATGAGCACCACCAATTACACTCTTGTAGAGCACTCAGCAGCTGGCAGCAGCTGAAAACTTGACCTTCTTTCCAGCACGGTCAAGAACAAAACCATGAAAAGCTGTGTCTTCTGTGCCTGAAACCCATTTTGGCTCCTGCAATGGTGCCTTGTGGGCAGCCTGGAACAGATTATTTCTGCTGTCTTTAAACAGCCTCTCCAACATTCTTGCTGGACAGAAGTGACAACCTTCCCAGACAGGCTGCCAGACAGAATGGTTTGGCTCTGCTGATGCCTCAAGGTTATGACCAAAAGGATATTCCAGGACCACTTCCAGCTGCAGGCAGAAACAGGCAGGAAGCTAGCACACAATTTCCCATACACCACCTGCTCCAAAACCTGCAATCAAAACCCAAAGCAGCGGCCCTTCAGTAAGCAACATGACTAAACCCAGGTCAGCTGAAGCCAAAATCTCCATTTAAATAAGCAGACCTCCAAGTATTGCCTCTCTGACATGTGTTAGTACCACACTGGATCATCACACACGAGATTAAACTAGTCTTTCTCCTGCTCTGACCCATAAGTCAGAGGAAACTTTCCAATGAATCATGGGTCAGTCTGCCCAATTGTGTTTGATCCATGTGGGTCATGAAACAGGAGCGCCATGTTGCAAAAGCTCTGTGTGCTGGCTTGGCTGCAGAGGAGGAACGTGAGGAAGGAGTCAGCAGTGCAGGGCTCAGGTCACGTCAAGTTCCTGTATACATGGATGGTTTAGACTCAAGTATGCTACCGGATGCAGCTGTCCAAAGCAGGCAAGAGTCAAGGACAAGCAAAACCTCTGTGGATGAGGGTCACAGGAAGAAATAAGGTCTGCAGCTGTACAAAAGCACCTGGCCCCTTTGGAGGACCTCTGAGCAGTGGCCCTGAGGAGAGGCATAGCTGGCAGTGTGCATAATTGCCAAGAGTTTTAAAGAGAAAACCCGCAGCACAGCATGACTTCTGACGTTGTCCAGATCAAAGCATCTTTGTGGTTTGGAAAATGTGTCATCAGAGGGAGGAGAAAAGAATTAATGGGAACTTCTTCCAGAGCAGCCTAGCGGTAGCTAAGGGATAATGTGCTTGGTACAGACACTCCATGTGAGATTTGTATAACCCTCACTGACAGCCTGGAAAATTGCCAATGTGCTTGAGAAAAGAGGGTACTCTGTGCCCCAGACCAAAACCAAGCTCATGTACATGGACTAGGTTTGTAGGCTATACCACATCACAGCTAGTTCAGCTGGCTTTCCCCTTCCAGGGCACCTGGAAGTTTTGCCTTGTCTTATGTCTTCTCTAGTATCTTATGGTGATTTAGGAAAATGTAAGGAGACATAGTCTTGGCTTTCCAGGAGCTTCCCTTGCAAGGTAGCCCTGCACAGGATGGCTATAGGAACACTCCTAACATTCCAGCCCTCCTTCCCCAAGTTCTTCTGTGTGGGGCTGAGGTACAGATGCATCTCAGCATTTGCTGGTTGGAGACAATCCCACACTTGAGGCCTTTACCTCAGTCATATCAGCTGATGTGCCCTAGTTCCAGCATGTGACTGATGTAAGTGGTAGGACAAGCCTGGTGCAGGGGAATACGTTTGTTAGCACATTCCATCCATCTGATTCTCCACAGATGCTTAACAAGACCCAGAAAGGCAGCCATGAGGCCAGGCAGCTCAGGCCTCATCCCTAATTGCTGTGCAGCCAGCTGCAATCATATGAGGGCTACAGTCATTAAGACTATCATCCCACTAGGAGAACAAGCAGGAGGAGAGACCTCCCTGACACGATTTTAGTTCAAATCATCTCAGGATCCATGTGTACTATGAGAAATCACAATTCATGGGCTAAATCCTGAAGACCTTGCTCACTAATTTTTCTGGAATTGAAAAGCATTTGTGGCAGTCATGCAGAAGCCTTACCGAGCTAAACACTTTGAGAGTAGGTGTCCTGCTTCCCTCCACCATGTACCTAGAACCACAAAAGCCTGCCTTGCTTTACAAGCATAGGAGAGAGAGAGACTCTCTGCCCTGAAATCTAGGAGGTGTCAATATGAGGATGGGCAGTCTTTTAGTCTTGCAGTGGATTAGTCTCCATTAATCTTTAGATCTTTCAGATTTTGCCATTTTTGAGGAAGAAAAAAAATCCTGTTTTGTTGTGAATCTCTTTAGAAACCTAAGGTACCAGACCACTCTTTCATGTTTATGGGTGAGACTTGACAGGAGCAATGGCAGGGCAGCTTCAGAGAAGTTCATGCTCTAGGGTTCATAAAGCGATGGCAGGTGCTGTCTGGGGGTACATTTCTCAACCCTAACAGCAGGATGGAGAGAAAGCTGGGAAAGAATAGGCATGTCATTCCTTGCATTAAAACAGACAATTAAGTACTAAGCAGTATAGTATTGTGTGTGTTCTGGCAGTGCCTGCTGGACGCAGTGAAAATCAAGGGGTCCTGTGGCATTTGGCGCAGGCACTCATCCTAATAATAGGCTTCCCCATAATTTCTAACAGAACATCGCAAGAGATCATAAAGAAAGATGTCTCTTCTATTCAGTATTTATCACTAAGGCTGTGACTTGTTCAAGGACTCCCTGTCCTCCCATCCCTGACAGATTGAGGTCAAATGAGTATACAAATCTCACTGATGGGGTTGTCAAAACATGCCAAGTGAATGTCAGATATGATTAATATGGAAGATAATAGTGATGTGATAGATCGTGGGGAGGGGACTGCTAAACCAGTTGTAAAAATGGACATTACGTTAAAGAAGACAGCAGAGCCAAGCCAGGGTGAAGAGGTTTACGCTGCAGAGCAAAAGTCAAATCCAGATGCTGGTGCAGGAAACTTTGCTAGGAGCACACTGGTCACTACGGGAAGGCTTGGAACATCTGCAGGAAAGTCACCCTCTCATGACATCCAAATGGTTTTGGGATAACTTCCAGTGATTTCATTGCATTAATGTGTTGCATTGCATTCCCTGGTATAGTAATTTTCAGCCTGGACATCTATCTAGCTGAACTATCTCTGAGTGGTGGTGGGGTATGTCCACAAAGAGTTTAGTCCCTTAACTCTGTGGTTGTGCAGCAAACCAGGGATATAGCAGGGACAGGAAATCCCCACACACAAACTATTTGCAGGGTTACAAGGACTATTATAAGGATCACAGCTTCCCTGTTCCTTATTAGCATCAGCTGCTGTGGCATACATGCTCGAGGTCATCCAGGAATGGCCATACGGCTCCTGTCATGCAGATTACGGTTGTTTCCAACCCTACACAAGGAAAGGCTGAAGGCAGAGGTGGAAGAGGAAGGGAAAGGCTGTACACAGAGTCCAACACTGCTCTATCAAAGAGAGTAGGTGAAAGTCAGGACAGGTTTTACAATGCCCTTTCAGGCATCCCAAAGCACGTCTCAGCAGAACTGAGTAGTAGGGGTGAAGAGCATATTACCTGTACCTCAGAAGAAAACAAGGCACAGGGAAGAGCTCTTATTTTCCTGGCTCATGATTTTTTGCTTATGCTGCTTCTGACACAGTGGCCTCACACAATGCTTCAGGACAGAACATGCCACTTCAACCCAGTCTCAGCCTCATTTATTGCCTTGGATTGCAGTTTGCTATTGCGAAAGACTTGGAGAGGGCAGACCTTGGCAGCTCAGCCTGGCACACCCTTGGGCCCTCTGGGTACTGTGGCTGTCCACAAGTACACCCTGCCCTGGGCACTCACTCGACGTGCTCTGCCTTTCCCTTCCCAGCCACAGCAATGCCTTCCTTCACATGCCTGTACTCCAAGACCTCTGGGTCTCCACTGAGCCAGTGCCACCACCTTGGCTGAGCTGGGGAATAAGCAGCAGAGAAAGCAAGTGCTCTGCACCTGTGAGATGGTGTTTCTATGTAAACTGTCAGTATATCAAGTTCCACTGACACACAACCCTGGCACAAATGCACACAGATGTAACCTACACACAACAAAACTCCAGACAAGCATAAGCTGATGGTAGGAGCTGGGATCATGGCAAAGGAGCAGGTTTCTGGCCACCATTAGCAGAAATCTGGGTTAATCTTTTATGCCAATAAAGCTTCCATTTTAATTTAAACTTCTCTCTAATCTTTCTGCTTTCCTACTCTAAAACAAACCTGCTGTTACCTGCTGGAGACTTACTGCCAGTGAAATCAGATAAAAACAAATGTTTTTCTTGCTCTGTCACAAAGCCTTATTCTGGGGCAATTGCATATGTGGATTTTTCCAGGTGGTTGTGATAAGCAGCCCATGTGTACAGAAAAATAAACAGTACAGCTTTTAGATGCTACTCGAATTGCCCTGGATTACTTCCGCAACACCTGCACAGGCCCTTAACCAATACCTCTGGCTGCCTCCAAGTGAAACAGGGCATTCAATGCTATCAAGACAACCAAATGGTGAGCAGAGAATTTAGAAAGTGTCAGCAAACAACACTGGAGTTGTTGGGATACTTAAAAGTGTCTCCAGCAGCTGTAGCCAGCTAAAGCACATAAAAGGGAATAGCAATTAATTCACAGTGGTCCACACCACTGATCTAACACACAGAAACTGGAGAAGCAAGTGCCCAAATGTCATGCTCCTGGCTTGTTCCTGAAGCCCGAGTAACAGATTTCCAGTTCCTTATCAGATATAGTAGAAAAGAAGTGTGTAATGATTTATTGCAGTGGCTGTGGAGTCAGTTAATTTCAATATGAAGGGTTATTTTCTCTTATCCATAGACAAATGAAGTGGCCTACCTCTATGTAAGTACAGAAAAAAGTCCACTTCCATGTCTGCTGCTCCCCTCCTATTGCTTTTTTGAATATATTTTAATTTTCATGTTTAGCTGAATTATTTCTGATTGGTGGTACATTACATAAGTCCCTCCTACCTGAAATGAGAACGTTACAGACTCGGTCCACTCCTGCTCCTCTTAAGGCCAACAGAAGTTTTGTTGATGGTCACTAGCTCCTGTGCAGACACTGATCATGAGATCTAGTGTACAGGCATCAGAAAGGTGAAGACATGTACATGGGGAAACTGTGCTGTGTATCTCCCTCCACACCTCCACTTTAGCGAAAGACACAGAAAGGGCATATGTAGAGGTCAGTCCCATTTCTGGGCTTGACAGGGAAGCTATGTTCACTGTATGAACATAATGCTCCCAGATGAGGTGTCAAACAGCAATATAGATGCCTGAGCTAGAGAAAAAGGGTAAAAGGGGCTCCTGGGATCATCAAGCTGAGCCCCTGACTGCCACAAGCACTTTATCTTAATTCCGAATATGAATTTTCACACAGGACAAGAGGGGATATATTCACCTTCCTCTTGCACCACCCATCGTATGGTGGCCAGGCTGCTCAGCCTGTCCATGTGCACAGGAGCTGGACTCTCACTTGTCAGAGCCCCTGAGCTTTTCATGTGTCTCTGAAAAGCCCTTGAATGTCCTGGCAGTCTGGTTCCTCAGCCTTAAGCATTAAGCTATATAAGAGAAGAAGGCTGCATGACTCGCTGCTCCGGCAGCCAAGCCTGGTGTACTGACCTGCCCTCTGACCCCTCCCCAAATCCTCAGTTGCCAGTTTCCTACAGTGGACCTCTGCTTCATGTCTTTCACAGCCTGCCCCATGCCAAGGACCCTGTCCTCCCTCATCTCCTCTCTGCCACACACCTGAGCCTCTCCATCCATTGCACCTTCAGCCGCTTACACTGTCACTCTGCACACTCCTTCCCTGGCAATTTTCTGCACTTTCAAACTTCTGAAATGCTGCAGTGCCAGGTCCATGACCCACAGGTGATCCAAAAGAGGCAAGAAGAGAGCAAGCCCTCTGACACTGAATCCCACATCTCCCTCTCTTTGCTTGTACTGTCATCTGGGACTGAAGAGTACTTGAAAGGTGCAGGCATGGGGTGCCATCCAAACACAGGTCACATCTCTTCTATGAATTACAAGGAGGAAAAACTTGTGGAGTGGTTGTGGGTACTTTCCAAAAACAGCTTTGGTGATCTTCTTCAGCTGGTGCTGCACCTCAGGTAGCCCTTAAAGGCTAGAGCTGAGGCAGCATGCAGCAGCTTGGGGACTACTCTGTGCGTGGGCATGAATGCAAAGGTCACAAGAAATGCAGAGGCTCTCGCAGTCACGCACAAGGACTGGCTGTGCCAGCTGAGTCAGGAACAGCTCGCAGAGAGAAGACAGCAGAGCCAAAGAGCCCGTGAAAAAAATATCAGCCCAAACGCTTGAAAGGAGACAAATTTCTTACAAATCAAACTTTTTTCAGCAATGCTAACAAATTGTGCTCAAGAAACCCACCTCTTCTTTTAGAAAAATTCACCTGATTTGTTCCTTCTCTTGAGAAATGTTTCTGAGCCCAAAGTGAGTGCAAACAGATGCGAGTATGTCAGAGGCTGTGAAAAGCTGGAGAATCTTTATGGGAAATGGCAGCCCCACAGAAAGACATCCAAGATTGACTTTGAAACTTAATGATGGGAAGTCCAACTTGAACACCAGGAATAGTGTCAAGGGGGATAACTTTGATGAAATATCCAGACAGCTCACCTGTTCCACAGCTCACAGTGTCCCTGCTACCTTTCCAAGGGCCAGCAGCTCTAATCCTCCCTTCCCTGGCTGCCAAAAACCTCTGCCACTGCTCTCAGGATGCAGCCCAGCATTTTTGCTTCAGCGTTCTATAGTGCAACAATAATGTAATATTTAAGAGGAGCATGAAATTAAATGTGGTCTCAAACTAGGTCTCCCCAGGAGTGCTGCACAAGGTGCATTATTCATTTTCATATTTATTTCATTCCAAAACTCCATTTGTGTATCCTGTGATGTATGCTGACCCAGAGCAGCACAGAATCAAGGTTTCTAACCACAGGACATATGAGGACCCACACCACAGGATGAAGAGAGCTTGGAAAGCCCTCGTCTACTTCTTGGGTGTCTTGAACATAACTATAAAGGCACATACCTGGGTTCCCATGGCTCAGTGGCTTGGGCCTGTGATCTGGGCTTAAAGGTCTTGGAGTTCTCTGGGCTTATTTTTCAGAAAGGCCGAGCACCTAACTGGAGTCTTCAGGAGCTGAGCTTTGAAATTATGAGTATTATTTGGTGATGGATACTGTGAAAAATTAGGTATATCTCAAACTGTCCCCCAAGTTTTTCAATGTTTCCATGTTAATCTGTCTCAGTTTTACCTCAACCTAGCCCAGTTTGCTATCAGTGATGGACATCACCCCCACCAAAGAGGATGTTGTGAACAGAAACTCATGAGGCACTCCAAGGCAATAGAGATAAGCACTGATGACAGTAACGAAATGAGGAAACAATTTATTCTCAGTCGCGGGGTTTGAACAGCATGCAGTAACTAGGATGTAAATTCACGTGTGGAACAGTCAGGGGAAAAACAATCTTACCTTGTTGCTCAGTAAGTTAGTACTGCACATTTCATACACTGAATGAGGCAATAAAAAAGGAAAAAGCAGAATATATGATCAGGTAATAAGCATTATGCAAAGGAGACTGAATTAAAGTGGCACAGGACTCCCTAACCCTGTTATTTCCTATCTTTGGCTCCTTGACTTGGTAACCTTAGTGTTCTTTGAACACAGATTTGAGGTTATAAATTAGTATTTATATTACAGGAATGCCCTGAATTCCTCCTGAAGACAAGATGCACCAGTACAGGCACAGCATCTGATCCAGCAAGTTTACAATCTAAGGAGATGGAAGAATAGAGAATGAAGGAGAAATATGGTTGTGTGTGTGTATATATATGCATACACACACAAAAATGCATTTCTAGATACATATATGCTACATATGTACTGGTTTAAATACTCAGCTTTTTTAATATCTATGTATATGCATAGAGTATCAGCAGAATTATATATATATGTGTTGAGTATTTAATGAAGCACTGCCTTTGCCCAGCTGCCTCATCGCCTAGTTAACATACAGTGGCTGTTTTCCTGCTGGCATCGTAGCATCAGCAAGCTGCAAGAGGCATATCAAAGACAAGGCCTTCCAGATTTCTTCAGGAAGATTCTCTATGCATAAGGTGAAGTGCAGTGATATTGCAAAAATGTATGTGAAAGGAATAAGCAAATTTTCTGAAAGCTTCTGGAAAATTACCTTTCTAATTAGATTTCGCTGAAAATGTTTTGAAGAAACATTTCAATGGGAAATGATTTTTAAATCTCTTCTGTTTACTTGTCTTTTGTAGAAATTGTCCATTTTGCTTACTCAGTTTTGAAGGGGGAAGAGCAGAACCCGATTTTTCAGTTTCTAAAATTATTTGTGTATGCTTCACGTGAAAATTGAGACTTAATGTAAGAATTTTTAACATATGAAAACACTTTTTCGTTGTGAGGGTGACCAACACAGGTTGCCCAGGGAGGTGGTAGAGTCTCCATCCTTGGAGACATTCAAAAGCCATCTGGACACAGTCCTGAGCAACAGGCTCTAAGTAGCTCTGCTTGAGCACAAGAGTTGGACCAGATGACGTCCAGAGGTCCCTCTGCACCTCAACTACTCTGTATTTTGTTTGTTTGGGCTAAATATTTAACTTGGATTATTTAGATTTCTCATTTATGTAATGCCATTTACCCTCATCTGAAAATGACAAAAGAGATACTCAGTAGTTTTCAGTTATTTTTGAGCCATTCAACCCTGTATGTTTTCCAGTAGAAATACAGATTTATCTACAGTGAAATGAAACCTGATCACAGGAAGTTTAATTTTCTCGCCCATGGTTTACTGAATCTCCTGGTCCTGGGTCAGAGTACCAGAGCAGGACCCCAGTAACATAATTGTTACCATTATTAACTATTTATTTTCTTAGAAGACCTTTGAGCTCTATAAGGCACATTCAAATGCTATCAGTGAGTAATATTTATCATATGTGCATATTGAGACACATGGCACTACTCCCATCCTTCAGGTCCTGTAAACATCTGTGGGCTATTCTTGGGACACCTGTACTTCCTTGTCAGTCCCACACACAGCAACCCTTGCTCCTAACACCCAGGGCCATTTGTTTCTGAAGTTCTATTGATTCATTTTTGAAGCAGACAATTATCTATTTTAACCAATCTTACCAAAACGAACCCATGGGTTTACAAGAGTGCTGAATGTCCCAGGAAATCCACACAAACACTCCTCTGCTCTCTTGAAAGTCTGCTTGTGCTGTGTACAGACTAACAAATCAAAGTGGCTGCAGTGGTGACTAACGCCTTCCTTGAAGAAAAAGACTGGTTTCATGTGATCTGCTGTACTTAGCAAACCTGCCTTTCTTCATACTCAGCAGTGTAAATAAGGACTAATTTATCTGAAAACAGTGTTTATATAAGTGACAAACTGGGGTGTAGTAGGATCTGATTCAATCCCACAGGGGTGAATATACAGCTGTTGACAAGTGTGCATATCACAGGCCAATGTCTCAGCTTTCAAAAAGACTGGGAAGCCTTGAAATTGTGTATTGCATCTGCACTGGTTAAAGTCTGCTCTTTGAAATACCCCTTCTCATCCTGACCTGAAAGGGAAAGGAAGAGGAAAAAAAAACCCATTCTCTTTATTCTGTTACTACTTAGCCTTTCTCTACATATTAACAGCACTCAGAGTGCTCACACTTCCTTCAGGACCTGCTATGAAGGGGTGAGTGAAAGAGGAATGACTTTTCCATGGAGGAAACTGATGGACCAGTGAATCACAGAGACAGCTCCTTCCAAAACATGGGGGGAAGACAAGGAGGGGATGGCTGAGAGGAGGCAATCGCTCACATGCCACACGTCTCTGAGAGTCTTTGCGAGTCTCTTTTTTTCATTCAACTTTATTTCACAGCTGCATTCAGTTGCTCCAGCCTTCACACAGGCTTACGTGAGCACACTTGTCAATCCGTGTTACAAATGGTCTAGCTCTCAGTCTGCAGTTGTCTGCTGTCACACAGATTTTGTATTAATCCTGGCTGCCTGGAACATATAACTTTGAATCCCATCTTGAGCACCTTGCCTTACAACTGAAGTTAAAAGCAGGGATTTTTTTCCTATTTCTGATATAATATACTTGAAACACACATACTCAACTCAGGAAATTTCTACTACTTTATATTCCTTGATAAAGGCACTTCCAAAAAAAGCACCTCTGTGTGTTGTGGTGTTTGCTAGAGGCACACTGGTAAATGGGTACTCTGTGTCCTTTCGGTTGGCATTAAGATTGTAATGAATCATTGATAAAGCTAATAATGTACTCAGTTTAATCTAATATTACAGCTCAGTAGCTGCACCCAGTGCTTACAGCACAGGAACATACAAAAGTAATTAATTTTACACTACTGAAGCTAACTGCAGTTGAACCTCTCCAGGTTATGAAAGTTTGCCAAAGCAAGTGATGAAAATGATCACCATAGACTACACAGGAGCTGAATTTTAAACAGCTGGGACAGACTCTGTGGCACTTTAACAAAAACAGATATAATATACATCTGATGTATCCCAAGCAGCCCATAAAAGAGCTATTGGCATCTACACATGAAACTGAGCTACATGGAAGCGCACTTCAGGCAGGCATTGCTGCTTCACAAGTCTTTCATGGAACATGATGGATGTTTACTTTCTGAACAGTCTCATTTCATTTGCAAAGTAAAAATAGATAATATGGGCCAAAAGTAATCATAGCCCTGAAGACAGACCCTTTTTTGGTATGTATCATAATAGCTCTTTGATGGAGTCACATAGCCATGGGTCAGAAGAAGCTCTGATCCACTTACTCCCTGAAATGGCAAACTAAGCATTTGCTTTCAAATTAACATGTTTAACTTAAATCAGAATGTTATACTTCATCTTACTATACATAGACAGACAACTCTCATCATGTATCTTATCCCACCCAGGTAGAAAAATTTAGTTGAGCTCATTCCTCTGACAGCAGAAGACAGAATCAAATTTAGCCCAAATTCATGCTCGTCTGTGGATCACCACAGCCCAAGATATTCACAAAGGAATTTACTGCTTCCTCACTAGTAACAGTGCTGCATTTTCTGCCTTCACAGAAACTGTAGTGTTAGCTACAAGATAAGAAGCAGAGTAGGATAGGAAAGGAGAGGACAGGACAAGGATACATGACTGGTTTGAGCTTGTAAGGCCATCAAGCCCAGTCTTCCACCGCATATAATTATTTTTGGAAATGTTTCCAGCTCGGAGACTAGCATCACATTACCCATCTGCCAGACTCACTCTCAAGTAGGATCAAGGAAACATCAGCTCAAGCCCCCAGCCAGCCTCTGAGGTAAACCATCTTCTTCCTGCTGAAATGCCCAGCATGTCACATCTCCAAAAGAAAATCAAACCGATGGACTTGACCAAACAGGAATTTATTGGACAGGAGAGCTGAAGAGCAGAAAAAGCTCCTCAAAGAGAAGCAGTTATTCCACATAGCTGCATATGAGTAAAGGCTTGCCTCTTGGTGGAGGCCTATTAGGCCAGAGGCCACTACCTGCCACTGCATAGGGTAGGCTAAGCACAGATGTTCTTCTCCTCAGCCCCCTGCAAACTGCTCTGCTTTGACTGCCATAGTTCTGCAACAATTCAGCAGTGTTTAGGGAGAGCAGCCAGTCTGCTGCTGGGAGGAAGGCGTGCTAAATAACTTTCACTCCTTGTCCATTATTTCTTTGCTTCAAGATGACAAAAGCAGGTAGTGTTACTACTTACATTACTCATGGGGGTTGGTTTGCTCTCTGTTATCATAACAAAATGATGTATTTCACATTAGGTTACAACATGGCTACTCTTCTTCCTCAGACTGCCAGGGCTAGGTCAAGCCAGACATGGTGAGACAGAGCTGGGCATCAGGTCATGGCATAGTCAACAGCCCCCAAAAACATCTACCAGGGTCCTGCATCATGTTTAGTAGCAACACTAAGGAAGCAGGAGAGCTCAGTGGAAAAAATAGTCCAAAGGCAGATATAAAATGTTAACAGAGATGGAACAACACCAGGAAACGTGAGTACTGTATCCAACTGAAATAACAGTCAACACTGGAAAATTGCTATTAATCTAGAAGATAGCCTGTGAGAGCTGAAAAGCAGGGCTTCGGCACAGTCCCCCCTGGTTTTGCCACCTTTTGGTTTGAGCTTTAAAGCTAATCTACTTTGGTGTATTTATTTTAACAAACCTTGCCTAGCTGGGCCATGGATGAGTTTTACAGAGAAATTTCACTCTGTTGATTAACAAAGGGATGAGTTTTGTCAAAAACACAACTCTGGTGGCAGTATGTTGAGTTTTATAGTGATAGTCACTTCAAACTATTATTTTGAGTGTTCTGCTGGGAAGCCTTTATCACCAGGACCCTAACGTGGCTTTTTAACAGAGAAAGTTTCTACAGAGTCACCATTTTATCTCTAAAGTTGCCATAAATTTCCATCAGCTACTTTCCTCTCTCTTTAGAGATCTATAATGATAACAACAATAGTAATAGACCATAAACAATTATAAAAGGTCCTAGCTGACTAATTTCTATCCAGAAACATAAAACTTGCTTTGACTATTGTTCCTGCTGTCCACAATTCCCTTCATCAGTTGAAGTCTCTTCACTTCCCCAGCTCATTTTCTTGTCACTTGGCCTGGCTTTCTTCAGTTTCCCTTTAGCTTTGCATAGAGGATATTAAAAGAAAAAGAAGAATAACGAACAAAAAAGACCCAATTACATGAGATTATTTTTCTTCTTGGTGAGAACGTCTGTCTCTTCAGAGAGACCAATTAACATTCTCATCATCTCTCTGGACCTAATCTAAATATGAATAAAATATCAAACTCATCCTAAAATTGTTCTTTGTTCTTCTTACCACACTGAAATTAACTTTTTGACATTATGCCAGGCAGAACTTCAATACAAAATGCATGATTCCTCCCCTTTCACACTTGCATGCTGAAACGCTGCTCCATGTGTCACTGAGCACTGCTACCATAACAATGGACACCCAGTCTTCCCTCCAAAATCCCCAGTTATATGTAATGATTCAGAACTGTTCCCAGAGTTTGGGGCTTTTGGTTATCTGGATTATGACATATAATTTATGAACAGTAGAGTAAAACAGACTCTTTCTTTACTCTACCCCACATCTTTTCATTGGCTTAAAGAAAAGAGCTTGTACTGAGCAGTGAACATCTCATAGAAAGATAAAGAAAATCTTGTATATGGGAACATTTGCAAGGTTTCTGCTCATTTCTGGCTAATTATGGTCATTTCCACATGCAATTACCCAAACTGCTCTTTCAATCAATGTAACTGAGTAAAGTTGTTTAAAAATCAGCCTCATTAGATCTTGCCTGGTAAAATGTACTGTTTTTCAAAATCTAAATTTTGATCTTAAGTTAAATGCCAACAGGCCTTTAAAAGTAAATAGGTTCGCTTTGTCTTCCTCCTCCCTTTTTTGTGTGCCGGTGTGTGTTCTTTTAGATTCATTACAGCTTAAATGTAGTCAGAAAATTGTCCTTACCTCCTGTAAAAAGCTATTATGTGTCTGCAAGTTATTGTACTGTTCTCTTTAATTTTCAAAACCGTAAAATCTCCAGTCCTTATGGTTGTGTAATTAAAAGAATATTTGAAAATGTGAATATTGAACATTTAGTTAATACTATCCTGAGTTTGCAGTGGGCTGAAATAACATAGTCACACAATAAGCAGGGCTCTTCCCTGTCTCCTGCTACAACACAACCACGTTTTGGAGGAAGAGCGCAATATGCCAGAGTGTGCTCCATCCCAGTAGTTTCAATTGCATTCTTCCTAGGACACAATACACTGGCTCTCCCTATCTGACCCCAGCCTCCCTTCCTGGCCATCCACATTGCTGTTTTCATTTCCTTTCCAAAAAGTTCCCTTCCTCTATGCAGTCATTTACAAGAAGCTATAACTGCAGTAGGGTGCCCTATGTGTCCTTAAATGCAGCAAGCATAATTTCATGGGACCTGCTCGCACTCTTAGTGAGCATTCAGGCTGGCATCATAAGCATCTGCTGCCCAGAAATAGTGAGAAGTGGGGCTTCTGCTCTGGGGAGAGGATGGTGCTGGGGTGAGAGGGAAGAGCGGTGCTGGGGAGCTTCCTGAGAGGAGGCTGAGGCTGGCCACAGCTCTGCTCCAGAGGTGCATCAGAAAGACATTGCTCCTCAGTGTCACGTTTAACCTCATTGGCACCCTCCATGGTGAGAGAGACAGCTCTGGACCAGCTCAGCAGCCCTGGGTTACACCAGGAGGTGATAATTGTCGAAAGGGTAGCAGTAAGTGCCATGCTGAGTGTGAACATCCACTGACATGTCTCCACAACCCTCTATCCAAAGGATACTTTTTCACATCCTGTTTTATTTTAGAATAAAAGCTATTTGCTCAACAGTAGAAGGTACTTGAGTCCCTCTTCTCTGTTTTATTTTAGCTAAAATAAATCTGTTGTAGCTCTAAGGACATGACAGGGTCAGGATTTGTTCTAGAGAGAAGGCATGAAACAGGAGAGGAAGACAGATACAAAGAGAATTTCAGTAAGTGGGACCTTGAATTTGGTGCAGGGCACTGACTGAGTAGTGTGAAAGGGGCTCTCCCTGACTTCAGTGCTCAGAGGTGAGTGGGGTGTCAGGAGGTTGAGCCCCAGGCAGCCCCTTGGTGGGCTGTGTGAGGAGCCAGGCTGAGCCCCTCCACTCTCCAGCCCGCAGTGCAGTGACATGGGTGCGAGGGCAGGATTTTACCCACGTCTTCTTCTGAAAAAATTTGCAAGTCTAAGCACAGCTACAACTGATTTTTCTCTTATCTGAAGATCTGTTACTTTCCATGCTTCCTTTTGATAGTAGAGGAGGTTACGTTGGAGTCCTCTGTAACAGCTGCATTGTAAAAAACCTCAGTCATGTGGTTTTAAGTAATCCAGGCAAAAAAAAAAGAAGCAGTTCTTTAAATAAAGATACGTGTATTCTTGTGACATTTACATACAATTGCAATTTTCAAGGGAACCAAACACTCATTACTACACAGGCTTTCTTTAGAGGCCAAACCTGACCTTTAGTCAGAGAAAATTCTCACTTGGCTAGGCTTATTCATACAGCCTGCAGTTTTATTTGAATTCTGCATTGACTGAGAAAATTTTAAAGTAGACTGTAGAAGTAATTTGATTAAGAGTAGAACTATTAAAAAATCCTGCATTGACAGAGAAATAGCCCTACTTCAGGAGCTAAGGATCTTATCCTACATGTAGTTTCCATGTATCTAGATTTAGAGGAAAAGTGCTTTATAACGGTGTATTGCAACTGTAGGGAGGAAGATAAGGGTAAAAAATGTCCTAAAGAGGTTAATCGAACTAGGACTTAAAAGGCCTCTCAAAATGTCCAACTTTTCCATATGGTAGATCACAGGTCAACAAAGAGACTGTCTTGCGCACTGTCTCCCCTGCTTTCAGAGTTGTGGAGATCATTTTTTCTCCAGTATGCATTCACATAATACCCCTGGGGCAGCCATATTCTTTATTTCTGTAGAATACCATTTTCCCTTTGCTTTTATTAGAAGCTAGCAGCTGGAAAAGATGAGGAGCCAGCAACATGTGATCAAACAGGTCTTTGGGGACCACCAGGCAGCTCTCCATAGATCACAGTTAGAAATTCTAGACAGATTTAAAAGAATTGGCCTGACTCTTGCTCTATGCACTAACACCATGACACTATCTTTAATTGTGCTGGAAAGGATATTTAGTATAGTATTATACAGGTTAAATTATGTTTTTTTCTGAAATGTTCTATTAATAATCTAAAGGCACAAACAACAGGCAAATGAAAGCTCACAGCATGCAGTATTTCCAAAGCTGTACTGAAGTCTTGGCCTTTTGGATGTAAGTAAGCATGAATACACATTTGAAAAACAAGAAGAGACAGGAAAAACCTGCAAAACACCAAGGGAAAATAATCTCATTAAATTGGAAGGGACATAAGAGTTAGGGAAGTGGCCAAGCTGTAGAGAAGTGGGGGTGCATGTCAGGGCTCTGCTCTGGCAAACTCTGTCCAAGCCAGTTGGAATAGCTTCCCATATTTCCCAAAGGGAAGTAAATACCATCAACATTCTCCTCCAAGCCTGTTTGTGCCTATGAAAGAAGGGAACAGTCTTCTTTCTGTATAGCTATTTTCAAACTGTCTCTCATTTACCTGGCTCTAGAGAATGGCACTAGGATTAGATATATACCAAGTGATCAGTTTCATTTATTGATCAAAAAATTGCCCATTGATACATTCTAACATGAAGAGATACTTGGGCAATAAGAATGAAGAAACTTTGAAATGGAAAATGCCCAGGAGGTACATCTAGGTGCTTTTCTTTAGGAATAGGAGCACTTGTCAATTTGGATGCCCAAAGATTTGCCTAACTCCTGTTAAAACATTACATATGGTTTTCCTTTTGCCCTCCTACTTCATTCCATGCATGCGTTATTGTGAATATTTCTTTGACAGCTGATACCTTATCTTCTGCTAGTGTCCATTTCAGTTTTGGGAGACATAATACTTAGATATTATGGATTATTCTTCTTGCAATTAAACTAGCTTAACAAGTTTAATTGTTCAACTTGTTTAAGCTCAACTCAATTTGTGGCTTAGAATACCTCTGTTTTCTCCAAAACAGGGTATACTTTGGTGAAGTTCTTCTCGCCCTTAATTTCCCCTTTTCTACAGATAAGCTATTTTCTCTTAGCATTTTGCTTAAATTGATTTCTTAACTGAACGTAGCATTTTGTCACCTTCTTCAGAATTCTGCAATACTACTGAGATGGCCAGAGCTGACAGCTTCATTGCTCTTGCTATGTATGGGTGTCTATGTGTAAAAGAGAAGACTAGATCTTGCAACAAAAATATATATTCAAATTACAGGTTTACTGGCATCATGTCTTCATACTGTGCTAAAATAATCTCCTGCAGTCTATATTCAGTGTTTCTATTTATGCATCCTGTGTTTTCCTTAGCAGTAAGACAAAAAGAAAGCAGGCCACCATGGGCATAGCATTATGAGGAGATTAACCCTCTCCTCCCTGGGCTCTTCCTAACCTATCACTGTTGAGGGTGATTCTTGTTTTTAGCAACATGTTTAGAATTACTCTTTTCTGGCTTCTGTGTGGGGAACATGGGCTTGGACTCAGAAATGTGATGAGGCTCGAGAGCAGATACTCTAGAGCAGCATTCTGTCTCCTGTTTTTATATCATTCACTCCCTCAAAGTCTCAACTATAACCAAAGGGAATCACATAAAACCTCTTACTGTCAGTTTGGTCTCTGCTGAACAGCCCTAGCACTTCTCTCTGAGGCTGGCTTCAAACCCCTCAACAGCTACACAGGCAGAGCCAATGCCTGCAAGCTGTTGGGTCTGGATGCTCATGCCAGCTGCATCCCACACATACCAGCCCCTTCCCTCTCTCCAGGCAGGAGACACAACGGTCTTCAGGGGAGCCTCACCGCCCTTAGTAAGCTTTATGGCTCAGCCTGGATCCTTCAGGAAAAAGACACTCTGAAAAGGTTCAGTATGGTGCGAAGATCTGTGTTCTACTCCATTAGTTCCAACATGCTGTAAGCCCAGATGGAGCACTCTCAATTGCTTTTACTTAGATGTAGTGTCCCTTACACATCTCTGGTACTGCACAAGCACTAAATCAAGGTTTCATGTGCAATAAAGAGGAATAAAATCTACTAACCGGCTAGCTTGCATTTTTGCACAGCAAAAAAAAATCCTTGCAAGGAGCCCTCACTGCTTCCCTCCAATTGCCTGTTGTGATCTGGCTGAAAGAATCCTCCAGCTGTGGAAAAATTGGTTTAAGGGTCTTCGAAATGGGATAAGAGTTTATTTGTAAATTAAACTGTGTAAACTATCATCACTGACTAACTATAGCATTTTGTTTTTAAGTATGAGCATTTATTGTACCAAATAATTCTGCAAGAATCACTATCTAGATTTTTAGTAATGCTGTGGAGGAAGGAAGGAAGAAAGGAACATTTGATACCTTTCCTGATATTTTTCTAATCTGAGGGCAGAATTCATCTTACCCAATGTTAACTGTTCAAACAGTAAGCATCAATCTAAAATCATAATCTGTGCTTTCTTTACACTGAAAGAAGACAGACAGATGCAGCCAGAAGGTGATTCATACAACTTCTTCACAGACAACTAGTTGACAGGAGGCTACAGTATGTCATGGGAAAACAGCATGCCCTGGATATATAATAAAATGTTTACCTTAACCTATGACTTCAGTGTCAGAATAGAAACTGTGTAAGTATCTCCAGTCTTCAGAACAGTATGTCATATTCTTCATATCCTAACTGCAGGTGCTAAGGCTCTAAGTGTTTTGTCTTATCCTGGTAAGTAAAAAGAAAAAAAAAATCAATCTCCATGCATCCCTGTTACCAGATGATAGGAACCCAATTGAGAGCTGGAGATTTTTTCTTTGACAACTACCTTAAACTCACTTCTGGGGTGGGGAGGTGTAAACTGCAACCTAGTAAAACGCTAATGGTGGCACTGGAGTCTAACTTCTAGCAGCACACAGAAAGAAACTGCAAACTGGAAAGTGATCACACCAGAGCAATGGGAAGTTGTGAGCAAGGAAAAGATTCAGTTCCAAACAAAACATGTAAAATCCTGCAAAAGGAAAAAACAAAAAATACAGAAAGCAAATAGTAGATGGCAAAGAATCCAAAGATTTAATAAAAATAAGTGTATTGTCATTTTGCCTTCCTCTTAGGCAGTGATTTTTTTTTTCACGTAACCAAGCAATACAGTTGTCACAAGGCTGGTGGGGAATCAGAAGCAGGAGCGTGTCATGAGATCTCTGCTGTCAAGTTGTAATTCAACACTATGAAAAGAATTTACATTGATGGCATTGGAGTATCTGTCATTATGACTAAGGTAATTACTCCTTTGAGCCCTGTCTCTAGCAATGGGCAATAGCCAAGGCTTCAAAGGAACTGCTCTACTATGAAGACTGAATGCATGCGTGGAGGTGCAAATTATTCCCTGGTTGGTGGTTAGTAGATTGCATCATTTGCTTATTGTTTTCTTCAGCTCTGTAGTTATGTGAATTTCTTATCAATCATAAACTCATCCAGCCTTTCATAAATGTCATCTAAGTATCTGGGTGTAATAATGAATTTCAGTCACCAATAACATGAGATTATATATGGCATTGTCCAGTTCTGACAGCTAAATAGGTGGTGAACTGGGGTGACCTTAAGCTTAAAACACACACTCCTGGCATCGCAGAAAGAACTCCATGTAAGCAGAGACGTGTGCTGACAGTTACAGTTCCAGGGAATAATTTTGTACCAAATCTCATTATCTTTGCTTTGTCCTAACTCAGCATTCCCTACTGAAGGAGAAAACAATCAAGCAGCAATGGCAAGACTAGGATCTCAAGATCTCAACTGACTTGGCTACTGTCGGCATTAATGCTGCAATAGCACAGAGCATTTCTCAGCCTGAAAAACTGGTGAGCCACTGTTCTTCACTGGGCATTGTGGTTGCACAGCCAGCTGAACCCATGTAGAGCTAGCCCAAATGCATCTACACACCCTGCATTATAGATAAATCCCACAACAACGCCAGAGAGCTTGCTTGCTAAGCGGTATGGCTGCCCTTTCGTTGCTTCAAATAGAAACTTGGACTATCTCAGTGGTTAAACTTTATTGAAACAAACAAAAAATTGAATAAGTTTCAGTGTCAAGTGTCAGTTCTAACCCTTCAGGGATAAATGTGGTGCAGAAACACCTTCCAGAAAGGGATGAGTAGCACTGCAGTCTCCAGAGAGGACTCACTTCTGCAGGTCTTGTGGTAGACTGTGTCTGCAGTGAGTATAGGATTAGGAATTGTATCTGAAGGAGAAAATGATCTCCCAAAAGGGAGGTGAAACCCTAACCCTTCCTTCTAATCGTCCAGACTTTCTGACTCATTACCCTTGGGTGAGAGGAAATATCTGTCCGTACATCTTGGCCAGAATTGGGGCTGGTAAGGGGAACAGAATGAGTGAAGTCTTAGGTATCATGTATTTAGCTGATCTAATGCAAAAATAGAAAGGAATCAAGGGGAAAGAAACCCTGTGAAGACAAACCAAGGGAAAAAAAAAAAGGAAGCAACACTAACACACACAGTACCTTCTGCAGATTTTGAGGCAGACACAGTCCTCAGAGAAGCCAAATCCACTGATTCCTGCCTTGATTACTTTGGGACAGTAGGCAAATTCTAGCATGAAAAAAAGCAAGAGGCTAACTCAAGACACCTGGTTCTAGAAATTAACAACTGTGGCCTAAAACATGTGTTAAATATATCTTAAATCAATTCCGTTTTCTTTTTGAGAAGGACAGGAAAAGTCAGTACACCACCCAAGAGCTGTATCACCCCGTTTGTAGCATGATAGAGGTGATGCCAGATGGAGGGCCAGCTCCTGGGGACCTTGTTGGACAGCAGAGAGAAGAAAACACATCACAGCATGTTCCTCACTTTGCTATCAATGCAAGTTCACATAAAGTACCCCATGTATAAACTGCAAAATATGTTTTCTAGTCCTATGGTTTTGAGCATGATAAAGAGACTGAACTGAACAAGAGCCTGCAAGATGCGGTTCAGAGGATTATCTCATAGCTGATCCAGAAGGTTGTTAGCATGGAAGCTATTATGGATAAAGACCCCCTGCCCATTGTCAACAACAGCTGATCCTCCCCCAGATACCAGCCAGAGATTGTAGCCAATCTGAAATATTCCCAGAAATGTTCTGCCAACTATGTAGTTAAATGGCTGATGGATAGCAAAAAACCTAGACCTTCCCAATGAACCCAGTGGGGTTCAGTTCTTGCCTTTCATGGGTCCAGAACCCATGTGTTCTGTCACTGAGTAAAGGTGGCTGCTTCATCCCTGTGCCAACAAGAAACTGAACTGTCAAAGGCTTCAAGAATGCAGAGAGGAGCAGACAGAAGTACTTAAAATTCCAAAACAAGTATTAATAGGCTGAAAAAAGCTATTTTAAATGACCTTTTACCTATGAGGTTGGTCTTTAAGCAAAGTAAAAGAAGCAAGGACTTGCACAATGCTCCTGTGGCCTTCTCACCCCTCGCAAGCCCTCTCAGTGTGCAGGCTGGCTGCTACAGACCTAGAATGAAGAAGTTTGCGGGAAGCCCTCCCTTCCTCTCTTTAGGCCTGGATCTTGCAGGGGCTGCCCTTGAAGTCTCAGCCTAAACACTTCACAGATCATGTGCCAGTTCAGCTTCCTTTCTTGCACATGTAGGAGAAAAGATTCCCATCAAGGCTGGACCTGCAGTTGATGGTAACACTGCTGGAGATAGTTCTGTTGCCTCTCTTCTGCTGTGATGTCCTTCGGGTTCCTACAGAAACATGGCTCCTGGAGATACCTGTACTCTCAAGGCCAGCACTGCAAACTTGTGTATGGATACAAGGGCTTGGCTCAACCCTTTGCAGATTATATCCTTGCAGGACTACTTGGAGCAGTTCTCCAAAGCTAACTGCCCAAGTATCTGGAAGACGTATCAGGAACTGGAGCTCAGCCCTAGACAATGCACATTTCTGTGGGTACCAGCTTAGACTGCAGGATTAACAAGCTTGGTAAACAGAAGCTAATCTCTATCAAAGGTTTGGGGCATTATATCAATGGTCTTCATTGATATTTCTCATTCTCTGTAGCCTGGTCTGAGTGGTGACTAGGCTGAAAACCTTTGGCTGCTTCAGACACTTCCCTTGCATGTAGAAGGGACATTTGAGACCAGCAGTTATCTTCCAGTCATGTTGCATCATGACCAAACTAGGCACGTCCTGGTATGCTGTCTATCATAAATCAAAATTATTTAGGGCTGTCTGTCAAAGTTTTAGCTATTTACCATTCCTGGGTCATCTCACAGCACTGCAGTCACTGCCCCCTCTCTATGCAGTGACTGTCCCAAAAGGAGTCTCATGAACTGTTGGAGTCATTATTGGATTTGGATGCTCCTGACCATGGGGAAATTGCTGTTCCTAATTGGTGTATGGAATCAGCTTCATGCAAGGAAGCAAGATGTTCCCACCTCACTCCAGAGGCAATCTGAGAGACCTGCTCCTGGCTAGCTCAAGGAAGAGACAACAGAGGAATCTTCTGGGCAAGAGGCAAAGAACACAATTGCTGCTTCATGAGGGTCATGCTCAGAATAATCACAGTAAACAGCAAACTTGCCTGAGATGTTGGCAGGAAGGCAGACATGGTATAAATGCAATGCTCATGGAGAAACTGCCACCATGACAGTGGTCTCAGAACAGAGAGAATGGCTGAACATGGCATGCAGAATTCACCTGCTGATGCTGGGGAGGACCAGGTTGACCTGCTTGTCTCCTCCACATTTGGGCAGTGGCTGGGACTGCAGGATGTTTTATTGCAAGTGGGAATTGACAGACAACCTAGTAGAGCTGTGTTTGGAGCCCACCATGTAGAGCAAGTGACTCTTCACCATGAATGGTCTGTCTGCCCTGATGAGGCCAGGAAGGATGACACAGTTCTGGAAAGCTCTGCCTGTACAGCAGTCCTGCATTCTGCTGCTTATCTGTTGGCTCTCACAGCCTCATCCATTATATCAGAAACCATATACCCCCTAAGCAGGGGCTAAAGGCAACCACTCCTCACCAACCCTCACCTCTATCCTTTTCCACCACCACCGTGACTGCATACACCAATGCTCCTGCCAGAGCTCTGCTTATGTGAGCTACTCTTGAAGTCATCAATGGTCAAAGCCATATGGAGTCTCTCCATGAGCATGTGTTTGGGCCCTGAGGGCACCCACAGCTCTGACTTTTATTGCACAGGGAATCCTTTTCAGCCCTCTGGGGCAGTCAGCCCCTGCTCTAGTGACACAGCAGCAGGGTTAATCTCCAACTCCCACATCCCTGCCCTGCCCATCCATGGGTCCACCAAGCCAGGCCCATCTGTGGGCTCATGTTCTGGCCTGGCCTCAGCCTGTTCCCTGTTCCCTGCCTGGTGTCCAGGGCTGGGGCTGCCCCAGTGCCCTCCAGCTGCCTGTCTCAGGGCTGGGGTGGTGGGACAGATCCTAGCTGCCAGGTCCTTGTGCTACTCCCTGACAAGATGATTTTGTGGCCACAGGAGAGTCAGAGATTGTACACTTCAGGTCCAGGAGAGCAGGACAGTTTCCTCATTGTTTTTGTTCAATATGTGCTCATGCCAGACATGCAATGCCTGGCAAAACCACAGGTGACAGTATGTGACAATGGGTTGTGTGGTGTCAGACCTATCCAGAATCTCCTCCTCATACTGTCCAGGCTGGCAGTTGTAACCCCAGGTGCAAACACATGCTGTCTTCAGTTGGCTCCTTGCAGTTGACTTGAGGCAGCAGATATTGTGAGGTGCTCCTGCAGAGAAACGCTATGATACCCCACAGGCATAGTGACAGAGGCTCCCTTTGGCTTTTTTAAAATGTCTGTGGATGACCAATGATACTCAACTGTGATATGAGGATATGCAGAGAGACAAGGCCATAAGGCGTGTTCTGACGCTTTTGGAGGTCCTGTACCGTCAGTAGCAGACTGTGTCCACGGTGAGCACCAAAGTGGAACACCCATGGGCATCAAGCATCTTCCTCACCAGCATCTCCCATCCAAGTTTATTCATGAGGGAATTTCTAAATGCATTACAGATGAGCCACCCCAGGAATAGCAGTAATTGGCCAACTAGTGGACTAGGACTTTGGGATGCAGTCAGTGTGCCATTATGAAAATATGGAGGCACAGTTTGTGACTCAAAGGACAGGTAAATCTAAGCAGATATTTAGTCCACAGGGAAGGGCAAGTCTAAATGTTCTCTGGCTCTGCCAAAGATGGGCCATACATGCTGCTAGAAGGACATTCTTATTTAAGACCAACTTTAGAAAAAGTATAGGCCTTTCCTGAACAAGATTATTTCCATCATAAATTTAATCTTTTAGTATCTAGTGATGTTGATAAAAAAGTTATTTAGAAAACCTTCAAGCACTTTTGCCTTTATGCAATGTTTCCCCCTACCCCACTGTTCTCACACTTAAAACCAGCAAAAACATTCTTGCTCAAGCTTTCCAGAAACAATTTCACCTTTGGGCAGAGACTAAGCACGTAACTTCTCAACCCAGAAAAACGAAGTTTCAGGCTGTTCTGAATATGAGAGGAGGAAAGCCCAGGGGACTAGAATGGAAACTGTTTTGTAACAAAAACGATAGTCTGCTGCTTTTCACAGTATAACTAAGTCTTACTTGATTTTAATTTCTTTTTCTAACAAATTGAAGCTACCTAAGGATACAGACAGTAATAGCAACTGACCTTTAAAAAGGGCTAGCTTCAAGAAAATACCCAGGTCTCACACACGCATCTTGCAACTCCTCACCTTTAGGCATCTGACTTCCAGAATAGCCTCCAGAGCTCAAATATTACATCCAGGAGTGGAGATTTTAGGTGTTCAAGAATGTTAAGGTCATAAATCAGTCTTTTTCAGAATTTTGGAGCTTTACAATTTGAGTGACATCTGATAAGTGCTTATGTGCAACTCTTGATTCAGACACACAGATTTCTCTAACTTTCTATCATTTCTCTTTGGGGCTGGAAATAAACCTATTTAATTGAATCATAGAATCACAGAATACTTTGGGTTGAAAGGAACCTTTAAAGGTCATCTAGTCCAACTACCTCTGCCGTTCTGGGGCCCAGAGCCCCATTCAACCTGACCTTGAATGTTTCCAGGGATGGGGCATCTACCACACCTCTGGGAAACATGTTCCAATGTTTCACCACCCTCATTGTAAAAAAAAATCTTTCATATATCTAGTCTACATCTACCCTCTTTTACTTTAAAACCATGACCCCTTGCCGCATTGCAACAGGCCCTGCTGTTGCAATGGGGACAAAAAATTATCCCCATCTTTCTTATAGGCCCCTTTTAAGTACTGAAAGGCTGCAATAAAGTCTCCTTGGAGCCTCCTCTTCTCCAGGCTGAACAACCCCAACTCTCTCAGTCTATCGTCATAGGAGAGGTGTTCCAGCCATCTGATCATTTTTGTGGCCCTCCTCTGGACCTGTTCCAGCAGGTTCATGTCTTGTCTTGTGCTGAGGACTCCAGAGATGGATGCAATACTGCAGGTGAGGTCTCATCAGAGTGGAGTAGCGGGGGAGAATCAACTCCCTTGACCTGCTGGCCACATTTAATTGATTTTAACAGATTTAATTGATTTAAACATATTTTATTCATTGCAATGGGCATGTTCTGGGGTCTGTAGTTCTAGATAGCTTGAATTCTCTACCCTTGCTTTTTCTTTATTGGCTACTACAGAAACCGATTAGATCAGATGGTGTAACTCTAAGATAGTGGAGATTATTGAAATGGCTATGGAAGCCTTCATCTTTAATGTTTTATGACATGCCAATAATTTGGAAAGTTCTCAGCGGGCATATTGTTTATCAGTATCTTGTCACTTTGTAACTTGGATCAGTGAGGTTGCATCTGCACAGATAGTTCTATTTGACACTCATTTCACACATTATCCTAGGCTTATCTTCATGGCACTGCTGTATTTAAATATCCTTTCATTTTATCTTCAGGTTAATGATGCCTTTTGAGAAAATACTAATCTGGATTTCTTACAGGGTATGCATTTTTTACTCTACTGTGCTCAATACAATTGATGACAATTGGTGCATGCAAAAAATCTTTCACAAAGGGTAAACAGAAGTCTGACAGAGTTCAACAGCTATTCCTGTCCTGTACTATTAGTATGCTAGCTATACTAATACATAACAAGATATTTATACATTATATACTGCTATTTATCAGCATTGCCTATTTTTGCATGCCTGGTCTACAGACATGTTTTGCTATCAATAGATATTGCAGATATTTTAGTTCATCAAAGACTTTTATCCTTTCTTCTTGCATTGCAAGTCAGAATGCATTTCCATATTACATTTTCTCCAGTGGGAAAACTGATCCAGACAGTTCTCCTCCTTCCCTATGTCACTTGTTCCTACTGCCACATCAATCTTCTGCTATGCTTTTTGTGCAAATGCAGCTATCTGTGGGGCAACACTGTAATACAGATTAGTAAAATCAGGGGTGCTAAAAATAAACTCTCCAGAAAAAGAAATAAAAATTGGCAAAACAATTGAGCTGGAAAATGCAGGAGTGGTGAATCCCCAAACAAAAGGTGTTCTTCAGAACAAGACAAAATAAAGTTAAGGGATGCAATTGTATGTGTCAAAAAGGGAAAGGTTGATATCTCTTTTTCTTGTAAAAATGATAGACTGGATACCAGATGATGGCAGAGGCTACAGGAAATATAAAATTAACTATAGAAAAAAAGAGTGTGGCTTTGCCAATTTTATGTTGAAGATGATGGTTGAATATTCAGATGAAGATTTCTAAGAGAGAGTCATATGTAGGATCAGAGACATGGAAACATTTACCTACCATATTTGATACTTTTCCAACATAAGTTTAAGGAAAAGACCATAAACACATGAAATTCTGGCCCAAGGCACTGGATTTGACAGCACACTTTCATATGAGATAGTAGTGTTTCAAATGTAAATACTGAAACTACACTGAGGGCAGCAGTCCACACAAGCATAGATTATGTGAAGGATATACTGAATTAAGATAAGGTGGTCCATGTTATACCCTTCCTCCATTCCCTACCACTAAGAGAAAAAGCACTTTTCTTCTTCAGTTTGGTCTGTTTGCTCACCTCTCGTTGTGCTGATATGATTTTTGCCCACCTGTGTTTGACAGTGTGTTGTGCATGCTTCTATCTCCTTAGAACATACCAGATGCTTTGCTTGGAGGGCAGTAATTTTGTATTCTGATAAAATACTTCGTACTTTTCTGCCAGCAGCTGAATCGAATACCCAGAATGTTTCAATCCTAGATGTTCTCTAGAAAGTGTTTGGAAAGACAGGCTTGTTTTCATAAATCTTGTATGCTACAGAAAATGCAGTGCACGAGGTATTTCCTTTTTGTTAAAGGGTTTGGGCAGCCCCTACTTTCTCTTAATACCTGTCACCCTTTTCTATAATAATAAGCAAGCAAGCAAACATATCTTCTCTTCATATCAGAACAAACCACTGTCAGTTTTTGTGTACAGCTTGTAAAGAAAAGATTCCCTTTACCCCCTGTGCTTTCTGTATTTTGTTAATTGACTATTTTGAATGCTTTTGATGAAAAGCACCTACTTGGCTGCAGGCTCTCTGATGCAGAGCTCTCAGGAGGGTGGCTGGTTGGAGTTTTGCTTTGTCCCTTATCAGCTTCAAGGAGAAACCATCTGACCACCACAGTGACCACTCAATCTCCCAGTGCAGAATTTTAAAACACCTGGGCTCCATTCCCCTCCTGTTCTCCAGCATTAGCCAAGAGGCTTCAGAACATTTGTACTGATCTGCTGAATCCCTCTGGACATTTAGAGAGCAATACATTTATCTACTGTTTTGCATTTCTTGTTGCTGGGTTTTGTTTTATTCGTGGTTGCGTATTTGAGTTGGTAAAATGGTTTGCTGTTTCTGGTCCAGTAAAAATTTGTTCACTATCCTATCATGCTATTCTATATGCTAATCTTTCCATCCCATTCTTCGTTTCCTTTTCCTCATTCACCTCCACTCTTGCCTTTCCCTTTTCTCCCCTCATTTTATGAACTTTAGCGCTCTAATTCCATTTCTCTGAAGCAAATCTCAAACACAAGAAAGTAGCCAAGATTTTACCCTGCAAACAATTATATGTAATATTCATCTGCACATCCAACTGAATACAATGGCACCACTCTCATGCCTTAAGCGACATATACATGTTTGCAGTACTGGAGCTGAAGTAACCCACCTAGCTACAAACAAAAGAGGAACTGCTGTGGATTGTACACAACATACCAAAATTCCAGGATAATCCCATTGCTGTTACTCTCATTTTCCACTTCCCCTCCCTATTTGTTGTAATCGCCTATTTTGTCATTTCAGATTAAGTATCTCACCATGGAATGACTTGTAGTCACTCTTAATTCAATGTACTGGAAGTAGCCCTTTGACTAAAAGGAACCATGTACATAAAGGTAAGTATATGTGCAAGCCTTTAACAGACCATACACTGCAAATCCTGCAGGGAAAGCCTGCTATGTTTTATTAATTTTACAATATCTGCATGAGTTAAATGCAGGTTGGGTAATTAGTAACTTTCTCCAGAGTAAGCTTTCAGGTCTCACATCAGTTTAACGGGAAGCACCATTAGTTATCTATAAGCACAGGGCAAAATCCAGTTCCAGAGAATTCAGAGATGACACCAGACAGTATGAATGATTACCTAGAGAAAGGGGGGAAAAAAAAAGAGCATGCGATTTAAACCCAATGCAATATTAATGCATGCAAATAATTATTAAAATATGCCAGAGGACAGAAGGGAGGGATTCGGAGCTGGCCCAGAGGCGAAGGTCAGGAGCAGCGAGCAGGCTGCGGGAGAGGGCAGCAGAGACAGGGGGCAGAGGGAATACCTCGCAAGGCGGCGTGAAGGTCGGTAGCCAAAGGAGTCGGAGACACCGAACAAAGGGGCCGGGTGAGCCGTGCAGCGCGGCCACGGAGCGCTGGGTCTCGGCTGGCTGCAGGGCCGCGGAGCAGGGCCGTGCGGGGAGGGCCGGGCCACGCTCCGGGCCGGGCTCTGCTTCAAAGGGAAAGAAGCGCGGAGTGGGGACAGAAGAAGTGCTTGGTTTACAGCACGGGACCGGCGCTTTGCCGTGTTGGCGAGTGAATCAGCATTTGGCGACACAACCCTGCGAAACCGCCTCAACAGTTCATGCCTCGCCTTGTGCTTTCACATAGTAATGGGCATGAAGCCCACAGAACAGTAAATAATTACTTTGTGCTGCCGCCACTGTGGGCAGCGCTGCGGAATCCCCGCGCACCGGCCCAGCGAGCCGAGCCGAGCGCCGCCGGGGAACC
>VYZX01029749.1:168778-179464 GCA_013401335.1 Brachypteracias leptosomus
CCGGGGAGCCGCCGCCGCCCTGCCGGGCCGGGCCGAGAGGCGGCAGAGAGCAGTGCGGCAGAGGACCGGCAACAGGACCCTGCGCAGCCGCCCCGCCCCAACGGCCACGGGAGGGCCAGGGGGCGGTGCCGTCGTGCGCGTGAGCTCAGCGCGCCGCGGACACCAGCCGCCCTCCGCTCTCGCCCCGCCCGCACGGTCCTGCCCCGGCCGCGGCAGCGCCGCCCCCTCCGCTCCTCACACACACACACACACACACGGAGACGCTTCCTGCGTGGAGCCGGGGCCGGGCCCGGGCGGGGGAGACGGCGCCGCTTCCTCTCGCCGACTCGCAGGTACTGGGGGTGGGCCCGCGGCGGGGCAGGGGGCGCGGAGGGGCCCAGCAGTGGCGCGAAGTGTTCCGCAACCTCGAGCCTCTGCCGGCGGCCGCCAGCCGCCGCCGCCCTGAGCGTGGCGGAGAGAGAGGGGTGGAGCGGAACCTTCATGCCGGAGCCGCCTCTGGGCGGGGGCCCGAGCCCGGGTGGGAGAGGGCCCGGGTGGGTCCCCGCTGCGGCCGGGGGAGCTGCGGCCCGGGGGCGTCCCGGACGCCGAGGGGAAGTCGGCGGCGGCCGCCGCCGCTCCTCACATTGCTGGTGGGTGAAGTCATCATGCCCATTGTCTCCCCTCGGCTCTCCCCAGGCGGAGCGAGGGGCCCGTCCCGCCTCGAGCCGCGGCGGAGGAGGGGGCGCGGCCGGCCCGGGCCGCCCCCCGCCCAAGGCAGCGGGGAAGCCGCCGGGTTTCGCTTGGCTTCGTCGCGGCGGGCGGGGGTGTTCGCGGAGGAGCTGCCGCCCTCCGCCCGCCCAGGTGGGCCGCGGGACGCCCCTCGGCCAGCGCCTCGCTCCCGCCGCCCAGCAGCGGGGTCGAAACGCCAGCGCGGCTCTGGGAACTCTTGCGCTTGAACTTGCAGGGCACGGGGAGAGCAGTGCGAGCAGCTCCCGGGGCTCCAGCGCTGTCCGAGGGACAGCGTTTGCACGTTCCTTCCCAGAGAGTTTGGGTTTACCTCTGTCGTGCCCCCTAATCCGGTGAATAGGAGTCGTCTCGACTGAGGAGGGATGTTACATCTCGGCTGTGGAGCCGGTGGGGGCACACGCACTGTCGAGAGCCGCCGTCTTGCCGAGTGTTTTCCTTGCACAGGTCCCTCTGCAGAGCTGGGAGTTTTCCACCTGGCAATGTACTACACGCACAGCAACTATTGCAGGCTTATCTTGGAAGGACAGGGAAAAATAGGTAACAAACAGTCTGAAAGCCAGTGAGCATGTAAGTGAGCTGAAGAGGTGTTGATTGGCAAAGGGAAGGTGCCCTTCTGCCTCCTGCTCCAATACTCTCTGACAGAAAGAATTGGGGCTTTGCTAAAGGGATGGTCTTGGAGTAGAGTTATGGGAATATGGTAAAGGGACAGTAGTAAAATGCAGTTATTGCTGAGCAGAGAAATCAAAATTTGAAGCCTTCATGCCCTTGTGGTCGCTTATTGGAAACGTGCCTGTGTTTCCCTGTGAGAAGCACAACAAATCTTGTTTCTGTTAAAATAGTCTAGTTGGCATTGGTAGTGATTAGTACTTTATCTCAATTGCCATCAAGGACAGCATTATTTTTAAAAAGCAAAGGACAGTTTGGGAAATGAGTCTTGCAGGATTTAATTCTGTAAGCAAAACTAATCAAACTGATTTTAAAAAAAAATCAACTTTTTCCTTCAAAGTTTCTTTTGACAATTTTTTTTTTTTTTTTGTCAGCCAAAGAACCATATTTCAGTATCTGATGAAATGTTTTTTACTAAGATCACTAGAAAGGAAGGTTTTCAGTTTAATATCCAGGTTGAAGTGAAATATAAATTCTGAATTGCCCAGCTCCCAGAATTCACTTGCATGCTTAGAAGCGATGGCTCTGTAACATTACTTAATAATTTCCAAAATCTTACCATTTTTAACTGTAAACATTTAAACGCTTGTACTGAAAGCTTTCAGAAAGCTGAGAAAGCACTTTTTTTTTAATTGCATGTGAACTAGGCCTGTTTGGTCCAGAAAATGAAAATGAAAGTTTCACTTTTGCATAGTGGCAATAATGCTATCTTAAAAATGAGTTCAGTGGAAGGCTTACATATGCATAACTCTTCTATATGTGTATTTCTCGAAGCTTGCCAGAATTTCAACTCTGCTTTATACAAATCAGCATTTATAAAATGCTGAATTATGGCTATTAAGTTTATATTGTCAGCTGTTTTTTGAGTTTGAGGAGATCAGATCATCATTTCTGAAAGAGGGAGTTGAAATGTGTTTGTGTGGTTTTCTTCTGTCCCCTTCCCCTTCAATCTGCCAAATGACACATTTCTTATACAGAGCAATTATCAATTTTTGATTGATTATGCTACTTTAGGCTTGGGAGGAAGGAAGATGCTTGACAGATTTGTTTGTTTGCCTTTGTAGCATGTACAAATCCTGGTCTCTGTATTAGTAAATGAATCATTAAAACTCCCTTAGCAATGAGATTCCCAGTTGGCATTAATATATGCATTAGGAAAGTTTGTTTTATGTGAATATTATCAATCTGTGAAAAAACAAGCCCTTTAATTCTTTTGGCAGATGGGTAGAGCCTTTTGTGATGGAAAATGCGTATACTTTTTTTTTTCCTATTGTTACTTAACAACATTCAGCCGCTCCTGCTTGTAACAAAAACTTCAGGCTGAATTTGTTCAGTGGGTGGGTGATTCTTCCTAACCAGTCCTGTTTGCTTGGGCCTTTTTGATCCTTACTTAGTCTTGTTAAACTATTCCTCACAAAGATTCCCCCACCTTCCCAAGGAAGCAAAGTGGGATGCCTGAATCTTTTTCACAGGAATTCAGAATCCTGGATTGGAAGTGCTAAGACAGATCTTTGAACTCTGAAGTACAGCTATGCTGTTCTACACCACTGTCCTCTGGTGGCCTTTAGCCATGCTTGTGGTCTCCATTATGGGGTCAGACATTCATAATTAGCTTTGTGATTTGTTTTCTGAATTGTATGTAAACACCACGTACCAGCCTGGTAGAATAAATTTTAATACCTGACTAGAACAAGTTGATGGATGCATGGTTTAGGCTCCACTCTTCTTAGTGGGATTTCTGGTTTGTAGCTGAGTTGTGAGTCAGTCTGATACCTTCTTCATGTCAGTGAAGGCTCTTTGAAGGACTAATAAAAATACTCATTCTGACACTGGCTTATCCGTAAAAAAGTTGATTTCAGATTTATCTCTTTTTGTGTTTGCCTTAGCTTTAAGTTTCTGTTGTCCCACCTGGGTTAACTGATAGAGGATGTGTAGCTGAATGAATCGATGCACGTAACCCAGCTTCAAGATGCTGAGAATGATGTTGGATCTTATTTCGCTAAGAGCGTCTGAATTGTACCTGAGGTAGACTTCCACCAAGAAGGTAAAAAGTTACGCTGAATGTTAAGAGAACTAGTTGAGTCTTAGTAGTGTGACAGTGTACAGTTGTACTCTCCATAGGAAGAATAAGGAAGAGGCTGTATCAGTGCCTGGAGAACTGTGGGTTGGTTTTTAATGTAGGTTAGATTTCAAATATTGTGTGTTCTACTTTAACTTGGGAAGAAATAAGTGCAAATAAAGAACTGTGAGTTTGAACTAAAGAGTAGAATTCAGAGTAGAGTTTCAGTCTTCCCCCTTAAGTATTCACTTGAAGGTTGCTTCAGAAGGTTTCTTCAGGCACTTTTTTAAAATTTATTTTATTTCTTAGTACTTTGTGGAAAGTTATTATACAAGTAGGTATTTGGCCCATTGATAATGTTTATGGATTGACAGATTGCTTCCAAGCTTCTGTAAACTAATGTTCACTTCATTATCCTAGATTGTCTTGTAAATTTAGTTTTTAGATGAGGAGAGACTTCATTCATCTGAGTCATAAGACTTAGTCTTCTTTCTTCAGTGATCTCTGGTTGCTTCCTGTACATTTCTGCTGCTTCTCAGGCACTACAGAACCATATTTTACCTTGGTTTTAATTGCTGATCCTTCTCTGATATAAGTTGCTTGTTTTGGTGGTTTGGTTTGTTGTTTTTTTTTTTTAGTGCAGGCACTGACTCAAGGATCCAAAACATAGCAATGGCTATCTAAAAAGACATATAAATGTTATGTGGGACTAGAATATTATAGGGCTCTGCTGAAAGTTTTCTTTCTGTTGTGAGCATGGCTTATACCAGCTTTAAAGTAGTCTTTGAATTCTTCAAAGTAGATTTCAGAGAAGGAAGAAAAACCCCATAGCTGAGATGTAATTTGTGATACCACCCTTAGGTCTTTCCTCATTAAGGCAAATGAGGAGGGCCTCAACAATTTGTTTTTGTGAATTTGTTTGAAGTGAATTCTGTGGAAGTTGTAGCATACTTCTAACAAGAATTAACCCTACCCTGAGGCTTATCTGTGGAATAAGAACAAGTAGGAGTGCTTCCATTTTAGGTTCCTTTTTTTTCGTTGGGAAGATTACTGTAGGCTTTTCCACTCCTAAACTGTGGATTGAAGTCAGTCACCTGCTGGGTGACCATTGGTATCTTGTTGGACAGGTAGCCAGAACTGCAACTGTAATTGCCATTTACAAGATGAGAGCAGCTGTGGAATTTTTTTGTTTCTGAAGGGCAAGTTTCCAGCGGGTTCACTTCACATCTCGATATATTGCACCAGTCTGGAAAGCTGATACAAGAGTTGCTTTAACCTAAAACAATTTAGCAAAGAAATCTAATGAAATGAGCTTAAATAAAAGTTACGTACACACAGGTGTTTCCTCAGGCTTTAAAACTTCCTCTCTTTAGACGCCTGTGTAGCCCCTAATGATGTCTTCAGCAAGACATTTGAAGGGCATCTCGCAGAAATAAATGTTTGTACCAATTCAATTTGGTGTAGTCACTTGTTTTTGCTTCCTAAGTAGAGCACAACTCTGTTAATGCAAGTATCCTGTTATTGTTCAGCACAAACTGTCATTGTGGGACTATGTCAGTTCTGTTCTGTTTCCATTTATAGTTGAGACAAATTACTGTTAAACAAACATTTTTCCATAGGTCCTTTAGCTGCTCCCATAAGGCAGATTAGAGCTCTTACTCTAAATTGGAGCCCCTGGCTGTTCCCTTCTGTTGTTCCATTTAGTGAACGAAGAACTGCTTCGGTAAGAGAACTGACTGGAGAAACTGTCTGCAGTAAGAACCATGTTGCTTTGTTCTCATGGTATTTCACTGATGCTGTGTATCCTTAGAAACTTAAAAGTGATACTTTTATTTATTCAGTTAATGATCAGATTTTTCACATAAAACCAAACTGTGAGCCACATAAAATTAAGTTCTAGTTTTATCTGAAAACGTTTATTCTGTAAGACAGTTCCAACTATACTCTTTAATGCACTCTGTAAGACCTCTGGTGTGACAAGTTTACCTTGTGTATGTTTTCAAGAAATAGTTTGTAGGGAGCGTGAAGTGGTCCTGTGCCTCACGGAGGATCTGCTGAAGAGTTGGAGGTTCAGGAGGGATTGAAGGTTTTAGTTGAGGCATGGGATTTTGCAGTGCTACCTGGCTAGTGTTTTGGATGTGGCATCACATCACTAATGTTGTTGTGCCTTGTTTTTATTTTTAAATATTTATATAAGATAGCCTTGTTAACTGTCTGCTCTTAGACAAATAAGAGTCTTAGCACCACAAGGGTTGCATTCCAGGGAAGACTGTTGGTGGTGCCACACCTAATGTGTCATTCATCCATTTCCTTTGCTGAAAGTATATTTCAGTGGAACTGGACAAGGGGGGGGATGTTTTGGCAGGTCTTTCACAGTAGCATTCAGAACAAGAAGAAACATTTATACCATTTTTTAGGAAACAAAAGACTTTTATTCTGTCTAAACTAGATAGTTGATGAGTGCTTTGGGCTTTTTATGGCCTGAAAATTGAGGACCATATGCTCAACCCATATTCAGTGTTGGAGCTCTTCTTTATATCAAGGTCTAATTGAAACTTGACAGTAAATGTTTTAGTAAGTATTAACTGAACATCTGTATAGGAACTGTATGTGATAAGTGAACATGCTGACAGAAAGTTGTTGCAATATACTGTTTGGCTTATCGCCTTCGTATCAAAATGTAGGGAGCGTCCAGTTGTCTCTCAAGCATCTAATAGTGGGACAGCATTTGAATGGAAATAAATAGTGGCTGTAGTGAGATCACTCAGCCAGCAAAGGTGAAGCCTAGTGAGAAGCATTTTCTTTTGGTCAGCCATTTGGAAGTATCTTACTTTGGATCTGCCTTTCGTGTTTCCATAATAAGTAATCTAATACGTTGATTAGTGCAAAGAAATGAGGCTGTAAGATGAAATGTGTTCAAGGTTAAAGGCATTATTTTTAGAATGTCTGCTGGAAAAATAATTTTTATTGAAGACTTCACCACTGCATGTCCTGATGGAGGTGCTCTCTTAAGAAAAATATAATCAAAGTAAAGCCTTTAAAATTCCTTTTTTTTCCTGAGTTGAAGACCTTGCTTCAGTTTCCTGAGAAGTGCAGTTACCCATTTTACCTGTGAAGCTGTATCCAATACTTACCTTTTGATTGACTTTGCATTTTCAAAAAAAAAAAAGAATCAAGCTTTCCTTTATATGACACTGCTCAAAATACATCTTAGGACACCAGGAGCCCTTTTATTTGGGATTGGACATCGAGGTAACAAACATCTAGGTCCTTTTTAAGCAATGGGCTGTATAGTGTCTATAGGCTGTGAAGCCAGGTTGTTGCTTTCCTGAAGTGTAAGGTTATGCGATGAGTGCAGGTTTATCTGTGGGACAATATAGAGAAGAAACCTGCAAAGCTATTGTGCTCACTTCCCTTAATTTCACAGCACCATGCTTTTAAGCCATTTCCATTTGGACTGAGGGATATTTTTTATCTAGCGCCCAAAATTATTTTCCTCCTTAAGTTCTTACCTGAGTCATTACTTTTTTTTTTTTTTTCCTCTTTCCTTTCTTTCCCTTCTTGTTTCTATTTGCTGTTGCCTCCCCTCCCATTATCAGGCAGTATGCTTTTGTTCAGACTTTGTCTGTGGTGGTGGTGCATAGCTGCAGAGAAGTAGATTTTGCCTTCTGTGACCCTGACAGCTAGGGTAAGGATAGAAGAGAGCCCTGTAAGCTCAGCACAGGAGTCGCACATGTTTCCATTATTGACAATTAAAGATGATTCCAAGATGAATTAGGTAATAGGTTAACTAACGAAAAGGGAACAAGGATAAACAAAGAAAGATCGTACCTTGCAAGAATTTGGATTATTAGGATTACGTGCTGTCTGTCTGGGAAAGAAAGAACAAGCTCCTCTGTTTTTAGTGTTAATTTAGTTCGTAGATAAACTTATCTGGCACATCATATATCTTATCTTTTGCTGTTGAATTGAAGCTTTGCAAGGAGATGTTATTTACTGGGGAATGGGTTAAGAAATAGAAGCATCCTGTTCCATCCTGCCCCACAGTGCTTCAGCTTTTCTCTAAGATAGTAAGTAGTGAAAATAGTTACTTCCTACCTCCTACACCCTGCTCTAATCAACATAATATCGTGGCTGGATCTAGACTAAGAAGTATTATTTGTGTAAAATATGAGGACAGTGACATAGTTTTGTTTTCATTATTGCTTTTATCTGTTTTGTTTCTGAGGTGTGAGCTACTGCGGTATTTTTTTAGGGCTATATAGTCATATCCCTTATCTCAAATAAGAATATAGAATATTACGTTTCTGTTTTAAGGGTAGCAGTTTTGAAGTCATAGTTTCAACTTTGTTCATCTCTAGTGGATAAAAAGTGAAAACAATAGAGTATGTATTTTAATATGGTTGGTGTTTCTCCTGAAATATATGAAAACACACATTTGAGAGTACGCAGAATAATAGTTTAGTGATAAAAGTCATTCAGTGAGAGAACAAATTAGAACTCTGAAAGGAGAGAGCTTCCAGTTGGTAGTACAGTGAACAAAAATACAACCCTTCATGGAAAGCCTTGGTAGATTGATGGGTTTTTTTCATTAAAAAAAGCTATGTGGGTACTGAAGCTTTCTGTAAAATGTAGTCCTTCTGAAGTTGGAACTATTCACCTTTAAAGTTCAGCTCCCTGAAATGTGTGCATTGTTTGTACAGTGTTACTGACTAGTAACTGAATACAGGCGGGTTTGGAATATTTGGTGATGAAGATGAAACCTTGTTTTGGTGATTTGATTTCCTTCGAAAAAGGGCGATTATTAGATTTACCTTCATTATTGCGTGACTGTCAGGTCATCAAAGTAGTTGACTGGAGTATGGCTTTGAGTAAGTGTTAAGCCCACAGGTACCTGCAGTAACTTCAACTTCTCTAATGAGCATTTTGCAAAATGGTGCATTTTGTAGGTGAAGAAGGGCTTGGGTTTGAATATGTGTAGACTGCAAGAACTCTCTATTGTAAAAACAAAGAAGATGCCTTCAGGATGCTGGTGGTTTAACTTTATTTCTCAGAAATCATAATGAGTGCACTAGAAATACTGCTGCTTTGGCAGCAATCAGATAACTTATTTACTCTGCTTTTGCCGTGTGAAGGATTGCACATGTCAGTAAAGTGAAACTCATTCTACCATTGCATGCAGTTTGTCATTGTAAGGTTTCAGAACAAATTCTCAAATGTTAAGAAATGCCAGAATTAGGATTGAAGAAGCAACCATTGTTTGATTACCTTCTGTGCCTACCTTTATTAAGCTGTAGTCCTTAATTACGCAGCTGTGTGTTTGGCTGCTTCTCTGTAGAAGCATTCCTGAGAATAAATTTGCACTGGGGAGTCTGTCTAGGTTAGGCAGCAATAAACCTAGTCTCTGGGGCAGCTGTTTCCTTTGAATAAGTATGGAGATATAATGCAAATAAAGCAGAAAATGTAAAAAATTTTCTTCTTGCCTGATGAAGGCATCTGAATCCTGGCTGTATAGTACCGATGACATTTATTTCTTGGTTTGATGGGCAGGTAGGGATAGCGTGTGTGTACATGATTGATACTGTAGGTATCTTTGAACATATAATTTTCTGTGTAACATAGCCTGAAAGAACTTAAGTTCTAGGGTATCTCAGATCAGGCACCTGAGGTTGATATATCCTTCCTTAATGATAGGCTTTAATATTGTATCTGTTAATAGGAATAATAACCATGCTACTTCAGTGGGATGAATATGGTATTTGATTTATTTCAGCAGTATTAATCTAACGTATCAGTGCTCTGCAGTGGCCTATGAAATCAATTCCTGCTTTCAATGTAGCATTATATACAGTATTTTATTTCTTTTAGGTAGAAGACGTGATGAGTAAGAACAAAATGCTGCGTAGTAACCTGATAAGTGCGAACCTGGGAAAGATTCTACAGAGGGAAAGGGGTAAAAGCTGAGCGATTAAACTGTCGTAATTCAGTACTCATTCCCAAACTCCAGGGCTTTAATTCTGTTTACTTGAAGAAGTTGTTTCTAATGTGGTTTGTGTGCTGTTTCCTAGCTGTTAAAAATAATAATTACAATCATATTGGCAGGTTTGGAAGCTACTCACCAGGCAGACCACTGCTATTTGAGCTAGTGGTATCTAATAATACTCTGTCATGCTTTATAGGGGTCAACCCTAGACAGTATGATCCATGTGCTTATGCAGAAGGTTTTATGGATGTCTCTGGACTGTGCAGGATGAGGGCTAGAGGAAGGCGTGCTTTGACACTACAAGTCGCTTTTGCTGCCTTTTTTTGTTTGTTTGTTACCATCAGCCTGTCTTTTACTTTCTGCATGTTCAACAGTATTTTATCCAAATCCTATTCATATTTAGTCAGTTAGGATTTTTGTTAGTAAGATACCTTAGCCAATCTAAACTCATATCCTTTTCAATACGTAGTAGTCTGATGTCTTTGTCTTTCTCTCCTGTCATTTGGAGGTGCTCTCTCACTGCTCCCAGTTCAACTACTTTTTGTAGGGTCTCTTTCTTATCTTCACCCCGTGCTTGTTAGTTCATTTTCCTCTAATGTTTGTGATCAGCCAGTCAGTTCTCCTGCCTCCCTGGGTTATGAGATATATTGTCTCTATTACTTGTGCGAAGAGTTCCCAGATTACTGTCCTGAACAGCTCCCGTCCATCTCTTCACTCTGGGATCCCTGTTTTTTCTTATGATTTTCTCTCTAGCACTCTCTGATGAAGTCTCTGTTCAGCCATCCTATTCCTGTTTTGGTGCAGACTTCAGTCGCCCTTCTGGCAGCCACCACTTCCACTGTTGTTAGAACTGCAGCATGGTTTGGGTTGAAAGGTACTTTTGGAGGGCATGAAGTCCAGCCCTTGCTCAAGAGCAGGGCTACTCCTAAGTGAGGTTTCTGAGGATCATGTCTAAGTGAGTTTGGACTATATTCATTCTTGTCTTCATCTACTCTTTTCCCCTGACCCCCCCCTTCACTCCATGAGTTTTATCTTGCCCACTCCGCATTAGAGTATCTCCTACATTCCTGTTAGTTAGTAGTGGGATCTTGGAAAGGATAAGTCAGCTCTGTACCTTTATTTTCTGTTACTTTGACCCAGCATATTGTGCACCTGGAAGTGAAAGGAAGATTCTTTTCAACTCCAGACTGAATAAAGTTCAGGAGATACTTTAGCAGATAAAATACATGCTCTTTGAAAATCATAAGAAAAA
>VYZX01029749.1:186376-218290 GCA_013401335.1 Brachypteracias leptosomus
AACGTGTGTGAGGAAGTTACAAGTGGTTTAACTTTTAACAGCTGAGATGGTTTTTTTTTTTTCTTTTTTTTTTTTTTCTTAGAGGAGCCTTGCTCCATCTTCTCCATCTTTGTTTCCTTGTGAAAACTTGGTTTTGAGCATTTTCTTTGAAGGCTGGTTGGTGTGGCATCTAAATTCCTGAATATGTCACATGCAACCAGACTTTTTCAGAAGTTTTAGCAATTGGTGAGCTAGTTAAATATTGTCTCCCAGCTGGCAGGCATCAACTCAGCAATGAGAGACTCAAGTAAGAAAGAGGAATGTTTCCTCTGCTCTTGGTTCTCTGCCAGGTCAAGAGCCTTGAGACAAAGGAGGAGATGCCTACTTCCACTTCAGAGGAGATACAGGAAGAGGTGATGGGTAGAGGCAACAGAGGAGAGAGAAGGAAAAGGGTTAAGTGTATGCCTTGAAGAGTAGGAAGAAAAGGTTGCATGCTGGGATAGAGGAATTGAGTGATGAAAGCTGAAGCTACTGAAACAGCTGCTTTTAAGTCTTTTTAGATCAAATCTCCCTTATTATATAGCTTTCCCTGTTTCCCATTGTAGCTCTCAAACTTGAGCATCTGTGGAAGAATGACAGAAGGAAAGAAGGGACTGTTCACAGGTATTTTCCTTAACCTCTGATAAGTATTGGCCAACATCTGGACCAACACGGTGTCACGTGGATTTGTTTCCTGGGGATGGAGGGGTGGAAAGGTTAAAGGAAGCTTAGCCCTGGATAGCCCTTTAGGCTACCACCCTGTGTCTGCTGTTGCAGGAGCATGGATTTATGTTTCTTGTGTTCCTCCACTGAATGTATTCCACAGCCTCTAGTTTGAAAAGCACTGCAGCAGACTGTGGTCTCCTTGAGGGAAGGCATTCTTCTAGGTTTGTTTTCCTCTTTAGAAACTCCCTGGCCAATATTAATCAAATCTGTTATGGGGATAGAAGTTTCAAAAAGAAACTAATTCTAGCTAATGCTAACTAAGTCTTTTCATTTGGTGTCTGCACATTACTAAATTTTATAAAATTTGTGTAAGAGAATATTCTCATGCCCTAACAACAGGAAAAAAAAATACTGTTGACATTTAAATAATTATGGACAACAGCCACTTTATTTGGAGTGTGCTGGGGTGTAAACTTAGGATAGGACATGCTAGAACGAGGAGTCCGTGGTAGCCTCTTTTGTAGGGTGTTGATGTGGTGTTGGGCAAGGCCCTTATGTAGTAGTTTGGTGTTTGTTTTCCTGTATGTCCATCTTTAAACATTCTGGTGTTGATCTGCAGGTAGCTACTGCTGTCAGTGCTCAGCATAAGTTTTGAACCCATACAATCCTATACTGACACAAAACAGCCTTACAACTTTTACAGCCTGCAATATGTTGATCGTATTTCAAATGGCAGTTTTAGCCTTGGTGTCTGTTTCCCATTTTGCGAATATGGAAAAAACTATTTCATTGCAGAATTACCATGAAGGTTTCATAGGAGTACTCTGATTTGTTAATGTTTTTGAAGCTCTTAGCCTGGTAAAAATACCCTATGTATTATGCCTTATGACTTGTGTGGTGTTTGTGAATTTAGCGTTCTATAATGTTGTTGCAAAGCAATAAATGTACAATATGTAAAGTGCGGGATCTCATTTAATAGGGAAGTGAGAAATAGCCACCCATGGAATGAGGCCAACTCCAGAAAAATAAGTATGTCTGTGTAATTCTACAGGAAGTTCAGAAGCCAGATCCAGCCTTTAGGAGACTTCTGTGTGGTTTGGTACCCTTCTTCCCACGAACTGCAAGGGGGATCCAAACAGCAGTAGTCTTTCATCTTTTCTCACTAGAGTTCACCTACCTGGTGCTATGCTCACAACTTGTCCCTGAAGTAAGCAGCCAAATGCTTGGGTGGGAATCAACTGGCCCCACTTAATCTACACACCTGCCTTCAGCACCCTGGGAGTTGAATCTCTGTTGTGGACAAAGGGAAGAGCCGTCCTGATGACCCTGAAGGTGGTGACAAGGATTAGATACATCCAGCTATCAAATCTGCTGAGGCAGGCCTAATGAGAAAAGGGCAACTTGTAAAAAACATACACTTTTTTTTTCTTCTTACTGTCCTGAGAACAATTTGTCACATCCTTCCCTCAGTAATTTGTATGCCACAGTGTTACTGATGAGGTAAAATTAGTGAACAAACAATATTGCATCAGTGTGCCAGTTATAGAGAATTGTGACTTCTCTGGTAGCTTATGAAATGAGCAGGGGGAACAGTATTTCTTCCGTCTTTCTCCTTTTCCTCTCTCCACTCTGTCTCAGTAGCATAGTCCTCTCTAGGATTGTGGTTCCAGAGGTGACTGTGTCTAGACATTTAGAGGACATGAAGTAGAAAGAAGAGGTATTGTACCCAGGTGGGGAAAGCTGTTATGTTTTTATTAATAACTTGCTCCTTGTTTCTGACACAAACTCTTTCCTGTTCCCTTGAAAAGCCACAAATGTAGCTGAAGCTGGTGTAACCTGATGGGTAAGTGTGGGCAGATGTAAACTACTCGAGTTATGTCAAGATTGAAATTTAAACAAAATGGTATCTTTTTGAATGTAGCTGTTACTTTCCCAGTATGGAACAATGTCAGCCTGACCAGCAGTTATTTAAAACAGCTGCACTCAGCAGACATTTCAGTTTGAGTTAAAGCCTGCTAGCTAGTGTAATAAGTAAATAATGAGTCTGTTGATGTGAGATGGAACAATTCCTTTTTGGACAGAATGTAGTGAGAGACATGTGAGTTGACTTGTCAGATTGTTGTTTTAGTTTATTTGCATTTGTTATTCATATTCTCTACCTGTTTTGATGTAAGAATCCTTTTGAATGTGGCTCGGCCTTTCTGCTTCCTTAAATTCCATTGTACAGCTTTTGGTTTTACAACTGTGATAGCTACAGGGCGATGATTTTGTTTGCTGGGTGACAACAGTTTTGTTCTTCTAGGAAGAATTCTTTAATAATACTGGCTAAAAGTTTGCAGCAGGCTGCTTCTTTAGTTGTGCACTGCTTTAAAAGAGTGAGGAGTCATTTATGTTCCTTCAATCTAATATTTGATAGCTTTCAATCAGCAGAATTATTTGAATGCTGAACAGTGGGATTGCAAATCAAAAAGGTCAGAAATAAGGGCAGGTAGGGAATTGTCATGAGAGACTTGAGGAAAAAAGGAAGGAGAATCTAGAAACTTCAGAATTAACTTCTGAGTAACTTTACAGTTTTTTATTTTGTTTTTAATGCAGTGTTGAGTAAGTGGTTAGAGAATAGTCTATGAACCGTCCATACTGAAAACAGATTTAATATGTCAGAAATGTAAAAAAAAAAAAAAATTGCAATTTTTGCAAAGCGAATAAAATTTGTTGAAGTATCTACTGTTTTGAATCACAGGCTTGAAGTTTCTAAATAGCTATTAAATCTTAAAAATTCCTATTTTAAGAACTTACTGATGTTAAAATGATCTGGTTAAAATGTCTGACTTCTAGACTACTAGAACTTTATTTTGACATTTTCTAGGCCTTATTTTTCAGGTAAAGTTGTTAAATTTCAAATTCACCGAAAACATTAATCCTACAGTGGAAACAGATGTGCGGCCGAGGCTTTTGCAGAGGACTTTCATTCCTTAATAACAGTGATTGGGCCTGTTTTATTCTCTATTTTGGCACTGGTACAGCATATGATTCATTTTTGTCTCATGCTAGCTGTAGCAAGGAAACCACAAGCATATTGCAGCGTAACAAGGTTAGAGAAGTACATTTCAAATAGAATATGAAACAGTCATCAAGGATATTTGTTCATTCTGTGGAAGTTTCGTCCTGTGTTATAAAGCAGACTTGGGGGGGAAGGAATGAGTCTCTTGCATGGATGTTTCACCTTTGCTGTAGACAGGTCTCTGCTGCCTGAAGAATGGAACTGGTGATAATTCTTCATTCTTGAAACCTTAAATAGTTTTGAAGTTTGTTTACCCTGCCTGTTTCCTCCCCCCACCTCCCTGAGAAAACATACTGTGTTTTTGAATTTGTTTCAATAGCCAGAGGAAAAGTTGGGGTTGAAATTAGAGCCCAGGCTTTATACCTGTGTAGTAATCCTTACAGTTTAGGGGGAAGGAAGCTGTGATAGCTGGACTTGCCAAAGAGCAGCTGGCATTGTGTTTGAGTATTTTGTATTGATCTGGTCTTGCTGGGAGATGGCAAATGCAAATACAGGTTTGTCCAGATCACAGTCCACTGAGCTGGAACAGAATCTCCTAGTAAACTACAGTTAATTCCAGGTAATGCTTCATAGTGTCACCAGGTTATCTAGAGGCAGATGTGGACCTTTGTGAATATGAAACTTGAAGCTCTTTGGGTTTAATTTTCTTTCAAATGTCAACATAATCTCTGGTTTGTCTGGCTTCTCTGTCAGATGCTCATTTTTCTCCCAGGAGCTGATTTTCATTCAAGAATGGAGTCCTGTTAGTGACTGTGGAAGCTAAGAGTTATCTCAGTATGTTCGTGTGCAGGTTTGTAAAATCCACGTTTTTAAATCTGTTTCAGCTACTGCTGTCCTCTGAGGGTTCTTTTGTTTCATGTGGCATATGCCATATGTCAGGAGGAAGCTCTGATAGAAATGAGGAGCCTTTTATTGTAAATGTATGGGGGTAGCTGAGAGTGAGGGGTGAGGACAGCTTACGAGGTCCATGTGCAGTGAGGTGAATGTCCTTTTGTGTACAGGCTCAAGCTTGAGGATCTGTGACATGAACCATCATACTTGTGAACGCATGGCTCTGTTGGCTTTCCGAGAGCAAATGCTACCTTTCTGAGTAAAAATTAAGAATGTTATTGGTGTTGAATTGAAGCAGAGCTGACCTCTGGTAGCTGTAAAAAGCTGAGTGAATAGAGGAGGCTTTTGAGTTAATTTTTGAGATCATTTTTACTATGATTTTTACTATCATTTTGTCCATTCCCCAGATAGCCAGCATGAGGTATTCTGCCACCATCATGGACATGGTGTCTGTGGGCAGTTTCAGGAATCCCTTCATCTTAAGTGATCTGTGGAGTATACAAACTGTTAGCTTTGGCTGCAGTTTCTGCTTTTAGAATAATATTTCTTACTTGAGGCATCTGTTTTGGTTTTGAAGATGGAAAAGAGGACAAATGCACTGCTGTCTGCCCTTGTTCTGTCTGGGTCAGGCTGAGTGGCCCAAAGGGACAAGGTGTGCTTGCTGAGGGCTTGCGTGGCTTTCCTGCTGAGCTGCTGTGACAAGATGGGGACAGGGCAGGCTGTGCCTCAGCCTTGCCGTCTTGCTGCTAGGCTGCTCGCTCCAGCTGACCTCTTCGACTCTTACGCCACTGCTTTGTTCTTGTCCTGGCTCTGGGTGATACAGAGAATTTACCTGTAAAACAAGCCAGTCACATGGTGCCTGATAGAGCCTTAGTCTCCGACTGAAAAGTTGAATTTGTCCTCCCCCTCTTCCTGCTTTTCTGCATTTTGTTTTCCAGTTCAGGAATCCGACCTCTGAGTTACATTAAATCCATTGTGCTATGTAACTACTTCAAAAGCATCTGCTGGCAAGAAAACTTTGACGTCAGCAAAGTTAGGGTGAGGTTTTGCATTGCGCACATTCAGTTGTTCTGGCTGGTGTGGATAATGGCATGCTGGAATTGAAGCAGAGTTCAGGGGGGAGGAATCATTGTGAATGGTGTTTGGAGCCCTGCTACTCAGTGTGTATATTTTGTGAGTAGAAAATGTACTTGACAAAGTATGTATTGTCCCATCTGTTTATTACAGACATTTCAGATTATTTTGTAAATATTTGTGCCCGACACTCCTGGCTTGCAGGATATTGCTTTAAACTGGGATTACAGTAACAATTCTTTACTGGTGTTCCAAGTGAAGATAATACATGTTATTTGCTTTTGAAAATTGCTCAAGGAATTTTCTTCTGTTAACACTGGGTTCAGATAAGCAAGAAGAAAAGAAATCAGTAATCATCTACTGCAGTTTGAAATTCATAATGGTTAAACTTGAAAGTAGAAAGCAAGCAAGAACTTAAAGACACTGTGTGGATTTATGATCTGCCAGAGAAAGTGGTATTTTATTTTTAAGATGAACAGAGGATTGACTTTTGTTATTGCTGATTAAACAAATACCTTTACTTGGAAATAAATTGAATATAACACACAGGCTTTCAAATTTAAAGTAGTTGTTTCATCTAAGATTTATCTGGATGCAGACAGCTCAGGAGAGCTATATTTAGGGCTATCAGAGTAGAAATGAGGGTGTCACTGTGATAGGTTTCAAAGTCAAGCTGGAGAATTGCAGCTGATTTAAAAAATAAACAAGAAGCTTTCAAAGTGTTTACAAATTATTTATTCTGCTTTTTAAAGAAAAAAAATTATCCCGACATTTGAGGACTGTATCTCAGGTTTAGGCTAACAAGTACTTTTGGCCTGAGGCAGCATTTTCTGTACTAATTCAGTTTACCAAATGTGATGTTTCTGTGGTCTACGAAGCTTTTAAATCTGACTTACAGCGCTCGGCTTTTTGAAGTTTTACAAAAAAGGGTATAGGCATATTACCAGTGTTACTATTTAAAAACCACAGAGTATGATTTTACCTCAGAACTTGAAATAACACAGGATTGTTTGGAGACTATAATTAGAAAGTGTTTAGCTGTTCTAAATAATGGAGAAAATAAGCACAGTAGCTTTTCTAGGAATCACATTATGCTGGCTTCATTTTCTTTTTTTTTTTTTCCTGTTGTGCCTGTAATTGTTTGAAATGGATCATGTGTCACAGTCTGTCACACAAAGGGGCCTAACTAGTAATGTTCTATAACTATATAGAAAGAGCTGTTTAAGATGATGCTGCGTGGAGGAAAAATGTAACATCCAATAAAGTATATTTAAAGATGCATTAGAATATGTGAGTTTGAGCATCTAAATGGGGGGGGGGGGGGNTGGTCTGTAAAGGGGGGGGGGGGGGTGGAAAGGGAAGTGTTAGTGGGGAAAAAGGCTTTGCCATCCCTCCTCAAAAGCATGAGGGCAGGGGAGCTGTATTTCAGAAATGCTCACTGTGTTGTGGGGACTGGCAATGGAGATGTAACTTGCTAATTTAAAAGTAATGAGTAAATGGAATAGTGCAGATATATGTTAAGCCACACCAACTTTCCTCCTTGCTGGCAGTCGCTCCCCGAGTGTGTGGCTAAGCACTGCTGCAGCACTGCGCAGCTGGCAGGGCAAAGTTGCTGTGGGTTCTGTGCAGTTTTTCTGACTTCATATTCTATTGTTAAATATATTAAGCACAGGAGGGAGCCTTTGAGTAGTTTGATTGTGTTTTTTTAAGTTTAGTGTGAAGCATTCTGACAATTCAGAGTGTAGTGGCATTGCCCAGGTTTCATCGGCACGCATGGCCTAACGTGCAGGACTGCAAGGCCTCTGGCTAATGCACAGTGGCTTGCAGGGAAGTTACAGACTCCCTTGTGTTGCTTTGTGCTTGGATGCCACCAACAAGGACTGAAAGTCCGCAAGAGTAAGCCTTCAAAGTGGATGTTTTTGCACTAGCTTTTCTAGCCATTTGATATAGCAGTTTCTTACACAGAGAAACTCTGCTTAGTCCCCAGTCTGTTACAGTTACACTGCATTGCTGTCAGTGAAAAATGTTTGGAAAAACTTGCATCAACCTGGCTAAATCTTGCTGTGTGCTGACATAGCATATTTTTTGGCATAGTATATGATGTTGTTGTAGGTGGAATAACAGTGCTGGCAGAGTAACTCCTCCTGTTGGCATATATTGTATTTCCAGCATAGGAACAGCATCAGATGTACTTTAAATGACAAGCATTCAGCTTTTTCTTGCTTTGTGTTTTTTAACAAGTGTTTACACAATTTATAATGCTAGTGGAGTCTACCTGTAAAGACTGCTGGATCATTCCCCTTCTCTTGCCCTGTCTGTGCTGAATGGGCGCTATCTTTTCAGCCTGGTCTTTTTTTAAAATTTATTTTCAGCTGGACTGGAAGAATCCTTTTCACTAATGCTTTCCCCCCAAAGAAGGGTCAGTAAGATTGAACTTTTCACCTCATATATTTGTAAGCAAAAATCTGTGTGTTTGATGGCTAGTAGATGTATCTTTACCTTCCTTTTCTAATGTTCTTCCTTTCGTTCTGCATTAGGCTCAGCTGTGAGATAGGTTTTGTGGTACTTCTGTCATTTCCTGACGCCAATGGTTTTTCTGGACGCAGGGAGTGTTTCCTGTCTGGAGGCTAGAGGCAGTGTTCCTGGCGGGATGGAGTATTTTTGTTTCCTTGGCTAGACCTTTCCCTGTCTTTGTTTTTGTCTCTTTCTCTTAGTTCTTTTCTTTTTTCTTTTTTTGTTTTCTAATCTTGATCTATATTTGAGATTGCACCAGTTTAACTTAGAGCTATCATTAAACAAAACCTGGACTTGATTTGAAATACATCCATGCAGGATTTTTCACTTAGTATCCTGACAGAATAAACTCATAGGACAAGCAGCAGTAAAATTGGACATGTTATACTAGGGTTTGCACTAACCTTGCTTTGAGTGAACAGGAGAGGTTAGCTATGCTGGTGCACCTTTGTGAGACCTGAGACTACCTGGCCTGAGAGTAGTTTCATTGGTTATGGCAGTAGCCATAATAGAGTTTGTAAAACTGTCATCATTGCCTGTTTGTGTCCTGGGCTTGCTGTTGCTGGAATAGATGGCATGGATTAATCCCTCAGTAACCAAAGTCTTTCCAGGAGTTTTATGTTGAATTATACTTACCAAAATTATTAGTCTCTCTGCAGAGGTGCTTAGATCAAACAAGATCGATGCACAATAGCTATTCAGTTCTTAAGGGCTAGAGATATTAGTTTGCAGTGGTTTAGTGAGCTGCTGTGACTTGTCACAGTGGCTTTCAGAAACTGAGCAAGTTCTTGTCCCATGGTGAGGTGGCACCAACACTTCTTGTTAGAAAAATTCAAAACTTATTAACTTGCTCCCTTTTAGTTACTTTAGTTTATAATTTTTATCCAAAATGTATCAATTTTGTTAATAAAACTGGTGAAATAGCACCAAAGGATTACCATGTACTTCATTAATAGTTTTCAGTACTTCTTATTTTGAGGCAAAGCTTTTTCAAGATCAGTGTGTGCTTTTGGTTGTGGTTGGTTTGGTTTTTTCCCTTTTTCTTCCCCAGCCTGAAAATAGAGGTTAGTTATGCCAGAGAAAAAACAGAGCTGGAAGATGCTGCCAGTCAACTGATCAATAATATTTTTCCTCAGTGCAAGACAAACCTCTGGCTCTTGCTGAATTTAACAATCAATAGCAGCCAGGAACTGAGATCTGTTACCTCTTCTATATCCCTTCAAGCTGCTGTCTCTCTGGTATGCTGTTCAAATTCTGTCTGTGTGGTCTCTCTGGAACTCCTACTCTTGGTTTCAGTTCCCTATACTACAATATTTTGTCCCACCATGTATCTTAGTACATTTTGTTGTTTTTGTAGTAGGGCAGACTTTAAAGCCTGCTTGGAAAAAAAAGCTTGTCAGAATTCAGTATGTAGCCATTACTGTTTGACTGGGCAAAATTACAGACCTGAAATGACATCTGTGTCTTCGTTATTTTAATTTTGAAGCAGTTTTTCTGTAGGAATAATCTCAACATTCATGAGTATTGCAGTGTTTTCCACTTGCAGGACTCATGATACGAGAAACAAAACTTTCTGCTGTTACTTCTCTGGTGTATATATTTACTCTGATTATTTTGCAATATATAGTTTAGAATAAAAAGCAGCTGCAGGAAATTCCAAAGCATCATTCAGCAGTAGTTTAAAATCAAAAGTGGGGAATACTTGCTTTCAACTGAAATGAATACAGAGCTAAACCACTGAAAATCTGCTTGGGGATTATTTTGCTATTGCTGTTGCCAGCTAATTTACTTCATTTCATTTATGCTTTTGTTAAGACTGTATTAATGAAGTATTTGGATCTGTTCATGTAAGCAGTCTCAGAAGACAGAACTCAGAATTAAATTCTGTAGATCTTCTATATTGACTACTCCTACAGATGATTAGGATTTTAAAAGCAGAATTTACAGTATACTTTAGTGATGGGAAATACTTGGGGTTTATGGAAATTTTTATTTATCTCAGGTCAAGCTTTGCCAGTATTTTGAATGATAGGATAATTTTCTTTTCAGCTGATAGCCAGAAGCTGATAGCTTGGTTTAAATTAAAGTATTAATACAGTTAGATTAAAACTTTTTTTGGTGCATAGGCAGCTCATGCAGTTTTTAATCCCTTAGTGTTGGTTCCACTCTCCAGACCACTAGCTAGTTAGATGTTTTAGAAAATTACTTCAATGTGCATGTGTGTGTGTATATATGTAAAAATAAACCCCTCCACAGTATTTGGAAGTGAAAATGCATGCCTATCATTGCATAAAGAGAATACATTTCTATCAGTTATGCAAGAATAAAATTGTGCTAGTGTGAGGATTTTCGAGATTAAAAGATTAATAGTTAAAGGTTCTGGTGATGTTTTGTTTTTTGTCCCCACCTCCCCTGTTTCTAAGACTTCGGTTTCTGTTGTCTGAGTTTAGGGTACCTTTGCTTGCAGTAATACATTGCAGTGCATAGGATAAGCTTTCGACACTGAGCAGGTGCATGGTTGAGCAAAGACTGCTCTGCTGAGCTAGATAAGGGAAAATTGATCCCATTAGTCTTATTTGCAACAGATGTAGGCCTGGAGATTCACAAATAGAAAGCATGTCTCTAAGAAAGCATGAGTTCTTAGCTTTGGTCAACCATAGCACTCAATATATCCAGATTTAATGCTGCTGGCTTAGAAAATTAATGTGTTTTAGAATTTAAGGAATTCTTGCCTGTTTGTTAGCAAAAGTACAATATGGGCCCTTAAGAGGGGCTCCATCTTATGGCTGACCTTGCTTATGAAAGTAGTGATGAAATTTTTTACTGAACATTTGAATCATATAGGAAAAGATGTTTTGCTTTTAAGCACTTCTGTTTTTATTATGGTGTGATCCTTTTGGGGTTTGAAAGGATAGCGACAAAAACCCCTATGAACTAGACTGAAGGGAGGTGCTTTAAGTGCACTCTCTTCTTTACAAGCATTATCTGCAAGAGGAACAGTTTTGCTGGAGTTAGCAATCAGTTGTTCTGAGACTTTCAGAATGAGTTGAGCAGCTTGCAGGACTTCCTTTCCTAATGGTGGATGTCATGGACACATGATACAGGATGTATTGCACATTAATTTCGAAGGAAGAAGCATAACTATTTTTCTTCCTTTTCAATAAGATGACTAGCTGTCAGGGTTGGTTTGTCACGTGCTACATGCCATTGTGAATTTTAAAATAGAACACTGTATCAGTTAACTTTTGGCAATTCTGCAGTGTGTACTCTGCAGGCTTCTGTGTGTTTTAAATACTGTCAATCTTCTGATTTTAATGCTTGGTCAGTCTGACTGTCTCAGGCTTTGAGCCCAAGGGGGTTCATAGTCTGTCTGTTTGCTTCATTGTTTTACAAACAATATTACTTTGTTCTGTGAGTGAAAATAGAATTTCCAGATAATTGACACAGGACTTTAAGGAAAGATAAAGTGCAGTCAGAATAAACTGTGACATGACAACAGGGCACTATGTCAATTTTTAAAAGATTAAAATACTTCTGCCTCACAAGTGCTTTTCTCTTAAGTTCTTCTACAATAGTATCTGTGAATATCAAGGGGTATTATAGCGTTATTTAGAATACAGAGTAATAATCTGGACATAAAGTTGATTAGAGAAACCATAATGTTTTACTTTAATGTTTGTTGAAAGATGCTTTACAAATAAATAGTAGTCTTGTTCTTGCTTCAGTGAACATTCCAGTTGAAGTGCAGATTAACAGCTGAAAAGAGAGGCTTGCATGTGATAGGGGAATTGCTCTAACCTCTTGTCTGCTTTTGGTATCTAGTAATAGTATTTTGTTTAAATTTAACAAAGCGCTACATAATTATGGTCAGTTTTGAGACATTATTAGAAGACTTTCCTAAAACTCTGCATTATAGAAACTCCCATATGTTAAAGCAAGTCCTTTTGCTCCTGGGAGATCTTTGTTTCTCACTCCACATTGGTCTAGGCCTATGGGTCAAGCTGGCTTATCCCAGAGAGTTTAACTTCCTTTCAATTTGGGGATAAGGGTCCTCTGCTGTTCTGCTTATCAGTTCTTTGCTGATACGGGCATTTCCCAGATCCTGTCAGCACCTTCACTGAGCCTCCTACAAGCTCCGATGTGAAATTAGCGAATGAATTCTTGATACAGTGCCTACAGACAACTCAATTTCCAGTCTTTTGAATTTGTGTAAATTTTTTAAAAAGTGAAATTGTTCCACTGAAGTTGTTCTTCTGTTGTTTAAAGATTATATGTAAAGTTTGAGACTTGACATGGCAGATTTCTGAAGGTTTTGAAAAACTTATCTTTGATCAGTTATGGATTTGAGAATCCAATTTTTGAAACAATAGCTTCTGTGCAGCTTTTAATAATCTATCATAATCATAAAGAAAGGAGGAGTGAATTAACTGATAAAGTAATTTTCACTCTGGAAAAGGTTTACTAGTAGTAGAAGCAGCTCTGCTAACCTAACGGTCTTTGTGCTGTAAGAGAAACATTCACATGTGCCTCCTAAAACAAATCAGAACAGGAGAGTAAAGATACCTTCCTGCAAAAGTGTCAGAAAGATAAGGATTACCTCTTTCTTGGATAAATTTCATAAAATGTAAAGTACCATACCAGTGCCCTCTTTTTCAAAAGAGAAAAGCAGTAATGAAGTAAAATTTACATGAGTATATTTTAAAAGTATTTTTACACGGCTCAGCTTGAGTTAAATGAATTATTTAAGTGACTTCACATTTTTGCTTCCTGGCATAATGTAACACCTCACCGTAAATGTTTGATAAGTATCTGTAGGTCTGGCTTCATTTTAAGAGCTGCAAAAATTTTCCTTCTTTTGTAGAGTAAACTTTTCCATTTAATCCAAATGGTATCAACCCTTTAATTTCACCTTATATTAGAAATCAAACTTAGAAGACATCAAAAAGACCCACACAAATTAAATTTAAATATCTTTACCAGTCTTCTAAATGTTAGTGGAAAATATTCCTATTCTTAAATTTGGTTTTTGAGGGCAAATACATTGAAGGAATCAGAAGTGCACTCTGCTTGTTGTTGCAATTAAGCATTTTGCCTATGTTGCATTATGTTACCATTAAAGGATTTTATTTTTCAGCTTAGTGCATATAGAAGTTCTGCCAGAACCTTTGTTTCAATGTAATTTCCATTTGTTTACTTCCAAGTTGCAAAGTGTTGGTTCTGCTTGTACTAAATCATATGAGATTAAACCAAGTAACAGCCCGAGCGTGCGCTCACATCATGTACATTGATGTGAGTGCAGAGGGATTTTTAGTGGGTCATAGAGCTACAGAAGCACATAGTTGTCAGAATTGTTAAGCTCTTGCAGACTGTTCCTTGCTGTTTCAACTCTGTGATCCCAGATTTTTACTTGAACCTGAGGCATGTGTGAAGCAAATAGAAGTATATCCTTCTAGAAATACTCAGGCAAAAGTGTTTAGGTTTTTTCCCCAATTAAAACTATTGTGGAATGAATTGACATTTAAAGAATGCCCATTGAAATGAGAAACTTGATTGCTGTTTAAAAATACTGTGCATTGGTATTTAATTTAGTAGCTTAAGTTTTTGCATATTTTTGGTTTATTTATTCCGCTATTTTTACTGTTCTTAAACCATGCAGTAAATGAAAACATGGTTTTGATGCCTCTTTTAGATATTTAGAGGTACCTCAATGTTAAGAGCATAACTTATAAATTCTAGGATGCTATGTGATTGACAGGAGATGCTCATTGGAAGAGCGCTGCAGAAGTGTATTTCAGATCTGTGATGCGTTGTTGGTGGATAAGCTTCAAGCTCTGGGGTTTTTTTGTTACAGCTGTCTTTAAGCTGGAGCAGCGCATCTCAGAAAGCAGCTCCAGAGTATAGATGTTGGGAATTGCAGATGTCAGAGAAGGAAGCTGTTAGTTATATTTAATCAAGAAATAGCTTTCAGTACGTTAACAAAAAGACGGTGCTTGGCTAAATTGTCAGGAGGAGCCAATGCCTAAAATGAAGAGTGTTCATTTGCAACAGGAAAAATCTGAATTTGCCATTCAAGCATCAAAGACATGAGGGAATGTTTAAGGGTTTTAGTGAGGATGTAGCTACGTCTATGTTAATGGTGTGTTTTCTCCTTTCCTACACTATTGTTTAAGCCTGCCTTCATTTTGCAGATGTGTGTGAAGCTGCTTGTCCTGATGTCAGACTCCCATATTTGTTGCTCCTGTATATCAGGTTGAACGTTTAATGGAAAAGCAGGCAGCATGTGTGTTTGGAGGACGGTTAGGAGCACAAAGGAGTTAGTCCCCTCCAGCAGCTGGCTTATGGAAGTAGGGCTTTATTGCCCTTCTCTTGCAACATCAGTCAAGTTATAGTCAGCTGCCCTAGTGCGTTTCCTAGAAGCTTTGAAATTGGTGAGATGAGACGAGCAAAGGTTATGTCATGGAGAGCCACACTAGAAGATATTTTTCACCCCAGTCATCAAGAGTTGAAAACTTCTCCCTTTGCAAGATTATTCCTATTTCCTTTCCCTCCCCCTCCATTTTATAGTCAGCAATACCATTTACTTAAGACAGCATGGTCAAAAAGAATTACAGAAGGACATTAATTGGATGTTAGTTATGTTTCCCTAGCAAACAATTTAGGAAGGTTTACTGAAGGAACAGATAGCAGCTAAGTACTGAGCTTTGTGCAAGTTACGTCTGTAAATGTCATTTGTGCTTTTGGAAATCTTCAAATGAAAAAGTGTGTTCGTGCTGTGGCAACGGATGTTTTGTGGTAGCCTGTGGCACGAGTAGAATGCAAGGCATGGCTGGAATTTGGATTTGTGGTAGAGTTTGGGGCATGGTGGGAAGCCAGAAACATGTCTCTTTCTGTAGTCGTAAGTGCTTTTGAGGAAATGTTGAGGACAGTCGTGAACTTACATTTTTAGGAGTTATAGTCTGTGTGTGGTTTTTCCATCCCTCCACTGTTGCCCGTATTAGTTTCTTCTGTATGTTGACAGAATTTATACTGCTCAGTGAGAGTGGTGCAGAACTTGCAAGGAATGTTGCCTCTTGAAATCAGATTGTTCATTACTATTACCATAATTGTGTGTCTCAACTCATTTCAAATCTTTTGATTTCAAAGCTTCATTTTTCACACAGCATATCTCCTTCATGTGGAATCATTGTTACTGGAATAATACAGGCGTTGTGTTCTCTGGCTGCACAGAATCAAATATTATTTTCCTCCTTGTCAGCAGAACCATGCAGATGCTGTATTGGGTTGGGCAACATGAGAAATGGCCAGTGCTCCAGATTGCGCTAGTGAGGCTTTTATGATTTTGTACAGCTCTGATCATTATTAGCAATGTAACATTTGTCTTCATTTTTTTCCTGTAATAAATCATCTGCTGAATCTTTTAACTTCAGCAAAGTCATTTTTGAATGTCACTAAAATGGCAATCCAAAATTACTATAAAAGGAAGAATACGACTTGTAAAACCAGATTTATGCATTTAAATCTAGAGAGCATAATTGATGATTGTCTGAAATAACTGGCAACTTCTCAGTTCAAAAATCCTGACAAAGTTTAACCACTTCCTTTCGAAGAGCAATCCACTGGTTCTGAGAGACTGCTTATCAGATCCCATTATGCAAAGAGAACTATAGGATGTACTGGTGTCTTCCAGAGCTTGGGATAATCTTGGGGAGTTTTGTTGGTTTGTTTTTTTGTTTGTTTGGTGGTTGGTTTATCGCCAGAACTGCTATTTCTTGATTTTGCACATCTGTTGGAACTGGCAAAAATGCTGCAATATGCATTCTTTCCTCTCCGGAGAGAGGGAGGAGGGGAAGGCTTGTAGTCATAGGCTTGGCTGTGTTACTGTGTTTACTTCCTACTTTATTTTATTTTTATTAAAAACACCTCTTGCCTGAAATGAGTGCTTTGATTGCTGTTCATGTTGTTCATGGACTCACAAAGCTTGGGGAGGATGGCACTTTTCACTGTCTTGGTAGTATCTGTGAGAATATACAAATGTGAGTAAGTATGTACTTTATAATAATGCTTTCAAGGTTATTCTTGCACTTCTAGACACATAAACTTACATAAATCCTATAGCCAATAAGAAATTCTCTATAGCACATTTGAAATGCCATCTAGCAACTGCTTGTGTCTATGGTATAACATTATGCTGAGATCCTAGAGAGAAGAATGTTCTTTTCTGTCATCATTCTTGAGCAGGTTTCACCTTTTTCTTTAGATAAGTGAATGTTTTATTTCATTTAATGAGAAACAGCAGTTGTAAAACTATTAAATTTGCTTTGGGAACAGAAGCAGGTAAAGCATCCAAGATTCCTTTTGACTAGATCTTAGTCTGAAAATGTTCCCTTAGGAGGGAAAGAAGAGTATGTCATGTTCTTGAAATATGCTTTATTTTAGACCCTAGGAATAAAATGAGATTTTTTTTATATATATATAGTGTTCCACAGAGGTAAGATTTTCCTTTACTAGTAAAGGGAAAAAAAAAAAATCAGTATTTGAAAAAACAGAATATAGTGGCTTTGAATTTTGTTTCTTAAAACACAAACAAAAGTATGGTGGCCCAAAATGCAAGACCTCTTTGTGGCAAAACCAAAGAAGGATGTTTGAGGCTTTTTTGTGGACTTTTTTTTTTTCTTTTAAATTATTACACTTGAGGAAGGTAGTATTCTTGTGGGGTACTACTGTAGTGGATGGTAGTATAAACTGAGTAGTGTTGACTTGAACTGCCTGCTAGTATGTGTATAACATCAAGGTATAGGAGTCTGAAGAGGGCCCAGCGGTGGGTTTGCTGCACACAGCAGCTCTGGCAAGCTGGGCAGCCCCTGGGCTATTTCTGTGCTTCCTCTTCGGAGAGGGATTCCTGTTTCCGCTGCTCGTCAGTCTTCCTCTGAAACTTCCTAGTCTTGACCCAGTCATCTCTGTGATCCTGTCCTGGAGACATACAGCACACTGGTTGTTTTCCGGCCAGTCTCTAGCTGGTGTGCAGACTGCCTGGACTCTGGTAGAGGTATTCACCTCAGTCATTGGGTTTTTTGCCTCTCTTGCCTTCTTCATACCAAGACATGTAAGTTAGAATTTATATTTTTCTATTATCATCAGTGGCCTTCTATATTCCTTTGTTTCTTACGTTTTGCCTTACTTTTAACATTGAGGTTCTGATTTTATCATATTTTATCATCCTATGGCAAAATCATAGAAACCCAATGCATTCCTTCTGGCAGGTAAGTTGAGAAACACTGAGGAAAGAAATGGTGCCAGCAGTATTTGCATCCAGATGGGTGATGCTGATGTCGCATAAGAAATGCCTTCTCGTTTCTTCTATTACAGAAGTAGTTCACTGACTGAGGAAAAATTCCTCTTACAATCAAGCTTCCAAAAGTGGGAATATTTACATGTTTGGGGGAAGTTAGTGTTTTTGGTTGGAGGTGATTTGCCACTTGTAGCAGTCTCCTCTGTTGGAGGAAAATAGGAAAACAGCTTTTTTTTCTCTCTTCTCTTGGAGCCAGTCAGTTAAGCAACAGGGAATAGAATGAAATCCTTGCTGTCATCTTGTACATAGGGAACAGTTGAAACATGATATGTGATGGGAATCTGGTATTTTGGGGGCTTGGTTTTTTTAATAAAAAATCAGTATGATGAAAAATTCAAATGTCATCACCTTAACTCTAGTCTTTGCTTGAATTTCAATATGGAAGTTGAAGGACAAGACAGTATTGGCTGTCACTTGCTCTACAGCTGAGATTCCTGAAATATTCAGGTGCCTAACGTTATAAATATGCATCCACATACTTCTCTGAGAACTCTTAGATTTTGACAATATCTCAAGTTGTTCAGCCACAGTGACTTAATTTCTGCTAGCAGTCTAAAAGTATTCAAAACACATACAAAAATATTTCATTTCTTTTAACTATATTGGGTTTGTACATGATCTTACTGCATATGTGGAAAATAGAAGGTAGATAAAACAGAAAAGCTTCCAATGCTTTAAGCCTGTTGCTATGGTTCAGTAAAGAACTCGTTATACATTTACTTAGTTGTCACCTTGGGTTATGGTAATTTTACACATGTGTGCACGTGCACACATGCACATCACCCTCCTTAGGGAGCAGGGGAGTGAAGATGCTGTTGTTGAAACTGCTTAAGTGTTACGAAGATATTCCTTGACCACAGAGAAATTTCAGGATTGTTAAGATGAGAAGGATGTAACGGATAGAAGAAACTGACAAAAAGAAGTATTGGGTCAGATGGTGAGGAGAAGCTGGTAGTAATATGAATAACAGGTCATTAGAGTGCTGCAGTCTACCAGAACCAGAAGTGATGGATGTGATTCTAATCTATGATTTTTTTCATCTTTCTTCCTGATACAGGGAATTCCTCTAAAGAGTTTGCTGGAAACAGATACATGTGAATTTTCTGTACGAAGACTCTCAAAGTGGATTACATAATAAGATGCCTGTATCCTCTGACTCTGCTATTTTGATCCTTAAAAATGATTAGGGTTGTATATGAAATATAACCCATTTCTGATGAGTGACCTAGACATGAGTTTACATCGGCAAATGGGCTCTGATCGAGACCTCCAGTCTTCTGCTTCCTCCGTGAGCTTGCCATCAGTTAAAAAGGCACCAAAGAAAAGAAGAATTTCATTAGGTTCTCTTTTTCGGAGAAAAAAAGACACAAAACGCAAGTCTAGGGATTTAAATGGAGGTGTTGATGGAATTGCAAGTATTGAAAGCATTCATTCAGAAATGTGTACAGACAAGAACTCTATTTTCTCCACGTGTACCTCTTCCGATAACGGAACAACCTCTAGCAGCAAACCAAGTGGAGACTTCATGGAATGCCCCTTGTGCCTTTTACGGCACTCCAAGGACAGGTTCCCAGAGATAATGACTTGTCACCATAGATCTTGTGTGGATTGCTTGCGTCAGTATCTCCGAATAGAAATCTCCGAGAGCAGAGTTAATATTAGCTGTCCAGAATGCTCAGAACGATTTAATCCTCATGATATCCGTTTGATATTAAATGATGATATCTTGATGGAAAAATACGAAGAGTTTATGCTTAGGCGATGGTTGGTTGCGGATCCTGATTGTAGGTGGTGCCCGGCTCCAGATTGTGGGTATGTATTTTTTCCAGTTTTTGCAAAAAAGTGACAGCATAAGTGGATAATGTTCATAGCATTATGCTTTTTGAAAAGTTGATTGCTTTACTTTAGCATTTTGTTACATGTTGTATAAGTAGGTAGCAGGCAGAATTCTCTTCTAAAAACCAAACAAAACTGAAACGACGACACAAAAAACCAAGCCACAATTCACCTTCCAAAATAAAACTCTTCCTCAAGAAGGATGTTTTTGTTATGCCCAGAGGGAGTTTCAGCAACATCACGAAACTTATTGGTAGGTGGCTGCTATGTTTCTACAGCAGGCAAAAAAAATTTAGATGTTGCACTGCCAAGGCAACAGTGCAAAGCTCAGGCTAAAGGAAATTAAAAATCTAGTGACTGTACTTAGTCCATTTGTTAAAGCAGAGTGGGTATTTTGTTGGGATTTTATTAACTGTGAAAAATTGAAGGGTTTGGTTGGTTTTGTGGTTTGTGTCTGTTTGTGTTTTTTGTTTGTTTTTCAATAAAAAGACCTCTCCAGCTTCAGATATCTTCCATCTTGTGACTGTTTAAGACACCACTGGTTGCCTGTCAACAGGATTCTGATGTAAGATAATCAGCTTGTTCCTGCTTATTATTTGAAGAACGTAATGTTTTAGCATTGCTTTAGTACTTAAACAGTTCTGAAACCATTCTGAGTTCTGACATGAGTAGGCTGAATGCTACTGAGCAGCTCATCATGCTTTTCTGCTGTTGGCATCTCATAATGCCATTTTGCAGCAAATGGCTTTTTTAAAGATTGTTTGCACTGTAACATTGAAGGGTTGTAGCCATGACCGATCTGTCTGAGCAGTGCACACCAAACTCATAGAAGATGATGTCTGTTTCAAAGCCTCACAGATGGGCACTAATTAGAAAGAAGAAAAAGAAGAATGTTGGAGAAAAAGAAGCAAAATAGGACTATTGGCTAGATTACATATCTCAATAGTTATGTTCTGGTGCTTAATCATAGAATGATAGAATCATTAAGGTTGGAAAAGACCTCTAAGATTATCAAGTCCAACCATCAACCTAACGCCACCATGACCACTAGCCCATGTTCTGAAGTGTCATGTCTACATGTTTTTTGAACACCTTCAGGGATGGTGACTCCACTGCTTCCTTGGGCAGCCTGTTCTAATGCTTAATCACTCTTTCAGTAAAGAAAGTTTTCCTAATATCCAATCTAAATGATATGTTAAGAAATATTTGAAGAACAGTTTTGCTGTCATACTTTTAAGTGAAACAGAAATGACTAATGTGGGTCAAAAGCAGGGATTTTAAAAGTGGTAGTTTCTTAGGTCCTCTGGTCCAAAGCGGATGGCTTTGCTTTCTTGTAATCTGAGCAGAGAAGGAAAGAGGACTTGAGAGATGGGTTGGTTGCATGAGCTTGTCACAGAGTCATGTGGGCAAAACCAGTACAGCTCTTAGTATTTCAATAATGCAAAAGAAAACAACCACTGGAAGGCATTATTTGACAGGCAGAAGTATGCTTTGCTCAAGTTTCCCTGAGTTTTCATGCTCCAGACAAACTTCTTACTCAAGATAAGAGGAAGCATGTGAGAATTGTTGTTTTTCAGTGATTCAGATACTTTTTTTTAGTACTTCAGTAAGTAGACTAAGGCAGATTTGTTTAATGGGGACTTTTCACCTTGCTTATTTTTTGTGCACCTCAGTTTTACCACCTGTTTAAAAAAAAATAAACCCAAGTATCTTTAAATGGCCAGAAGCTCTAATGATAATTGCTCTAGATAATACCATTATAAAAAATAAAAAGTGAGTTTTCAGAGTGAAGTTAAAAGTTCTGTGCAATCATGTGGGGCTACAGCAATGTATTAGTATACAGTAGATATCTAAGTAATTGCTCTACAGCTGCCTACTGTATGCTCCTTACTCCATGGGTGGAATCCTGTAGAAAACATGATATATTGCCAGGCTGCTAAACAATGCCAATATCTACATGTGGGGAGAAACCAGTACTATATGGGCAACCTTAGCTGTTTGATAACACAGCTTTTTCCTAATGTGTTTCATGTGATAGGGAAATGCTTCACAGTGATAGATGGGTTCTGCTTTTAATGCACGGATAGTTCCCCTCACTTGAATCCTCATTACTAGTTTAAAATCGGATGGAGTTGGTTACTTGGATACTTCTCATCAGGGTCATTCTTTATGGTTGTCATCCTAAAGAAACAAGAGCTCATGTGATCATGTTTTGTCTTTTCCCCATTATTCTCCTGATCACTTCTGAAACCTTCAGCATCTTCAAATATTTTGGGCAGAGGGGGTTGAGCATTCAACATCGGTTAATCTAAGAAGTTTTGGGGAAAAAACCCCAACATAATACTTGAGCAAATGAGAGACCATCAGCCACCACAGCAGCAGGAGCCTGCTGCAGCACTGGTCTCACCTCGCTGTTAGCCAGGAGAGCTGGGAGCAAGCACCCAGAGGGAAGTGGGAGCAGTATAGAAAGTAATAGCAGGTTGTTGTGGAGCATAGGAGGAGAATGGAGGAAGGAATTGTACAGGTGTCAGAGTTAGTGGGAAGCAAATACTATTCAGGCTTTCACTGAACAGCCTACGCTAACATACATTGTTTAAAGATGAGCTATCACGTACAGTATGCACAAACTTCAAATCAGCAGACATTTGCTTTAACAATTCTGTGGTACAACAGTACTCAACAGTTTCTAATCGCTTTGTCAACTGTAATCAACTTGTACAATATGTAATTAAAATTGAGGACTTTTCTTTTTTTTTTTTTTTCCCCTGAACAGTTTTTGATATGTAGTACTGGCAGAATGCATTAGGGTTGTGATGATAGCTGACCTGATTTTCGTATGGATCAAATACTTCATGAAGGCGCTGGATGGAATGCATTTACTAAAAGTACAATTAATTCCAAAGTAGGAGAGGTGTAATAACTTCAGTGGGTAGCGTTATTTTCTAAAGTTGCCTTTACAATTAGAAATAAGTCCTGTAATAAATAGAAAATAGCTGCAAAGTAGAGCATTTTGATAGGGAAAATTTAGTGGGCAACTAGGTAAAAGAAGGAACTGAGTGGATGGTGTGTGACAGCGCTTCAGCTCTCCTCAACATTGATGAAACATCCCATGTAATATTGTTTCAGGATTTGGGTATCACACATCTTGGACAAAGATTTGGACCAGATAAAGAGCGAATAATTATAAAAACTTTGAGGGTTGAGGAGGGGAATGAGGAAGGGGGAAAAAAGAAGAGGAAGCTAGGTTGGTCTGTTATAATGGGTTTTTTCTACATTGTGGGCTCCTGTCTTCTCAGGAGACAGAAAAAAATAGTTAAGTAGTAAATATCTTTTTCAACTTTCCATCACTCTATTTGGAGTGAAACAGATCCTAGAGATGGCAAAACTGGAACCAAACAGATCTTGAAACAAAATTAACTGCAGTATTAAGTGTATTATTACTTCTTCTGTCACAGTGGAGAATGTCTTATGGTCTTCCCAACAAGACACCTACAGATTAGTTTGGGGGAGAACCTCTGTTGCAGTAGTTATGCCCTGGATGAGCTGCCTGGGAGCTGTGGGGTCTCCAGCGCTAAAGCAGTCTGATGCTAGAAATGGTCTGTACTGCTGACAATCATGGTCTTTCTGACCCCGGGCTACTTTGTCCTTGGCTTTTGTTGCAAGCTCAAATGCATTCTGACCTTTGTTGTTACCTGAAATACGGTAAAAGTCTGGACCAGCTGCAACCTACCTGCAGTGGCTTGGTTGGGAACACTGGCAAATTGGTGATCTTTCCCTGGAGCAGGAGCACAGATAAGGAAACCTCCTGAGCTTTGTTTCCAGACTAATTTTTTGAGGTTCTGTTTCTTCATACCACTTTTCCAATGTTATTTTAACAAGACTTAGTGAATCGGTATTCCAAATGTATTCTGTCTTTTCTTCCGTTTGAATTATTTAATGGTTTTGCTCTGAGTTTGTATTGCTGCCATTATTAGAAGAGAGCAGCAATTCCTAAATTTCCTTATCTTTTTGAAGCAAAAAGCAGACTGGACAAAAGAATACAAATTCTTTATTTCTTTTCTCACTGTATATCCTTTCTCCAGTTAATTGCTCCTTGCCTCTGGGTTTTGTTTTACTCATTATTTGAATTTGGTTGCTTGTCCCTTCTATTAGCCTAACAAGAACATACGGCTTTCACATCACCTGTAAAATGAATGCAAAATGTTAAAATTAAACCTGTAATCTTGTACAGTTTGGGATTTGCTTTGGTTTAAAAAGTTACTTTCTAAAGGTATTCCAATACATCGATCCCCGATGGGGAAGTACCTTCAGGGATGTGCCTGTTCTTTATTAGCAGTGGGAGGCAGGATATAAATTGATCATTTGTTCTGTGGTCTACACTTGACATTCTTTGATATAACGTTAGTGAGCCTTGGATGTATTGTGGTGTGCTGAAGAAGCATTTGGATCCAAGTCTCTGTGTACATGCAAAGCAATTATCTCTTCAGTTTCAGTGAGTAGGAAAATAGAGCTGATTAACTTGGCAACAATGTAGAAGAGTCTAACAATTGTTGAAACTAATTTTTACTTGGGAAGTAAGAAATATTTGAAAACAGACAAGCATGTATCACATTTTTTTTTTGTTCATAACTACATCATCTGTAAATTAAAGGTTGAAATTTCCTATTTGTTTGCAGAACCTCAAATGTGGGGGGACCTCAAATGTGCTGTTTTAAAGCACTAGTGAAAAGGACAGGATTTGTATTAACTTCAGAGCTTCAGATCTAGCTACTCTAAAATGAGAATAGCTAAATTTTCAGGTAGATGAGTGGGAATAGGTTTTTTGGTATCGTTACTGATAAAGAATATTTTGAGTTAATCTATATAACTGCTATAAATTGAGCTGGGGATAAAAGTGAAAAAAATTGTGCTTTAAAAATAAAATTACCTTCATGTGGCCATAAATTTAATGCCCACTGCACTTTTAAATCTGTTGAAGTTCATTCAAGGGGGACTGTTCACACGAATAAAACTATACATCTGTTTTAAGTGTGCATACCAGTTGGACTTATTATTATTTTCTGTTTAAAAGAAAACTATTGCATAAAGTAATTGAAAAAATTACAATGGATGGGAATTAAGGGGGGGTGTATATACACGTAGTATTAATATGAAATATAATACACATTGTGTTTTTATCATGTGAACTTTAAAATACAAACCTGGTGGAGGAATCGATTTGTGGCAACAACTCTGTTATTGTATAGAATTGTTTATGTAGTGTCTGATTACAGAATAGTGTAATAGTTTTGTAGATCTCAATGGTTTTGTAGCTTTTTGCTCTATAATATTGTCAGAGTAAAGGTGGCAGTGAGGCCCTGAACTCTTACTGATTTCTGCATGTAGTTTGAAATGTATTTCTAAAATTGTCCAAAAAATGAAATTGTCTTAATTGAGAAACCAAGATCCTTATTTATAAAATACTTGCTTTGTTGTTTTGACATTTTAGAATATAAAAAGTAATCAAACATCTGTTTAAAGTAGCTAGTATTGTACTGGTTGCCTTTTACCATGAATACCAGTAAAATGTCAAGCAGTACCAAGTGAGATGCCTTTACAGCAATAGATTACACTACAGATCACTTAGCAGAGATCCTCCCCAATTATAGAAAGGGTCAAGCTTAGACATACCCCTAGTGACTGGGACATTTTTGAAACTATACCTTTTTCTAGTTGCTTAAATATCTTTTTTAGTTTTATTGTCCCCCTTGTAAACTGTGGTTACTTTGTGACCGTAAACCTTACAGCGCTGCATTCAGCCTCCAGCGCAGCCTGTTTCAGTACTGCGTGAGGTTACTAAGGTGGGGGAGAGCCAAGTGTTGCACTAATTGTAGCATTTCTGTACAGTCTTAGTTTAATGAAATAGTGATAAGAGTTGTGGAAGGAGGTGGTAAGGAACCTGTGCTGGCCACCTAATGTCAGCTTCTGATGTCTGCTGCCTTTGTACCTGCTTCAGCTGCTCTGGCAGCTGTCTTTTCTGCTTTGGTCTATAGATAGGACTGTTTTTTTATTAATAACTTTCTCTCTTGCCCCTCTTGATCATGCAAGATATGCTGTGATTGCTTTTGGATGTGCCAGCTGTCCCAAACTTACGTGTGGACGAGAAGGCTGTGGAACTGAGTTTTGCTACCACTGTAAGCAGATTTGGCATCCAAACCAGACCTGTGATGCTGCTCGCCAGGAGAGAGCTCAAAGTCTGCGCCTGAGAACAATTCGTTCCTCGTCTATTAGTTACAGCCAGGAGTCTGGAGCAGCAGGTATTTATGATTGGGATTCTGTGTCTGTAAAATAGCTTTTTAGTATATTTGAACAATTAACTCTAAAAAGGAAAGAACTGAATAGGAGCATTGGTAGAGACTAGATGCTTTGTCTTTCAGAAACATCAAATATACCATTTTAAGTTTGAATTTCAAATTTTTACTGTTATGATTTGAAGTACTCTGTGACCACAGCACCTGACATTGGTCTTACAGGCTTGTCAGTGTTGTAAATTCTTCCTTTGGAGCTGAAAACCATGAAGTCCAAGAAACTTGCTGCAGAGCATTTTCTGTTTGGCAGGCTGACTTCATTAATTGTATCACTTACACACTGGGAACACTTATTTTCTCCACTGTAGGTGAATTTTCACAGGGATGCTAATAATAAAAGTTGTTAAAAATAACTCAAACCCACTGATTTTTTCCTTTCAAAAGAGACTACTAGTCTGATGCTGTTAGTATTAATTTCTATTTTTCAATAGAATCCTCTTCATTCTTGGCTGCCAGAAAGCAGACAATATAATCTTCTTAAAATTGTACTTGTTTGTAACCCCCCCAAAAAAGAAAATAAACTATTCAGAGTAGTATTTTGCAGAGCAAGAGTACAGTTTGCTGTTTAATTGGCTCTGAGTTTCACCAAACCGATCTATGTGGCAGCTTTTGTGTCTGCCTGACCAAACAAGGTAGATATTTGCGAAAAATAGTCTCTCTTACACCTTGAGTGTAGTTAGAACTGTCGTTCTCTAATCCGGCCCTAGCCTTAGAAGTCTTTAATTTGTTATTTGTGATGGCTTATTTTAAGAAGAGACTCCATCTTGTTTTAAAAATTGGCAACTTGGTCTAATTCTCAAATTTTAAAGATTAGCAAGCCAGCTCCTTTCCTTGCCCCTCCAGTTGCTCCCAGCATGAACAGCAGTAGCTCTGCTGTACCCATGCTGTAAGAACTTGCCTGGTTTGGTTTCTGCCCTGTAGGTTGTGCATCTGTTCCCATCTGGGAACAGCTTGAGCATCCTTCCAGCTGCTCGCTGTCCTTTTGCACTGGAGTTGGTAGAGGTACTGTTTCTGCTGGTTCTGCACATCTTTGGATATTTTTTGTACCCAGTACAACCCCTCTTTTCTCTTTCTCCTACCTGGTAGCGCAGAGGCAGTAAACTTGGGAGTTCTGCACTAGGAGCTACAAGTTATTTCTGCTGCTGTAAATAGCATGTCCCAAAATGCAAATGCTAGCCAGTAATATGGAGGAAGAAATATCTCAGCTATGTTTGTGTCAGTAAACAAGCATTTCCCTGTCACTCAATGACCCCTTGTTTGTTAATGATAGAGCTAGTCACTTAGCCACATTTTGCAATATTTGATTTGGGAACAAGGAGAGCCTCCAGAAAATTTTTTGCTACAATACTTTTTTCTAGGAAGTAAGTGTTAATTGGGACTGTGAAAAGGACTCAAGAATGTTGGTGATACCAAAGAAATGCACTTAATGTGTAAGGAGAGATGGATTTAAGTTAAGAAGAAGAAATAACAGAGTGGAGGCTGAATATTCAAGTAAAAGATTCATAACAGCATGAAATGTGAAAGATGATTATATTTAAGGACACCATGTTATCAGTCCTGTATTAACATATATATTTAATGTACAATTAATATATATTGCATTAAGCTTAGAAATCCTTGAACAGAGTGTATGCATTAACTATTCATTTACTTGAATGTGATCTAATATACCTGGTTTTCATTAGTTTTACTTTGTCCAAGATTTACAAATAGATATAGCTGTCAAACTTGTAATAAACTTCTTCCATTTTTCAGGTAATGGTTCAATCAGTTTTCCTAATTGTATGTCTATATTTTGAATAATTCTTCTCTAAAGAACTGATATGATCTTAATATTCATTTTTGAACAGCTGATGACATAAAGCCATGCCCACGCTGTGCTGCTTATATAATAAAAATGAATGATGGAAGCTGCAATCATATGACTTGTGCTGTCTGTGGCTGTGAATTCTGTTGGCTATGTATGAAAGAGATCTCAGATTTACATTATTTAAGGTACATTTAAGAAAAAAAATCTATGTGGTTGGTAATTTGTTTTCTAAAGTAAATAGAAGTAGATTCTTGGGTGCTATAAGCCTGGGTTTCTTCTGGTTGGAGTAGACAATCACAATTGAATTATCCATATCTGATCATTAGTTTTCAATGCATGTATTTGAATTAGTGCTTTGTTACTTTTAAAAGTATTTTTTTAAGTTTCATGCATGCACCCTGTACTTAGTACAAGAAATGAAGTGTGTTAGATGAACATACCCACTGTTTTTACTTATCTCTTAATACTACTGTATTGTCTTCATAGTAAGTAATACAAAACCTCTGGTCCTGTAAGTTACCTGTGCACCACAGATTGGCAGTGCACAGTGTCTGTCTCTTTATGTTGCAAAATATGCTGTAAAGTAAAAAAAAAAATAAATCTGAAGAAATTATAACTATGATTTGGTATCTGTAACTTGAACCTAAGAACAATAATTTTGTAACGAGAGAACAGTTCAGTGCTGTATAGTTTTGTTGATTTATTTACAATGTCTTTACAGCTTTCTTCTTTCTATTAGCCCATCAGGTTGCACATTTTGGGGAAAGAAGCCATGGAGCCGTAAGAAGAAAATACTCTGGCAACTAGGGACACTTGTTGGAGCTCCTGTAGGAATTGCCTTAATAGCTGGCATTGCTATTCCTGCTATGATTATTGGAATCCCGGTGTATGTGGGACGTAAGGTAAAATGTACTGCAACTCCTAACATGCTTTAGGCTTTACCTTCTGGATTGTATGACTTGAGTAATGCTATGTTCCGTTGGCTATCTTCACCAGCCCTTTAAAAAAACCCCAAACAACAAAACAGTCCCCCCAAAACCAAAGCAACCTAAGCCCTGAATCTCTGAATTGTTAAAGGATATTTGTTTCAATTGTACAGGAAGGAGAAGCAGTGTTTTTAAGAATGCACTTAAAACAGGTAGAGCAAAACACCAAGCAATTTCCAATTTCTGCATCTTGCCATGGAAGTTCTCTCATGCATTTTCAAAATTGCTCTAACATCTGGTTTTCCCTTGTGTCCCTTAGAATTAGACAATATATAGAGAAGGAAGGCAAAAAGAAAATGCCTCATTTTTCTTAGAAGCAGGTAGTAACCAATATTTTAGTATAAAATTCTGCTAGTACAGGTTTGTGTGTGCATGCATTTGAGTAGCTTGTTAATTGCCTTGGACCAGTGCAGCATGGAGCAGCGTTCAGTGCAGGTAACTAAACGACATCTGTCTTCATTCTACCTTTTGTGGGAATCAGGTGAAAATGGCCGTGTTAATTAGAAGGCAGATGATGTATTTCCTTTGAAAAATATAGCTAATAGCTTTTAGTATGGAGTAAATCACAAATTGCAAAGAAAACAAAATATAATTACATCTTCTATTTGTAATTTAGGGTAAAGTAGAAAGTTATCAAAATCTTTTGGAAATGGGCTTTTTGAAATGAGGCTTGGTTCAGCAGGTGCTAAGAGTTCAATTACATGTCCTGGGTAGCATAATCAGAAGACCTGTTTATTTCTGCTTTTACCTGCATGGATTCTCACAGTGACTGGCACAGACGTAAGTCTGCGTTTATTGGGATAGGGTGTTTCTCTCTCACATGAGCTAGACATAAAGTCTAGGGATGCAGCTCTTCCACTGTATCCTTTTTCATCTTTTTCTTTCAAATGAAAACTCCTACCTTCTGTTACAGTTGTTTTTTTGACCTTTATATTCTGTTTTGCCTTAGTCCCATACATTTATTGGAACCTTATATATAAGAGAAAGAAAGTAGCAGCTACCTGTTTCACATTAATACTGCATGTTCTGCTTTCTTATTAGATTTTGGGATAGGTCCTCCACTGCGCACCTTTCACATATTAATGGTAAAGTCTCAGAAAGTCTGTGAGGGCAATCTCATGAGAATTTCCATTGCACCCATTGCTTAATGGTCATTTTTCTGTGACTCCTATCACAGCAGTTTTTCTTCAAAACATCTGATGATGGGGTTCCACAGGCTCTTCAAGCCTAATTTTCTTAGTAAACTTGATTTTTGTAACATCAATGTAAATTCTTTTCCTACACTAAATTCTTAGTGCTCTAGCTTCAGCTATATAAAGAACTCTTTTGCTTTGCAATATCCGATGACATATTTCATGATTTTTAAGTCCACTTTCATTCTTATCTTTAAACAAACCTCACACTTTCAGTTTTTCTTGACAAACTGCATTTTTAGACCTCCGATTCTCATCTTCTCTTCTGGTTTTCCTTCCAGTTTTTCATACCACCTTTGGTTTTGTCCAGTTTGAATATAGCAGTGAAGCCAAAGCACTACTACTGTGGAGTTAAGTCACAGGTGATCCTGTGCATAAAACTGCCCATTATCTTTTTCTCAACAGCATGCTCTTTTCATTGTTTACTCTAAAATACATACCCTTCCCCACCATGATGGTGCTTTAGGCACTTAGTCTCTTCCTAAGGGAAGTCTTTGAACTCTCTACCATTGTGCTGCATCAGTAATTTCAGGCCGTTTTTTTTTCAGCTTCTCAAGACCAGTGTGAGTTCTGGCATTCTTGCCAGATTGGATTGGCCTGAAATTCATCACACACATTCTTCGTCTTCCATCTGCCATGTAAATGAAAATGTTGAATACTTTTGGATCCAGGGCATATACCTTGGAAAAGTATAGAATGTGAAGTTTCAATCTGGGGAGTAAGATAATCTAATGGATGTTTTGTATCACTTTTACATGAAGCTAATAGTAGATTTCTCTAGTCCATTTTCCAGTTTGGACCATTACAATATGTTTGAGTGTCATACAAGAAAATGTCAAAATGTTGTTCAAGTCAGTGCCTGACATCATCTTCTCCCCACTCTCAAGGCAAATTATCTTGTAACAGAAGAAAATTAAATTGATGTGATTTCTACTTGAAAAAAAAAATTCAGCGTGGCCTCTTTCCTGCATTTTCTTTGGTGTCTACAGGTTCCCAGTTTTCAGAAAATTAAAGTTCAGTTTACTGGTCTTTAATTCACAAATTTCTTGTTTTACACCTTTATACATTGCAAGTTTAACTTTTTCTAGTTTTCTTGATTTTATTTGTTTTTTTAATTTGTTTAGACATCTTCTATGAATAATAATTTTCAAAAGTTATTAGTGTCTCTGAAATTGGGCCTGCTGAGATTCTCCAGATCAGCTCATATGAGTATGCTCTAACCTGCTATTTTCCTTCAGATCTTACTCCTTTGTCACCAGTCACCTGGCTCGCAGTTGACCTTTAGTGACCAACTACAGAGAAAGAAATTGAACAGACCTCCAGTTTCCTCTGCTAGCTGTTTTCTCTCTTTTTTTTTTTTTTAAAATGGCAAACCGGTCCTTTTTGATCTTCCTCTTACTAGCAGTGTACTGGTAGAATAATTTCTCATTGATTTTGATGTCCCTTGCATTTTGTCTCTTTTTATTTTAACTTTTCTGATTTTGTCCTGACACCCTCATGCTGTTTCTTTATACCCATTCATAGTAATCTGACCTACTTTCTATTTTCTTATGCTGCTGCTGCTGCTTCAGTAAAGGAAGCTTCGTTGTTCTTTTACAACATCCTGTCTGTCTTCTTTGTTGGAAGAATGTGTACTTGTGCTTAAGGAATTGCTGGTCCTCTCTTTTTATAGATACAGGTCTTGTAACGGACCAGTTTTCTGCACTTATCAAAATCTCTCCTCTTCTGGCCCACTATTTTTACTTGGATATTCTTTATTCATTACTCAGTATTTTGGATTCTCTTATTTCATAGTAATTCCTACCAATGTAACCTTCTAGCTTGATGTTTTCAGTCAGTTTCTCCTTTATAACCACTCCCATTCCTTTTTGTTGCTTTATGTTTAAGGAATGCAGTAGCCTTTATACATACCTTTGTTGTGTGCCTTCTGTTTCGGCAATTAAAATTGCCTGTAAAATTCACTGCCCGAGATGATCCTGCTAATTGCACAGAGCCCCATGAAACCTGATTTTCCTGAGACTGTGATCCTTACACACTCATACCATTAGAGTGTTCGCATTCAGTTTTTTCTTTTTAATCCATAGGTATGTTCCACAATGCAACTGCTCCATCGCTCCATGTTGCTCTTCCCTCAGAGCAAGTCATTCTCATTATAAGGAGCACAGAGTTTTCTCTACCCTTTCCTCGCCTGAACAAATACAAATACTTTATTGCAAAATAAGGGGTACC
>VYZX01029749.1:218324-278763 GCA_013401335.1 Brachypteracias leptosomus
ATTGAGATGATTTAGAAAACATGACATTTAATAAACCTTGCAGGTCATTTTTTTTTTTTTATCATTTTTTGCAGTAGCATATTGATATAAAAATACTGTGATTATCCTCCCAGTACTCTTTTGTGTCCCTCCTTAGATGCAGTGAGGATTAACTTAGCCTTATGATAACCATTAAGGTAGCAACCTATTGTTCCTTTGTAATTGTCTTAACCAAGAATGATGACAGATGAAGTGCATATCCCTGAAAATCCCTGTTCCTGTAGAGTAAATGAAACACAGAGAAAGTAGGGAACTCTCTAAAACAGTGATCTCTGGAAGCCTTTCAGGTTCATTCGGGATTGTGGCAGATAAGTTTGAGGCGGTCACATTTTAGAGTTATAGCAGGCTTGAACCATCAGTAAGGGTTTGGGTTAGCAGATTCCTTGGTAAAGAGAGGCACAGCTAAGACCCAGGTTTGCTAAAATACTTCCTGTCTCAACAGCTAGGCATGAGAGGGTGTCAGAGCAATGGAGTTGTTGCTCACCTATCCTCCAAGGCTATGTTTGGTGAAGGCTGCCTTTACTACAAGACTTTCATGGCTCTGTTATGTCAACCTTTGTTTCCATAGATCTAATAATCTGTGAAAGTTTTTCACTCTGTATTGTTTAGGGGAAAGATAACTGGAAGTAAGAAGCATCAATTTGATCAGATGTAGTAATTCTTTGATCCTGAAAATTGTCTACTCTTCCCTACCATGTAAGCTAGTCTAATGATTAAACATAATGATCAACCTGAGGCTAAGTAAATGCTTAGTTGCTGGATAGGAGGGCTTCTGACTTAAGATGTTGCCTAAAATTAGCAAATGTATAACTTTTCTTTTCTTTGAGATAAGGAATAAATTTTTACATAGAATATGGTCTCTCTGGAAGAGAGCAGGGTACAGATTCCAAACTATATGTCAGTTCTTCCGTCCTTGTAGCAGTGTATTATTGATGATGATAATATCCTAAAAACAGTTTCTTCTTTTCTCCTCTCAAGATTCACAATCGATATGAGGGCAAAGACATTTCAAAGCACAAGCGGAACTTGGCTATCGCAGGTGGTGTAACCTTGTCTGTAATTGTTTCTCCGGTTGTAGCTGCAGTAACTGTAGGTAAGCAAGTATTACTAGCCTGTGTATTGGTAGCACCTTGCAACCAGGACTCGTGAATAAAACAAGTGAGATAAGTCCTGTAGTTACCTTTCTTAGGTGAAGGAACCTAGACAGTGAGGAGTCCGAGGTTATACATTTATTGGGGCAGAATGGAGAATTGCAGTACTTCAGAAAATGCTACATTAAAATAAAGAATTAGAATTTTTATCTTGCGAATTGAAGTTCCCATATTGTCATATCTGCGTTTTAAAACCAAAGTATTTAAAGGTTTTTTTAAATGACTGACCAAGAAAAAAACTATCACCGCAGAGTCTATTCACATTTTAATATGTTTTTTTCAACACAGCAGAAAAATACAATTTTTTACGTTTAACATGACGGTAGTTGACAAACTATTTGTTATGCTCTGGTAATTTGAATTCTGTTACATTCTTTCTCACAGGGATTGTTGAGGAATGCACTTGAGGAAAATCTGGCCGTACATTACAAAATACTTGTCTCCTCTTACCATGTAATTTCAAGATCTCTGTAAACAAACCCTGATTTTTTGGAAGGAGTGCCCTTGCCCAGTGCTGCCTCAGTTCTCCTCTGTTGCAGCACAGGCATCTTTACAGTTGCAGAGTCAGCCGCCATGGATAACTGATTGGTGCTAAGACCCTCCCTTCCATTTTAAGCTGGATCAGTCCCCTGATCCAGTTCGTCACACAGTTGTGTGTGTGGTTCTCCTTCACACACAGTTATGTGTGTGGTGCTAGAAGTGATGGTCAGGGAGGAATAAGTGGCCACTCTTTAGCAAGTGATGATTTAAATTGGCCATGAAGCTGTGGCTTTAAACTGCTTGTTGGCAATGGGGGACCACTGTGCAAATGCAGATATGCTGGTCCTTAAACTGTCCCTGGTGTCTGTCTGCACTGCAGTGTTCCAAGTAATGGAATACAGAGTCTCATAAATGGTCTCATATAGGTCTGCTTTACTTCATTCTTTGGAGCTGTTTCTTATTCCTGACCAGATATAAAACTTGGCTTTTTAGGGAAAGCAGTTGAGTTTTATTTTGTGGGTTTTTTGCTCTTCCCCTATTGCTATTGCCTCCAATCTGAAGGCACTATGTGACTTAAAAAGTAATGAACTTGAGAATATGTATTTTCTCCTTGAATGCTGAGGAATTTCTACTGAAAGGGACTTCCTATAACTGGAACCCTTTTTTTTTTTTTTTTTTTACTAGACTGAGGAGCCTTTGCATTGGGTCCGCCTCTGTCCTGGGTTTTTCAGAATGTGCCAGCTTGCCATTTTTCAGTCTGCTGTTTTTCTGTGTCTTCTGTGTACTTCAATCAGCAAATCCATGGAACAATTTCATTCACATGCCAACAAGAGTGACTTTCACTGTCCACCAGAAGTGCTGGGATGGACATGCGTGTATATTTGCATGTGTTTTAGCCCACATTTCCTTTCACTGATTTCCCTTAGCTCCTGCCACCCTGCTCCACAGAATTGTTTACTTTTGAGGAAAACTTGTATAATTAATTTACATTGAATCAGTGTGATATAATAAATATGAAAGGTCCCATAGTAGTAGTAATGTTAAGTCCTATTAAATTGATAACAAAGTCCTGTCTTACTTCAGCGGATGTAAAATCAAGCTCCTTATTAAATTAGTAAAGGTATTAACATTTTTAGTTGAATAACATTTGAAATGGATACCTGCTATTTCTGCTCCTCAGGTGGAACACTATTGCCGTCCCCAGTGGAGCTTATATGAACCTTGAAAGTAGTTTTGTTTTGTTTGTAAAAGATGTTACGGACATACTGGACGTATTAATTCATTGAGCGTTAAGCTTTTCAGCATACCAGTGCTGACAGAGGACATTCTGCCTGCTGAAAGGGCTTTCTTGTCATTTCACCTCAGTGATTTACCAATATTTCTTAATTTTGCTCCCTCCTGATTTCTTTCAAGTGTGAAATATTAAGTAATCATGGAAAAGGAAATCGCTTTTGTGAAAGGCTCTACAATATAAGTCAGGTTTAATGAGAGGCTGTGCTTTCCTCTGTAGGTATTGGTGTTCCTATTATGCTGGCTTACGTGTATGGCGTTGTTCCCATTTCGCTCTGTCGCAGTGGGGGCTGTGGTGTGTCCGCGGGCAACGGGAAAGGTGTCAGAATAGAATTTGATGATGAAAATGACATAAATGTTGGTGGGACAAATGCAGCTGTAGGTAAGAAAATTCTGTTTCATTTTCTACAAATGTGGACTTTGTGGCTTACATTTGATGACCTTGGATACTAGAGTACGTATTTTCAGTTAGGACTACTTCTGCTTGATGTTGAAAGACCACCTCTCAGGTGAGGGTAGCTTCTCTGTGCTGTAATAACATTGAAAGCATTAAAGCTTTTCTTGGCCATGTTGATCAAAGCCATACTCAAGTCTTTTCCACAGGTAAAAGTTTTAAGATAAAATTAATGCTGCTTTTTCAGAATCCTGGTTTGTGGAAGGTGGCTGGCTTTTTTACCTATAATTTTTTATCTAAATGCTGTTCTGATGTTTATTTTCTAACTACATGGCAATATCCTTTGTGATATGGTCTCTTGCATTCCTTCACTCCATGGGTAGGACTTCTGTCCTATCTATGGTTAACCCTTTGATACCTTAAGTATATAATGTGGGGCATAACGTAATAGTAGTGACTTCAAGAAAGGTCTCTTTCTTTTTTGGTTAAGTTATCCTTTTGTGACAGTATATTTTATAAGTCCTTTTTCTCAGTATAATTTCAGGAATGGTTTTCATGGTCACATTCTAGAAAGTACAAAGTTCTACTTCCATAACTGACAAACCCTTTTTATTTCTGTCTAGATACCACTTCAGTAGCAGAGGCACGTCATAACCCTAGTATAGGTGAAGGAAGCGTTGGAGGACTGACAGGCAGCTTGAGTGCAAGTGGTAGCCACATGGACAGAATAGGAGCCATTCGAGACAACCTGAGTGAAACGGCTAGTACCATGGCCCTGGCTGGGGCAAGTATAACAGGGAGTCTCTCAGGAAGTGCAATGGTTAACTGCTTTAACAGGTAAGAGACATGCTTTCTACCATACAGTACCTTGCTCTACCTGTAAGCAGAAGTGGTTATTTGCTTTTTATTTTTTAAAATCGGTTTCTATCTCTGGGAGATAGAGACAGTTCATCTCTTACAAACCTGCTGATTTCCAAGAGATCCTGCCAGACCACAGTCCTCAAAGAAGAGTGAATTTCTTTCAGGGTGAGTGCGGCCTGAGGTCTTGTTCTCCAGCTTCCCAGGAGAGCAGCCTCTAACCAGGAGTTGGAGGGAGGCACCTCATGTCTAACACAGTCGTGTTCTCTGGTGCGTCTCACCCCAAAGTCAGAACTACTGACTTGTCCAGTAGTCTACAAGTACCCAACCTGTGCTTTCAGAACAACTGAGTGGAGAGTGGATTCAAAACGGACTTAGGCAGGAGGAGAGGCAGCTGGGCACCTGGCCTTGCCAGCCCAGCAACTTCTTGTCTCTTACATACTCGCTGCCTGCTGTGGATTGGGGCCTTACTGTTGGCTGGCTGTCCTGCACCCTGAAGGGAAAGAGTGTCTGGAAAGGACTGTTAACATTTAGAGTTCAAGGATGGAATTTGCCCCTTAAATCGGGTGCTAGCACTGCTCATTTTCTTGAGTAATTTGAAAGTCCAGACTATATACAATGGGTGCAGGCTAGCATCAAGAGCTCCCTTATGCTGGGATAGGTAAGCATTTCAAGCTGTGACTGCTGAGTGAGGTATACCTGTCCTCTTCTTTAAAGAGCTGAAAGAGTAAAAAACAAAACAAAAAAACACCCTCCATTTCACCATCAGAACATAGATAAACAAGGTATCTGGAAAAAAGCTTTTATAATTTGGTTTCTGGCTTATCTGCTCAGCACAGCTAAAAATTGCTCGAGTTTCTATTATTCCTGTTGCAGCTGATAACAGTACAATGTAAAGCAGAGTACAGAACACAGCTCTCTGCCTGTTACTTGATTAGTAATAACTTTGCAGCTGGAGAAGCATGGGAACTATCAGTCTTGAACTTACATCCCCTTCTGATTGTTTTTCCCATTTGTAGAGTTACAGTATGCTAACTGCAATAGAATTGTAGGTAAGCCTGGAAGTTGTCCTTGTAAATCTCAAGGAGGAAAGAATCCTCTGGTTAACACTCAATATTCTTGCTTTGTTGGGAAATTAGTCTGGTTTTGCTTTGGAGTGTTTTTGGATTTTTAATAAATAAACAGTCATTTTTGACATGGAAAGAGAGAATCTGGTTCAGTGGGGTAAATATGCTCATCTGTCCTGGAGTAACATTAGTTGCAGTAAACTCTACTTACTGTGGAATGGTCAAATCTCTTCAAGGTGACAAATTTTCAACTAGTGTGCTTTTAACTGTAGTAGCAATAGATTATAAAATCTTTTTCTTCTCTCCAAGACTGGAAGTACAAGCAGATGTGCAGAAAGAACGATACAGTCTGAGTGGAGAATCTGGCACAGTTAGCTTGGGAACAGTTAGTGACAATGCCAGTACCAAAGCAATGGCAGGATCCATTCTGAACTCCTACATCCCTTTGGACAGGTAAGAGAAATGTGGTGAAAAGAGAAGATTACTAAACCTTGCTTATTAAAGGATATTCTGAGCATGCCTCAGCTGTTCTGCTTTAATGATTACCCTTTGAAACTGCAAATTTTGTTACAATGTGACTGAATTACATGTGACTGCTTACTTTTGCCAAGTTTATTACCAAAAAGGAATGCTCAAAGTGTGTTGTCTTTCAGACTTTGTTTTTCTTCAGTCTGTTTATTTGGTTAAACATTAACTCCTGTAAAACAAGTTAGGTGTCTAACTTTCTTTTGCTATGTATCTTGGAGAGCAGCAAGAGTTTGTTTAGCTGAGTTAACTGGCTTGTCTTAGATGACCACTTAAACTCACAGATGCCTTCTTGTTCTAGGGAAGGCAACAGTATGGAGGTGCAAGTGGATATTGAATCAAAGCCAGCCAAATTCAGACACAACAGTGGAAGCAGTAGCGTTGATGACGGCAGTGCTGCGGGTCGTAGTAACGCTGGGTGTTCATCGGCCTGCTTGCCAGAAAGTAAATCTAGTGCCACCAAGTGGTCCAAAGAAACAACAGCAGGAAAGAAATGTAAAGGTAAACTGAGAAAAAAGAGTAGCATGAAGATAAATGAGACAAGAGAGGACATGGATGCTCAGCTGTTGGAACAACAAAGCACAAACTCCAGTGAATTTGACTCTCCCTCTCTTAGTGATAGTATTCCATCTGTAGCAGATTCTCACTCAAGTCATTTTTCTGAGTTTAGTTGCTCAGATATGGAAAGTATGAAAACTTCCTGTAGCCATGGTTCCAGTGACTATCATACTCGCTTTGCCACAGTCAGTGTTCTCCCAGAGGTGGAAAACGATCGCTTGGAAAACTCTCCACAGCCAAGTGGAATCCCTGTGCCTGTTCCAACAGCCCTAAGCACTGATGTTCCACAGCTGAGTTACATTGCTGAGGAAAGCGTTAATAATGGATCTTCAACAGATGTAGATTTAGGTGTTGGGGAAACACTGAAAGAAACAAATAACAACCATTCACAACACGCTGTGGAATTAAGCACTGCTGTTCAGACTGAAATCTAAGCCTGTAAGTGCTGCAAAAATAAATTTACCACTAAAGAACCCTGTCTGAAAGCTGGTTGAATTACATGTGACTTCCGTAAGTTTCAGGTGACCAGCAGAAGCAAGGTTTTGATACAACTGCATTTTATATATACTTGTCCAATAAGGCAAAATACTTCATGTGGATCTTGGACCTGTGTGAAGAGACATGAAGGCTTTAACCAAGTGCATTACAGCAGTACAAATACGTCCATGTTTTGTATTTTTGCCACAACTTTGCTTGAAAGCATATACTTGGTGTATTTAGATAAAAATTGGTCAATCCTTAATATGTTAAATGCTGAAATAAATATGTCCTGCACTGTTCACTTGGAAAATATGGGATTTGGGATAAATGGGTGTTAGCTGAGCATTAGAGACTTAAAACCATTCTTGTGTGAACTCTATTTAAGGGAAGCAAAAGTTTTGCAGAGACCCATACAAACATATTTTAATGGTGAATATTTGTAATGATAATTTTGTTTCATAACTGGACACACTATTTAGAATGCATGTAGAATGAACCGCATATCTTCCGATGGATGTAGCCTGTGTCAGAAGTGTTTGTATGTGTGTACACTTTGAGCGAGGTTATGACATTTTACATAATTTTGAAACAGAAGAAAGTGGTACTTAATGTATGGTAGAACGGAGGCGTCACCTGTGAAGAACAGTGGGGTTACTTATTTATTCATGCAACCAACTGTGCAGCAGATACAGCTACATGTATAACAACTGTAAAATAACAATCCAGTGATTTATAAGCATTGTAGAAAAGCAGATGCAGTCACCTTTCGTTAGGGGGAAAATGGTGCCCCATCAATTCTTGGTGCCTTTGGGAAAGACTGGGTTTGAAGTGCCTGGTCGTTTGAGGATTTTACTGTAAGGTTTTCCAGAATGTCCTCTTTGGCCACCTTGGATCACAAAAGAAAATTCTAGGGAATGACTGTGGTAGATAAATGTATAGTAATAATGAAGTATTAGCCTACCAAAGACTCACTCAGGCTTTAGTGGACATGATATCTCTTTGCCAGACATGCATATCTTCAGTCCCAGAATCAAAATGCAGTGCAATGACTGCTCGAGTGCAAAGATGGGTTCCAAATATGCTGGCTTTTTTCTTTTTCTTTTGCATAAGGAAGATGTACAGCTAGACACAAACTGAAGTTGGCCAAAGCGCCTGCACTGTTAACATTTTTTTGCTATGTAATTCACTAAAATGAAAAAAAAAAAATAAATTGTGAATATCAGAATAATGGTTAACAATGTTCTGTCTTGTGTTTCATGTATTGCCTTTATGGTGCTACTGGAAGTTTGGTTGGATAAAAAGAAAATGCCATGAGCTGCAGTCCTCTTCCATGACTTATCCTCACCAGTTTCAGTAATATGCTTATAACACTAGTGCCAGTTATGTTATTTGGTAATGCTTGTTACAGTATTTGTATATTTGCAATTCAGTTTTGCTCAGTAATATGCGTGTAAACTGCATATCTGAAATAAATGTCTGAATACTGATTTCTAGTGGTCCTTTGTTTAGCATGCTGATATTAGCATTATAAAAGTCTGTGTTCCCAGAGGGAGCTTTTTTCCCCTGTAAGGTGCTGACTGCTGTCATCTCCCGTTGCCTTTAAACATTTTTGTTTTGTTAGGTGTGCTTTGGAAGTTGAGTGCTCTGATACTTTGAAATATAAGATCTAAAATTAGTTGCATTTTGTACAAGACTTCAACCCAATTGGTGTTCTGTAAAGATTAAAAGAAATCTGAGCTGCCTACATGGCAGGTGAATGGTTTTCTGAGAGGATGTGGCTCTGGTACAGGGATTTTACTCTTTAAAGAACATTGCACTATGTTGGCATGGGTGGACAGGCTACACTCAGATTGTGGAGCTAAACTCAAACTCTACTTTTCTCCGTCTAAGGGGATGCTCTTCTCAATTCAGAGTCTGCCTTGAAGCTCCTTCTGAAACACTGCAGACTGGCAGAGTTTCTGGGTAACAACTGGTATTTTTTGCTTGGCTGAACTCGTCTTTTCTCATCTGCATCATGACAGGCTTGGGAAGTGAACTAGAACTGATTGGGATACATCACAGAAGGCTTAGCTGGATCTGCCTCACCCCAAACCCATACATAAGCTGTACTTATATCAGAGTAAATAACGAGAGGATAACAGTTATGCTGGGTCAGCTCTGAAGCTACAATTAGAGCATTATGTATTCTGTTACCAATGGTGGATGCTCAGAGAGGGTAAGAAATGGGACAAGTGAAATGATGCACCCTAGAAATGGCAGCAGGGCATATAGGCAGTTTTTGCCATGTCGTCAGACACTTTGAATTGGAAGCCAATATAAGTTTTACATTCTGTAGGGAGGTTCATCTTAACAGTTTCTTTCTGTGCTTTGTGCCTGATTGGAGTGGGTTTTTTCCCTCCAGTCTGAACACTTTTAAAAATACATTGTTACTGATGAGTGAATGTATTGAATTAAGATCAGCATTAACTGAGTGAAGTGTTTGCTGTTCATCATCTTACATGAGAATTCACAAATGGTGTGATTTTTCAGGCCTGTATAGAAATGTCTCTGTTTCAGTTAATAGTTCATGACTGTTTCTTTGGGCAGAGGCTGGAGAATGGAATAAACCACGACTTGGTGAGCCAGTCAGTCAGTGCGCACGCAGCCCAACTGGTGAATGTCCTTCAAAGCCTCCTATTCTAAACCTCTGAGTAAGTGACATTTCTGTGCAGTCTGATTAGTCATCTTAAGGTAGATGTTAATTGCTCCATGCCATACAGCAGAAGGTGAACTCCCCTTGTGACTTTTATTTTCCATTTAGCTTTGAGTCCGTCTCAGGCAATAGCAATAAAATTACTGCTCGTGTCTCAAGCTTTGAAAATGTGTGACTTGGCTTTGTCCAGTGCACCTATGAAATGACTAAAGCACATCAAGTTGTAGCAAGGCAATCTAAGGCTTGCAGCAGGGAGCTGGGAGGTGGAAGACCCTCAGCTTAACTTCTCAGGGCATCAGTTTTGCTGTGCAGGAAATTGGAAATACGGTTTTCTCTCAAAAGTAAACTTTATTGGGTTTTTTCAGTCACTGGGAAATCACCTTTAATTTTATATGCCATGTGAAGAGATTGGTCACATGTTGAAATAGAGGTAAATTTTTCTGTTCACTTTTAGAAAACTTTGGCTCTTCATTTTGTAACACTTTATTTAAAGGTATTGTTTCATATGTGAGGCAGTCTAAACAATACTAAGAATTGAATGCAGCATCAAACTTTGCTTTGAGTCTACAAAAAAGTAAAAGATCCAACATTTCCATTAACACAAATACAGAAGATACTTCTCTTATTTATAGATATACCAGTATAAGAACTCAATAAAACTTTTTTTTTTTGCCACGAAAATATACCACAGGAAAGATGAAGTTTACATCTGGATTCCCAACATGGGGGTTCTTTTTCAGAAATTTTCTTCATGGTTGCTGGACAATTTGACTAATTTATGTCATATTCTGAATCTCAAAAGGAAATGAATTTTAACATCTGCTCTATCAGAGAATACTTGAGATGGTTACAACTTAACTAGATAAAAGGTGTGATAAAAGCTTTCCTCCCAATGTTTGCATATGCTTTTTTGTAATAAAGCAGCTAGACCTGTACATCCCTTCCGTTCACTGAATCAATGTCACAAACTTTTGCATGTGTGAGCTGATGACTTTTTACTGATATTTTTGATATTTGATGCTTTTGATAAGCATTTGAGATTTTGTAAACATTTTTATTGACTTATGTCTCTTCAGTAATTTTTAGAAGCTAATCCAAATTAATTTTAAATAGCTGCCTACTTAGCAATGCCATCACTGTCATGGAGTGCTTTATCAGGATAACCAAGCAGATGGTTGAAAACTAGTAACTGGAGTTAATGAACTTAAGAATAATTTCCAAATAAATACCTAAAACAAGTGAACTTTTAGGGGAGAGATTTTAGTTGTCTTACTGAAAAACAAAACCAAAAAACCAAACCCAATGCAAAATACCAGGACATATGCTATGAAATTGTCTAGTTAAAATTTATTCAACTCTATTTAAGCAAAATCATACTGAGAAGGGGACAGAAAGGGTGCTGAACAGAAACTAAGAAAGGTAAAATACCCTGTCCTTTATAGATGTTTGGAAAGGAAAGTGGGTTTTTGGTCCACGTTGCACAGCCCTGTTCTACTGGTATGCCAGGGGCGTTTGAAGCTGGAAACTGGCCTGGGCTACCTCCTGGGGACTGCACGATGCCCCCATGTCTGTTGTCCTTGGTAGCTGGGTGCTCTGTGCAGAGTGGGCTGCACTGGAGGCTTCAAGAAAGGAAAATATTTGGAGACGGGAACGAGGTGAGCATGCACAGAGAGCTGAAGGCGTCCAGCTGCTCAGCAGATCACCTTCCATGTTTCCTTGCAGACAAGCAGTGATGGCACGTGACTATAAAACGCAGCAGCATTTGTGATGTCTCTGCCTTGGGTAGGGCTGATCAAGGGACAACTGAACCTTTAAGAGATCATTTAAAAGATTTTTTTCAAAATTGCAGAAGTTCATAGTAGATCCACTGCTGCAGCCTGGGCTCTGGTGTGGATCCTGCTAGCCAGAGGTTGCCCTCTCTCAGTAGTAATATCGGTTGCCTGTGTCTGTTCTTCCATCTTGTTTCCTGGCAGTCACAACATCTAAAAGTCTGGTCTCTCTGAGTGTAAAAGAACAAAAGCTACTTGACATCCCGCTTCTTCAAGTGTTGTTTTGGAGGGAGAAGGTACAAACATTAATATTCTGTCTAATGCAGGTGAAACAGGCACTCTTAAGTAGAAATTCTGGAATGGTCCTGAGAACATTTTGTAATTATAAAGGTCACCGTTACCAGCTTGACTGCTCCTATTGTCCCCAAAGGTGACAGCCGCCTGGTCTTCTCAGGGGGGATAATCTGATCTTGCTGCACAAGCAAAACATTTTCCACATTAGGGTGAAAGAACCCTCAGGTCTGATCTTGATAAGAAACAATGCCTGGCAATGTCTTTGTTACTTTCAGTATCAAAGGGTGGGAGAAACAGAAATGTGGCCATGAGGTACTTAGCAAGAAACTTGTGTGGGAGACAAAGGAAGAGTTAGATACACAAACCACAAGAGTAGCACATAACTTTCATGCCTAAGAGAAGTCAATCTATGAGAACCCCAAGTCTTGAAAGACAGCTCTGAAGCTGTTATTCTTTAGTGTGGTTTGTTGCTGTTCATATGATTATATACTTAAGGTTATAAGACATAAACTCTGAGGGTATAGACTGAGGATAAGTGAATGTGAAGTTGAATGAAGAGCTTCCAGATCTCCTGCAGGAAGGGATATGGTCTTGTACTGTTCTGCTTGCCTGTGTGAATGCTGCCCTTGCTACCAAAGCTGCTGTCCCCCAAAGGAGGGAGCACCAAGCATTGCCTTGTGGGAATGCAGGTTGATGAACAGGTAATGACTCCGTTGAAATTCAGACCCAAGCTCTCAGATCTCTACACTGAAGCTCTGAGGCCAGAGAGCACAGTGTCATGACCCACCTGGGTGAACGAAGCAGATGAACCGGTACCCTCAGCAGACACTGCAGCCAGAACAAAACCTGCCTGTCTCCAGTCACCATTGTATAGAGATGCTGCCTGCTAGAGAGTACATAATGCTGCTCAGTCCTGCTGCTGTCATGGATGAGGCACTGCATCAGAGCAGACTACAAAGTGCCCTGGAAGCATCAAGGATCTCCTCTTCACAACTGTGAGTTTGCTTCCAGCTGAACTCTTGTGCTAAGCCTTACGGATTTAACTAGCTGTAGCATTGCTCCAAAAGTTCTCATTACCAGCTTCCTTGAGAGGATCTCTGCCAGTCAGCTGTGCAGGCAGAGTGCAGTGCCACCAGCTCTTACTTGTATAATGGGGATGAGGCTGAGCCCTGAGCATGCAAGAAGGTTGAAGCACCATGTGTCCTGCAGCACTGTCAGCTTCCCCTGCTGCCAGTGACACCTTCTTGTCATCATGCAGAGGTGCACAGAGACTAAGTGCTTTCACAAATGCTCTTGTCTTGAACTTGCAACGTAACTTGCTCATGATGTGTTGCCATCTTCCCTTCTTTAGTTCTGGAAAGTAACAGCTAGAAAATACTTGTCCTCGAGAGGAGGAGAAGAGGCCCTACTTCTGGTGTTGTTTATTGCCAGTATTATAGACCCTACATACTATAACTTGTGGCAGTCTCTTGGACTCCCAAGAGAACTTGCTTAAGTATCTACTAGATTGTGCATAAGGTTTTGTAACTTCTTTCTAAGTAGATGCAAAGTTTTCATATAAGATTTTGAATGCTGCCATAAAGAAACTGTAGAGAAGGTGGAACAGCCTCTGTGAGTGCATGAAAGATGTGAAAATGTGATTGGAAAAGGTGCTAGGGTAAGTCCTGACCTGGACATCTTGGTCCCTTTTTCACATGAACTGGACTTCAGTGCACAGAAGCAATTCCCCCTTTGAGCTGTACTTGTATAAAGGGTTCTCTGCTAGAGGAACTAAATTGTGTGATGCTTCTGACCCTCTTGCTGTTGTGAAGGGAACCTTTGAGCTGTGCTGGAGGAGTCTCTTGGAGTAGCTGCCTCTAGAGCTCCTCCTTGTCTCTCTCTAGTTTTACTTTAATTCAGATGAAATTATTGCTAAAATAGAATAACATAGCAATCAATCTAATATATAAAATTAGATGGAAACAAGGATATTTTGAAGTACCCTTGAGTACTAGTGGCAGCAATAGAGTAGTCTGAGGTTGTTGAAAATTTCAGTCTCAAAACCCAAACTGCTGAGTTGGCAGGGAATTTCATAGTAAAAAGCAATTTTCCTTTTCTTTTTTTTTTTTTTTCCTGAGGAGACAATTTGTATATAGACTATATATATGTCTTTTTAAATTAATTATGTATTTCTCATAATTTGCTTTTTTATGGAAAACAGATTGCAACAGCTTTTCAGAAGGGGCTTGTGATTTTTACAGTAGGTTCTCTGGCCTTGGTGAAGGGCTGCTGCCTGGACACACTGGGGTGCAGCAGCCCTCCCCCATGAGGGATGTCCTAAAGTCGCTGCAGCTGCCAGCACAGGGACAGATGCTCATTGGTGAGTGTGCCCAGCTGTGGGCTTCCTGCTCCCCACCCTCTGCTTCCAGAGCTGCTGGCCTTGCCTGATGCAGGCTCCTCTTCCTATGCAGAATCTGACTTGTTTTCCCTTTGTGTTACTTCTTGATTCCCTAGGTTTGTTTTTGGTCCTTCTGGGCAGTGAAGGCCCTGCTGCTACTGGAGATCTGCTGAGGACAGGGATGTGCTGCGGGGAGGCCAGGCTGAGAGCTGCAGTTCCTGTAGATCCCAGCTCTCCACCTTCCTCGTCATGGCAGCCCACGCTTAGAGTGGGGAAACACAGAGTTCAAGGTAGGCAAAGTCTGTTCTGGCTCTGCAGTGGGGTTGCCATATGACCTTGCTGAGCTTCACTTGTGTATGGAAAACCTGAAGTTTGCCTCCCAGCTCTCATGGAGCACAGAAAGCTGCAAGCATACTGTGGTCATCCAGGTCAACCCCAGCATCGGGCAGGGCTGAGCACTGCCTTGGTATCATGACAAATGCAGAGCTGGCACTTCAGTGGCACGTGGGAAGCTCAAAGGGAGTGGGACTGCATAGCCAAGCAAACCTGTCTTGCTGCTTCTCAGCTGTGTCCTGATACAGGTACGGCAACGTATCAGAGAGCGAGTGCCCTAAGTTACTGTGTGTGAAGCTTCTGTGTAACATTTCTGGCCTCACTGCCAGGTCCTTGCTGGTTTCTTTGACTTCACACGCTGTGGGAACCATGGGGCAGCAGCAGGAGATCAAGTGTTCGGGAGAACAGCAGGGTAAGAGCATCCCCTTGCAAGCCTCCTAAAACATGATCAGATGCTGCACTGGGCTTCCCTTGAAATGTTTTGGATCAGGCAGTGGAGGGAACAGGTATCCACCTGGAACAAAATCCAGCCTTCTTGCAGCAGCTGGAAGCTCAACCACAAATGTGTACCTGCTCTTGCACCTTGCTCATGTGCCAGGCCAGGTAACTGAGGAGCTTTGAGATGTGACGGCCTCAGCACCTGCCTATGCACCAGGTATCAGCAGAAATCATTTTGGTGGTCAAAGCCAGCAAGCTGAGAAGACACATCTCTCCTTTCACCAAGTCCTGGTAAGCTGGCTTGACAAAAGGACTATTACTACTTACCATCTCCACAATAAGGACATTAAAATTTACAACAGCCTAAATTTGAGCAGTTTGGTTTAGGTACCAGTGCTGATGGGGTTTGTGTGGCTTGAGCTACCCTTTCCTCACAGGCTGTTGCTCAAGACAGTTCTGAACACATTCTGTGTGCTGGGCACTTTATCCCTCTATAATCCCTCTCACTTACTAGCAAAAACCACTTTCATATTGCTGAATGTATTTACGAGGGTGGCATTTAGCAGCAACTGAGAAATGGCACCGGGCTGTAAGGAAATGACATCGGTGCCCTGCACTGCCACAGCTGGAGGCTGCATCTCACACTGAAATGTGACATCCCCGTGGGTGGGTAAACAGAGCTGCACAGGCAGAGACCCAGTAAACGAGGGAGTACTCATGTATACATGATATTTAGCCAGCCCTCAGGGTTTGATGTCCTGTTGCGAGCTGCCTGCCCCTTGTGCCTTGGGTAGCTGCAGCTCAGGGGCAGTGAGCAGGGTTACACTGGCTCAGGTCATAAATCTCAATTTACAAGTGGGAAGGAGTCTTGTTCCCTGCTGTTCAAATATATATATATATATATACATAGATTATTGTAACGAGCAAGTCTCAATACTTCAGTTTGCATGTTTCTGAGAGGCCTGGCAGCTGCAAAGAGTAGCCCTTTATTTGTGCAACTGGATTATATAAAGCAGAGGAGGTTCTGATGAGTGGATAAAATGTCCCACATAAGAGCAGAGTTGTGGTTTGCCAGTAATCAGGCTCTCGCCGCCTGCTGCTGTCTGCACCACTGCCCAGGAAGAGTAAAAAGAGTGGTGGTGAGGGCTTTGCTGTAAATCAGCATTTTGGCCAGAGAAACAACTGTGCCATGATCATATTCATGCCTCATAGCACCTCTTACCATTGTCCAAAATATTTTGAAGGGGGCAACAGTGCAATAGTCTGTTTCCTACCCACTTGCCGCTTTCTCAGTGGTTACAGGAGAAACTCTCACTCTCTCCACTTGTATTAAAAACTGGGATTTGTATCCATGAGCAACTTGGTCACTGCAAACCTGGTTAGCTTCTCAATACAGGATAATTTTACTTTGCCATTTGTTGTGTTGGGAGTGGTTGGATTTTTGCCACTTTGGGACCACACTTGCCTCTTCCCATCACCTAAATAACCAATGTTCTCATCCTGAAGCAGGTTTTTATATTGTTGTTGGGTTTGGTGTGTTGTTTGTCTGGGGTTTTTTTCTACTTTTTTGGAAAAGGTGCATGTTAATGCTGAGGGGCCAAGTGACAAGCCCAAGAGAGCACCACTATGCTGCAAGTTGGGTCTCCCTACCCCAAAACCAGGTATGCCATCTGAGAGTCTCTTGCTCTCTTCTAGAGAAAAATGCTTTATTTTTAGAAGGGTTTAAAAACTAATACCAGTGTCCCCTCCACCCTCCTTTTTTGTCTACTCTATTGTTTCTGGGCCCGTGTTTACCCTGCAGCCACACAGAAAGCCACCTGCTGCAGTGCTGAGGTGGACAGCCATAGCCTTACTTTTGACTGGCAGAGCAGCTCAACCTGGCCACCAAGCAGAAGAGACAATGCTTATGGGGGGCAGACGGAGGCAAAAGAGCATGACAAATAAATGCCGAGGGCAGAACAGAGACCACCAGATTTCAGACAGGAATGTTTTGTTTCAAAATGGGGAAGAGACCAGGAGTGGCAGGGCCAGGGACTGCCCTGGAAAGATTAGCTCCTGACCCAGCAATGGAGAAAGCTGCAGACTAACTACTCTGTGGCTTCTCTTGCTAATGATGGGAGGTATAAGCACAGCAGGGGCGGGAGAAGCAGAACTGATTTCACAGCTGGTCCCATGGTGAGCAAGGAGCTTTTGTTCAGTGACTGCTCCTCCCAAGTGCCACACTTGAAGGACACTGGGATGCTGCTGCAGCTTCCTCTGTGTTCTGGCCAGTCCCCAGTGCCTGGCCAAGGTCACGATCTCTGACAGGTGGGCCTGTGTTTGCTGTTATGCCACAACTATTTACAGCTGAAGATTTCTCCCTCTGGCCCTGAGGAGGTTCCCCAGGTTAAGCTAGAGGGACATGTGTAGGCAGCCTTCACCTGCCAAATGAGTGGCTTTAGGAACTCAGTACCTGAAGGTGTTCCCTTCCACCCCAAAATGCCTTTCAGTAGTCTAATGCTGCCCCACCAAAGGGGTGGGTTTTGAAGTCTGGTGGCCTTGGCTTTGAAGCCTTTTGACATTAGCTTTTACTCAACTGCAGTTTTCAAACAACTAAGACTATTTTAAAATTACATAGATTGTTTCTAAGCTTTCTTTTAGCAAAAGATTTTTTCCCAATCCATGTATCATTAATACAATCCTCCAACTTATTAAAAACTATAGATCTATAGATTAAGTTTTCTAAACCATGTAAACTGCACATACACAATGAATCTTCCCTGAACATACTAAACTAAAATAAAAAGATTGACATCACCAAGACAGAAATTACTGAATGTGAATACCTTGCCCCTATGACTGAAGAATGGAATTGGGACTCTTGCTGGTTAAACACAACTGGCTACATACAGAGGAGATGAGTGACAGATCTCTCTTAAACATGTGACAATCTCACAGAAAGAGGACATTCAAAAACAAAACCCATCAGTTGTCCCGACAGTGCTTTAGGAATTAAAAGCCTCATTCTTGGCACTCTACTTCAAGACAAAACTCATAATCCACGTTAGAATTATAAACCTACAGAGAAAAGAGAATCCATAATTGTACTTTTCAAGAAAAAACTTTTATTTTTTTTAAATCAATATACACCTGAGAAAAATTCTCATTAGAACAACATCTTTCATGAGATTTCTGCAGTGCTAGTGAGTTTATTTTTTATATATATATATATCACATTTATATATCACATGTGCAAAGAAGGCATTGGGGTATTTGAGACATTTAAAAGCTTCAACTTGAAAAAAAGCAGCTTTGTCAGAATCAAATGTAAGTACTGCCTGAAATTAAAAAAAACCCCAAACAATAAATCATACTGGTCCACAAAATGGTTTTAGTTTTAGCTTTATAAGTAAGTCTGTAAACAGAAATTAGCCTGGTGTTTTAAATAATCTGATCACAAAAATATTTTATTTGCTAAGTGCAGCCACTTGTTCTTCTGTTTACCAGTGTCATGTCAAAAGCCCTGCCAACCAACAGTCCTTCCACACACACAGGAAAAAAAATTCTCTGTGCATTAAAAACTACTCACTTGTTAATCATTTAAAAAATATACTAATTTATTTAATAATTAATTATTTTGATTCAAAGTGTTCCATGGCAAACTAATATATCATTCATTCACCTTTGCTGCTAAGCTGTACTGCACCAAAAATATTTAAACCTGTTTTGTATAGACTGGGATAGAGAGGAAACACATGGCCTATAGTACTTTATCTGAAAAATGTTAATACTTTTTGTAAACTCATTTTAGCAAAGCTATTACCAACTGACCCGTATCTTGAAGACACTTCTTTATCACAAGAACATATAACTCACAAAATAAAAAGTGACTAAAAGGGTATTATCTATCGTACCATCAACATATTTCACACTATAATGTAAAATATATTTTTTATATATATAATTAACACAGTCTAAATAAAATCAGTATGCCAAATAATGCAAACTCAGTACTGAACACAAAGACATGCATTAAATCCTAGAGATTAAAAATGTATACAATTACAAGAAAAAAAGAGCAGCAAGTTTTAAATGTGCATATGCTGTCAAAACAAAAGAGAATTCAGACAGTCTGGGTGAAGACCCCCTTCAACCCCTGCAAGTCTGCAGCGTTCATAGATGCATCTTACAAACATGAACTAGACGCATGCAACCAATAAATTTTAACTTCTTAAAGTTCATAAATCTTTTTAAGGCTCTCAAGATCTTCCAAAGAGTAGTGATTATTCTGGTTTTCTGAAAGTATGTCAAATAGTTGCTGAACCTGTTCTTTTTCATTTTTGCTAAGAAGGGCCAGCACCACCTGAAAAAAAAAAAAAAACTGATTATTTTATAATCAGCAGATGTTAATTGAAAAATTACAGATAATTTCCTTTTTAAGATACAAAAATTTCCTTCAGGATTCTCTGCAACTTAAGTACGTATTCAGTCTAGGTTCTTACCTTAAATCTTTCTGCTTTGCTCAAATAGAAAAGGTGCTGATACACAAGGCCAGGATCTTTTCCAACTATGTAGTATTCCAATGACTGTATAAAAATCAAGAAGATTTCTCCTTCAAGTTTGTTACTTAGCAGCACTGGCAATCTTTTTGGATCAGTAACTGCTAAAAGATCCGCACAAGCAGCTTTATCCTTATTGGTATTCACTGCATTTATAATCTGACCAAAGTCATAAGCACTAGATGGTTGAGAAATATGCAGTTCCTCAGAGGCCTTCAGTGGCACACTCTCTTGAACTGCTTCCTTAGAAGTAACATCATCAGTCAGTACATCTTCAGAAGTAGCAAACTGTCTCTCTTCCTGTTCATCAGCCACCTTCACAAAGAAAATGGCAATAAATCATTTTAATGTGGACATATATAACCTGAAGCTTCATAAACTGCATGCATACATCCATCAATAATGCCACTAAATTAAAGCTAGCATTTTACTCTTCATAAAAGAAAGACACCTATGTTATGTCCTACTTCACCCCAGAATAGTACCTCTCTAATTCATCTTTAAATGTTTGTAGTCAAAAGTGCGTATTTTACATTTTCTTGTACTGCTTGGCATTCCATTGTAGAAGGACAACTGAAGACCACTGGGAGAAAGCTAAGGAGGCCTATATATATATATTAAATTTGAAGTTGCAGAAGACAAGCAGAACTGAAGTCAAGTCACCAGATACCCATGTTTCATTTCACTGCTGTGCCTTCAGAATAGTCTAAGTAGTGGGCAGCTCTTTCAAGCTGCTGTTTGGAGTCTCGCTGTGGAAGAAGAAAGCTCAGCACGGTCTAACTGCCACAATGCCCTCTTTTGAGTTCACAGCCTTTATCAAGTTTCATGAATCAGCTGCTAGAAAATTAACCATGGGTTCAACTACATTTGCTAAAATCTGTTTCAAGCTATCAAGAATTGTCAAATTAGTATAAACTGACTAAAACTCATTGAACAGGGTTTCTTCAAAGAATGCCAAGTTTTTCAGAAAGGCTGAAAGACATTGTATTGTGTAGTACAGGGGAGCCAGGTAAGTCATTGTTGGAAAATACTGCACTAGGCTTATAGACATTTTGTTCTATCTTTCAACAATCCTTAGTATCAAAGAGGGAAATCTTGACTGTTTTTTATATCATTATAGCTTGATAAAAATGGAGTAACAATTATAAAGCCCAGTTTCTAGTTTTCCTTACTTTTCTTTGCAGTCTGTTTTCATGGAACTACCTGGTACTACAGCAAGCTGTAATTATGACAGCAAACATAAATGCTTCCTGCCCACCCCTGGAAAAATTACCACTGCCAGGAATGTAGTTAGCTGGTCTCTGAACAATGCAGTCACTTCCCAAACCTCCTCTAAACACCCTCCAGGTTCCTTTGTCACAACTCAGAGCTTAACTGACACTATACCCGGCTTACGCCAGTTACATAAAACCCCATGAACTCGTGACAATGTGAAGTATTTCAATAAAACAAATGTTTTTATATTAGGAACTGCAGTTTCTATTATGAAACCATTTTGAAATTACATTATCAAATTACAGTATCACTGTACAAACTGGTAACTATGTATTTTAACTACAAATTTTGAAATGAAAAGGGAAAAAACCCCACATTCTTAGAGGACCAGCAAAGCTACAATCCAAAAATATCAGATGACTGAGAAAATCCTTTCATTGCCTAATTCTACCTAGAACTCTACAAGGCTAACATTTTGATCCAGTACATAACATTACAGCAACATATTTATTTTATAAGATTCTACAGATGTTTCACCCACACTCTTATTCTTTAAGGCACAATTTCATTCTCCAGACCAGTAATTTTACTGGCAGCACAAGAGCTGCCAGCACAGCCCCGGAAGCTTCCTGAGTAGCACAGACTTGAAAAGCAAAACTGCTGTTTGACAGCCACATTCTGTAAAACAGGTATTTCAAAGTCTAGGCAGCTTTTGTTTACAAGGACCATACCCTCAAGTTTACTGCCATCTAAATGTATTCTTTCCAATTCTGCTGTGGTTCTGAACACACTGCAAAGCAGCCCAAACTTTACTGTAGAATGTAACGGTCACTGAACACATCATATGCAAGAATCCTCCAATATGCCCTTAAAAGAACATGAAAAAATAAAACCTTACCCTCCCCTAAAAAATGTAAAGCTAAGAAATACTAACAAATGCTTTAATATTATTTCTTTAAATGTGTGGCTTCTGTGCTGCTTGCTTTTCAAAATGAACAGGTATACCTCTTGTATGGTTATTTTCTTCCTTTGCTTCTGTTGGCTGCCAGCTGCAGCACTGCTGTCAAGGTTAAGCAGTTGGGTTACCTCCTCTAGTTCCTTTTTTGCTTCAAGAACATTTGGATCTATGAGAAGTACTCTGTTGAAATCATCAACACTGGCTTGATAATTCTGTAAATAGAGGGGAAAATAAGTTTTTGTAAGCATATCACTAGAAAAAGAAATCTGAAGTGTCATACTGTGTGTTACAATTAAGAAAAATAAAAATGCTAGGATCTTGACATTAAGTAGACAAAAATAATCTAATTACAGACAATGTCATTTCATTAGAGGGAAAAAAGGAAACTGAGCATGAGTCCAAGTTAGTATTTTGCGGCTTCCATATTAGATGTGCAATCATTTATTCTGAGAAACACAGTCCCTGTATCAAAGAATAATTATTGAAGATTGCCACTTTTAAGCAGAATTGTTTACAGTGTAACACTTCTTCAAGATTAATGTGAGTCCATCAACATTTTGCATACTTGCTTTGCCAATAAAAGAGGAGTTAAATTAAACGCAGATTAAAAATATACCGAATCTCCTGGCCTTCAATCCAACAGATCATCTCTTACAGTTTGAGAAGGGAAATTTTTGGTGATACTTTAGAAGATTGGGATTATGTTATGAACTCTGGGATAAACAGGATTAGGAAGGCAAACAGCAGTAGAGTGGCGTTACGATACAGTTCCTTGATAATCAGTTTTGTCATTTGTTTATGTTTGTCATTTCTTTATGTTTTTATTTCAAATCTGGGCATTGGGAATTATGATTTTTTAGACAAAATTTTCTGGAAACAAAAAATTAATAGCATCAATTCTGAGGAAGATTGGAATATCACATAGAAAAATCAAGACACTTCGAGGGCTGGAGTATTGAAAGTAAGGATGAAATGCAGCAGTAAAAGATCATGCAGACAGTAAAAGATCAGCATAATTTCTTTGTGTGAGGGACCTAGTATTTCTTCTGTTCTCAAGCAGGATCATAAGGTTACTGTAAGCCATTCATATTATCATGAAAAAAAAATCCTCATGTATCAACTGAGGTATTTCCTTAGCATCTCAACTGTAATAAAAGCATTAGTGTACATGTCACTCATACTCTCTTTCCTACATGGAACATTTTATTCAAAGCTGATGACCAGTATCCAAGGGGCAGCAAGTCTGTAAGTGAACTGAAGTCTGATCTATCATGAAAGACGACTAAGAGCAAATGAATGCAGAAAGGGGGCAGATTGTTTTCATCAGAAAACAGCTACTAATTAAGCTAAACCGTTTGAATTACAGATCGGAAGATTCGCAAGTACAGAGAAATGAGATTCTGCAACAGACTTCTGAAAATGACTACAAGGGTCAGCAAACAACCAACTCTCCTGGATTTAAAATCCTAGTCTGACAGACTTCTCAGAAAAAAGTCATGCAAGATTGTTGTACCAAGGCAGGAGACTGGACTATCGGCTCTAGGAGATGCAGTCCTGGGTCCTGTGTCCTACAATACAGGCCTAATTCATCACACAAGCGCCATTTTTCCCTGATCTTCCCTTAACTTCACCTTGGTAAATCTGTTAAAAAGTTGCACTTACTACATTAAATTCCACTGCAGCTTTTGTGGTTAAATATCCGGATATTTCTATACAAATAGCACTTCTCAGTTTAGGTCTTTTCCAGACTACATGTTTTTAGCTCTTAACATTTTTCATTAGAGAGTCATCTGTCAACCTCAAATCACCTTTGTGGCTTTCTCTGGTTTTGCATTCCTGGAATAAGCAATAATGAAGGCATTAAATCCAACTACAACAAAACATTTTGGGAGTCCCCAGCTCACACTGTTCTGAAGGAGTCCATGAAAAAATATGTTTCAGGTTATGTCTTCAATAATACAAACCAGCAATTTTTATAGGATATTCAAAAAAAGAAGGAAGTTGTTTCTCCCAATTCTTTACATTCTTCACTAGTGTGTAATTTCCTTTTTTTGACTGGCAGAATCACTATATACCTTTGCTCATATTTATACTATTTTTTTATCAAGTTCAACAGCATAAGGTTGTAGGTTATTGTAGTGGGTCTGTCTGAGCTGATTTTCCCCATACAGCCTCATGCTGCAGTACTGGGAGCCAGAGGCTGTTGATAACACCCACCCATGTTATGACTATCAGTGCTCACACAGCACCAAAAGGTACAGGAGGGCAAGATCTGGGAGGGGATACAACCCGGACGGCCGACCCGAGCTGACCAATAGGATATTCCATACCATGTGACATCAGCTCAACTATAAAGGGAGGAGGACGGGGGGATTCTGGGGGAAGACGTTTGTCCTCCGAGCAACCGCTCCGCGTTCTGGAGCCCTGCTTCCCGGGACAGGCCCGACACCGCCTGCAGATGGGCAGTAGAGAGTAACGGCTTTGTTGCTTTTGCTTCGCGCACACGCGGCCTTGCTTTCTCTGCTGTTTATTAAAACTGCTTCTTATCATAACCCACGGGTTCTTCTTTTTCATCTTACTCTCTCCCCGCCTGCCTTGCTGACGGAGGTTTGGGGGGCGGGGAGAGTGATAGAGGGACTAGGGGTGGGCACCGGGCACCCAGCCAAGGTAAACCCACCACAGTTATTAATTCCAGGTAGCTTGGTAAAACTACACGAAAGATTTTACACCAAATTAAGACCTTACACCTTCTTTGAAAATCAATCAAAGCAAACTTTCAAAATATCACAGATACTGTAACAGAGATACAAATTTAATCACAAATAAAGATCCCACAATTGCAACAACTTGCATTTGGAATCACAACATGGGATGAGAATAGGCTAGTGTACTGCTAAACACAGCCTGTCCTCAGGTGATTTGTAACTTGAGACAATCACACAATTTTTTTGTTAAGACTTCAAACATAACAGAAGACTGAGGTAAGTATTCATTTGATGGACATTGCTGAAACCTGGTGTATGCCTGGAGTGATCACCTCCAGTTATAAAGAGCAACATGGGAGAAAGCACTTAAGATGCTTGTTTAAAGACACTTGTAAAACTTAATACACACAGTACATGATGAGAGCTGCCATCCTGAGCAACAGAAGTGAGAAGTTGGTAATTCAATACCAGGTAAGAGCTGACATGTGGGGTAAGGACTGCTATGAAAGAATTATGAAGTGTAGAGGATAATTAACATCACTGATCAACAGAGGGATGGACAAAAGGAGCAATATGTTTCAAGTGATGGAATACAAGATTTGCAGTCATATTTAGGATGGATATGAGCAATATAAACCTGCATCTATGACCATCAGGTAAAAGGATACGTAGAAAACTGTGTGTAAGATGATCACGGTACAGATGACAACACTGTGAGGATGGAAAGGAAAAGGCTGAGTACCATCGCTGCTCACAGAGTAAGAAAGTAGCTTACTGACAAACATTAGTCACGTGTTTGTGGAAGAGATAACAAAGGTAATGAAAACCCTGGTTTAATATGACAAGCACTTAAGTATGAGCAGATGCCAAAAGACAACTTGAAATTTTAGTTTGGATAGATGAAGACGGACTTGGAGAAAATTCATTTGTCATCAGCAAAGATATAGTAGACACCTTGACAGAAAAATACAGACTGGGGTACCCAGAAGAATATTAGAACATTGTAGAACAGAGTTGAAACTTTCTTAACCAATCTCCAATCAAACCTCACTTATTCCATATTCTTGTCTTATTACAAATCAACATGCCGGTTTTTATGTTGCAAAAATTTTTATATTGTACTTTATGTATACCTAAAGGAATAAATCATCAGCATTGCACACTTTGTATTCACCCAATGACTGCAACTACCTGATTCCTTCGAAGAGGGTAAGTTTAGAAGTGCTTAAGAATACCTGCCATGTTCTTTTTCCTCACCTGTAATCCTTTGTACGCTAGTGCTCTTCTATAAAAAGCTTTAATATTAGAATCTTCTATCTGAAGAACATGATCACAATCCTGCTTAGCCTCTTCATATTTATACAGTTTCAAGTAACAGAGAGCTCTAACACAGAGAAACAGAACACACTGCGATATAAGTAAATTTGACAATGCTGTAGTGCCAACAGTATCAGTCTCATAAATATTAACTATAATAGGTTACACAATTCAGTCTCAATGTGGTATTTATTTTAAAGTACATCAAAACCTAAGTATTAATAACATCACTGGATGGATTTAGAGAGGGCCAATTCCTACAACAGAATTCAAAATTCAAGTATGACTAATGCGTGAAGTTAGGCAGATACATAAGTATTTTAAAAGCACAGCCTGTTAGTATAGTAAGACAGTCCAGTAGTTGATACAGTATGGATTTCATACAGACATTCTGGGTAAAAAAGTGCTCTAGACTTAAATAAACAACATTGCTTTCTGTACCTAATTATTACTTGGAAGTCTCCTGTTCAAGTACTGGCCTAATCAAATCCTTCTTAGGTTGTGAAAGCTGGTAAGATTACAGCATAAAGAATTATGCTGCAGAATTAGGTCAACCTTTAAAATAACGCTGTTGTATGACCATGTTCTTATTTTTATTCTCTCAAATGTACATTTTTTTTCCTTAATTATTACTCTTCATATTTGAGATACTGCTACTGGATATTAGTTTTAAATAAAATCATACCAGCATACTCAAAAAATGCTGCAAAATGCTATGCTAATTTTAACTTTTACTATTGCTTACTCTATTTATATAAAGATTTTAAGGTATATATCAGTGACATTAATACTTCCTCCCCTTAGAAAATAATGTAGTTTAACAAAAAAATCGATTTTGTTATTAGAAACACTCATCAAGTGAGAAAACATAATACTTTTTTGTTTTTACAACAGTGACTGAAGGGGTGCAAAATCTCTATTTAGAGTGAGAAAATGTAACTGTTGTTATCCCACAAAGCAGGGTTAGATTTTGGATCTTTACCTGTTAGTGTAGATCGTGCATTCCTCGGTATTTAACTTAATGCATTTGCTGTATTTATTTACAGCTTCTTCATATTTACCCTTTTTTACAAAATCATTCCCTTCATTTTTTAATGCCTTGAACTTCTCCTCAGCTTTCTCACCTACAGAACAAAAGGATCACAGTGTTACATAAGAAGGTCAGTTCACTGAGGGTAGCTGAATAATCTACCCACACTAAGAATAAATGCCTGGCAACTGGAGTATCTTTACTGGTCTGCACGTTGCCATTTCTGTCTCAGATCTCCCAGCTGCTTTAAGAAAAGCATAAACTACCATAGCTGCATTTGGCACAACACACATTTACTTGCCCATGCACCAGTGCGACTATTTTGCTGAAAATAACAGGAATGCAACAGCCAGATCTACGTTTTCACCTCCTTCTGCCCACCCCTTCTGTGTGGTAGAGAGGGATTATGTATCTTCACTGAGATACCAGTTTTATTCACAACGGTGGAGAATTAATCAGCAGGATTAGAGGCCTTCTAGATCTCCACCATCACACTAAGAACATAATTTGGTCTAATATTCCTTCTGCCAGCAAGTATCTATGACCATTACCACGCTAAACTGACAATGTGAACCAAATCATCATCACATCAGTAGGGTTTACTAATACAGCAGTAATATTCTGTTAATAACTATTTATAAAAGATGCTTTGAGGAACCTGAAAACAGCCAACTATACTTTATTTTGTTAATACTGTGTTCTTCCATAATTGTTCTTCCTTCTAAACCCTGTATCATTATGTTGCGTGTGCTTGTGGGTTAGACTACAATTTTTAGCTATGCTTGCAGTGGAAAACCAGTCCTGACTGCAGTTTTATGCCTCTGTTGTGAGCAAACAACAACTAGTAACACAGCTCTAAGTAAATCATAATGGAAAAATCTACTTTTTGTACCTTGCTAAAGAATATGAGCCCCTTAACAAGCTTCAGGTTTTAAATGCTGTATATAACCAGATAATTATAATAGATAATTAAACTCAGTGTGTTCTTTTATGAAAACATGGCAGAGTCCTGTGCCAGAAAGCAGCATGTGGACTTGGGGAAAAAATTAAGTAACAATGTGAAAGCAGAACACGCTTATGCAAGAAACAACTAAATTATAACTCAAGTTGTAAGGCACAAAAACCAACAGACAACGGTTGGTGTTGAAAGCATCAGCCAACAGTAAGATCTCACTACTGACTAAACACTACTGCTGGCACGCTTCTGGCACCAGCTATCGCTGTCAGGTCCCACTGATTTAGTACAGGCCTGAGAAAGCAACCACAACCTTAGAGTCACCCTTCTTATTACTATCTTCTTCATTCAATATTTCTAAAAACAGCCTAACCAAAGCACGCTCTCTGAAACAATTGAGACGTGTTTTGCATCAAAATATTGCAGAGTATGCTCTATGGGCACAGCGATGGCCAGTTCTGGTAACTCTCATAACAGGTTAAAAACAATCACTGGTGTTTTCTGGAGCCACTTATCTGGGTACTTTTCACTACAATGTTCAAATTATCTCTCTCTACAAAGTTACACAAGGTTATACAGATCCAAATTTACTAATTAAAAGGTTTAAATAAAAATTCAGTAAGTTATAGTCTTTAATAACATAAAAAAAAGAGTACAATCAGTACACCAAAAAGCACTTTTCAAGCTAAGCATTTATGTTTAACAGTCACTGTCGTGCAAGACAGCAGTTTCCTACTTCATTAAAAAGACCCCAGAAGTTAAACCCAATTGCTGCCCAATCCTGAAGTGTGATTATTCAGTAATGACATGTACTGACAACTGTAATGAAAATACTTGTCACTGGACATTATAAAAAGTGGAGTAAAATCTTTATCAGTTGAATTGATCTTGAATATACATCAACATGCCTCATATTTCTTAAATGAAAAACAACTTTCTGTCGCATTACTAAAGTTTCAAATGTAGTACTATTCAAATTGTACATAAACCACACTATTACAGGTTTCTAGAACTATGTTTTATTCTCAAGAAAAACGTCCAATTATCATAAATGCACAAATATGTAAATTTTCTGTTGTTTTACATCAGGTAGAAATAAATTCAATGCTATCTGAAAGATCATTTAAAAGTCATTACATCTGTAGTGTCCAAGATTGCAGAGTATTTGAGTAATGCACTGCAGACAGATAAACCCTGTCACTGCTATTTGGCCCGCAACCCACTTATTCATTGCAGCCTCCCCTGTGTTAACCAAGGGGAGATTATCTTCAGTACTTCCTTTTCTTTACATTGAAATAAACTCAGAGGTGAACCAATTAATAGTTAAGTAAAATATCACAGAGTTAAGGCCTTTGCAACAAGAATGTTTACTGTCAACAAATATGGAACAAGAAAGGATCCTTCATCTGATTTACTGGAGGGGAAAAATGGAAACTGCAATGAAGGGAAAAAATCAGGAGGAAGAAATTGTCCCTATGGAGTTAAGCATTCAGTGCTTATGTGTAAACAAGTCAGGAACTAACACTTCTGAAAGGCAACTACTACATGGCTGCTGTCAGTCAGAATCCATTAAAAAAAAAAAGAAAAAAAAAAATCAGAAGTGTGGGCTACTACTATAGCCCATTTCACTAACTACTGGCCATCTACAAGTCCACCCTTCCTATTCTGAAGAGCCGAGTAATGTTTTCAATGAGAGCTACAGATTATACAGCTGATTATGTTACTGAGGTTGGGTGTTTGTGTGGTGGGTTTTTTGAGGAAAACTGTGTTTTAACTGTAGTGTGATGTCAGGGAAACTATTGATACTTGTGATAGGACTCAATATATGGCTGAATAGTATTTCTGCTGTATTTTATTCTACATAACTTCAGAAATTACATGTTGCAAATTATATCACTTGGCTTAAAAAAAATTATCGTAACTTTGGCTCCATAAAGCACATTAAGCCCAATCATGTAAATGATCATCATCTGACTTGTCTTTTCACCAAGGTCTCTTGGTGAGTATCTTCTAAAGCAAGTTTCTTTGACATTATTAAATCACATTCAATTTTTCAATTAAAATTATTTTCTTTTGCGTATACATATTTGTATTAGCTATACATACGATTCATCTGCAGCTGTTCTTCTCTGTTGGTATCTGTAGTACTTCTTGACTTATCCTCTGAAGTAAAGTTTCCTCCATCCCACCGGTGTAGCTGAGCAGCAACTGGGACAACTGGAATTGGTGGCAGTTTATCCCTCCAACTGGGACCATCCTGATCTATTAAAGTCTTTGTTATTCTGAAAGAGAAAAACCCCACCAACGTGACCTTTCATGTATTTAACTCACACTTTAATAACTTAAACCCAAATTAAATAATGTACTGTTCCAATTTTTAAAAAGCAATAGAAGAATTATCCTTAAGATTAACTTCAAAAAAGATTATCACAGCAGTCAACAGTGTTGCACTCATTTAGGATTTAGACCTTTTCCAATTTTATTTTATGCTAGTATTTAGAAGACAAGAAGCTGATTTCAGCATGATCTGTAAATATTTAAGCAAATTACTGATCTTGCAACTAAGCTCTAAATGCTACCTACTATACGCAACAAAGAAATAGGAAAAAAATTGCTTTCTTTATTTTGTTTACTCTTCTCAGCCGTACATAGGTGTTATTTGTAATAAGTGCAAATTACAAATCCTCAGCCAAAGTGCGGTACCTAAATTTGTCAATGTCAAATGAAACCTCTTACACAACAATTCTCTAAATAACCAATGCAGGTCAAAGTAGATATTAAGCTGTAAAGAACAGTTAGAAATTCACCAATCAATCATTCTTTATCTCCATTTAAAAATGTAGAGAAAATATAACTGTTTAGTCTTTCTTGAACACATATATATATGTATATAGGCCAACTATTTCCATGTATGAAAGGTTGAATTTAAAACTCATTCAAGCAGGGGTTATCCATTGCTGTGACAGATTTTTGGAGAAAGACCTAAGAAAACATGAGTAAAGTCATACAAGATTTCATGGTTCCATTACAATTTTTGTAGGTTTTGGTTTTGGGGTTTTTTTTAATTCAAAACTTAATCAATTATGAGAATGAGAAAAATAGTGAGATAAACACCTTCTAATCTCAAAATGACCTTAAGAGTCAAGTTCAACTAGTGGTAAGTGTAATATCTACTTTAACAAAAGAAAAGTCTGAATTGAGTAGCAAAACATATTGATATTATAGCAAATAAATCTGAAATCTGTGTATTAGGTGCATTTCCATCTAACACAGGTGTAAAAAACATACTAGATGAATATATATTAAAAAAAAAATTAAGAACCTTGAATGTGACATAAATGAAACAGAATGAGTATAAATTACTCAACAAAGTTTTCTTGCTTTGTTTTGTTCTTTTTAAGTATTTGACTAACAGCTATAAAACAAGGAAAGCCTTGTATTTTTGAAATTCAAGCAAATTTGTCCATACACAGAACATAACATTTTGTAGTATTATTTATTTATTTTTTTGCTTTTTAAGTGAACAAGTAGATTATTTTTCTCTGTGTTAGCTGCAAGTGCCTTTCAGGGGCTCTCCTCTACCTGTATCATTCTTAAGCAGTATTTTATAGGACATACCAACAAAGCAGTTTGTCCAAGTTCTGTTTTGCTCTAATTTCACTAAAACTTTAGGTTTTTAATGATAGCTTGACTTCAGTCGTTAAGAAAAATGTGGCATACTATCATGAATTAAACAACCTTAAGATTTACTTAGGTTATTTATTACAGAACAGAACTGTCCACTTCTTATTAAAAAGTCAATTCATTATGTTTAGGTATTTCCCATACAAAGTAACAGAAGAATTCTACAGTAAACCATGGTCCCAGGGACTTCCCATTTAATTTTTCTCCATTTATCACAAAGAGCTTAACAAGAGAGAAAAAAGGTCTAATTAATACAAATCAACAGAAAGAATGCTGCAGTATTTGATGATCTATCAACTTCCTGTAATATAATAATCTAAGCATAGCCTTTTGCAAAAATGCACACGTGTGCCACGGTTAGTTTAAGAAGCAGAGGGTATCTCATGAAAAACCTGGGACAAATACACTTTTTCCCCAGCACCAACACCCAAACTGGACCCAACAATCCCACAGTTTTGGAGTTTATCACAAATTTATTCATACAGTATAACAGTCACATGGGACTCTGTAATAAAAGCTCCCAAGCTATCTCATGCCATTTGCTAACTGATATTAAAGGAGTTGAGTCAACTGGAATGAAACTTCAATTCAGTAAATGGAAATGCACATTTGTATTGCCCTGCATTAGAGCTTCTGTATTTCTAACAGTGAAAAGCAAATAAAACAACACTCAGAAGGAAATTAAAATACACAAAGTAGGAAATTAATTGATGTTCACAACGGTAGGAAAATGCCACCAATTAAAAGCATGCTTGGAATGCATCTTCCGGAATGCATCTTCCTGTGATTTGGCACATGCCATTAAAGGAAATAGTCCTTCCAATTTATCTAAAAAACACCTCAGGATAACCAATAAAAGACAATTCAACATCATCTAATCAACATGATAAACACTCAAATAACTGTTTATACTTGTTTTCAGTTGACTTTTCATAAAAAGCATGTGCTTACATTCTTAATTATTTCCTTTTGATTGTGAAATGGCCAGGTAAAGGCTTTATGTTATCAGGTAAAGGCTTTATATTAAAAATCCTACTTGTCTTTTACATGAGAATTATTAAAGATATCAGACTGACCACCCATTCAATTCTAAGATTTTTGGAAAGCCTGCTTAGGGAGGTACAGAAAGACAAGCCTTAACATGATTTATCAAACCCACCCTCAGGCACAAGTGGGATTATGAGTTTTTCCTGTCAGCTTCCTACAGCACCACCATCCAATTTCCCACAGCAATTTGAAATAAAAGCAGGTTGTTAAGATCTTATATTCCTAGTATATAAAAAAATTAAATTACATTTTGGGGCTATCCTTTTAAGTTAAAAGGCAGTAGAGGAACTATCACTTTGTTAGAATTAATTTTTTTAAAGTTCTGTTACTTTGGAAAAGAAAATGAATACTTTGATAAATAATTTCAATTTAATTCATAAATGATAAAATATTAAAACACAAATTATAGTAAAAGTTCAATTATGCAGGAGGTCTATGCTTTAGAAACTAAGAATTTGCAAGCAAAAATGCATTACCAGCAGAAGAGAAGAAGGAAGAAGCAGCTGAAATAAGGTGATGGGTTGCCAGGGAGGAAAGAGTAATGAGCAGTGAAGCTAAAAACATAAGGCCTAGAGAGGAGAAAAGGAAGAGTGTTAAGGGAAAAAAGGGAAATAAGCTTATTACTAAGCAAGTTACAAATCAAGAAGAAATATAAAATAAGCAAAAAAGATTAAAAAAAAGGTGTAACAATCACACAGATACCAGGATGAGCAGTTATCTCACCAATCCAAATGCTCTATTATCAGCGTAAATACAGGAGGTCAGGAACAACTTGTTATCAAAAATAAGACTTCTATGAGGAGACGATAAAGTGTCATGATTTCTTTTGGCCATCTCCGGTCAAATAAGCAGAATTTAAAGATATTATGGACTTTTTAATGAAGTTATAATTAAGTACTCATGGCTTTGCCTTAAAAAGAAGAAAATGGTACCAGAATCCACTGTCGCATGCATGTGGGTTCCTGTTCAATGACTAAGGACTGCTCTGCTTTCACAAATACTTTTTTTTTTCCCCATTAAAAGAAAAAAGGAAAGAAAAGGGAATGGAAAATCCTATCATTCATGCACTTAAGTACTTACTCTATGTTAATGAAAACAATTACAGTAGTGTGTATGCACTAATTTTACACTACTAAAACATAATTATAGAAATTCAGACATCTCTCTTAGCAAGAATTAATATCAGAAGTGTTAACGTTTAAGTTAAAAATAATACTGAATTGTACTTTTTACAGCTCTAAGCTTTGTAATAAACCACTGTATCAAGCTACTTCAGTGTTTATGCAACTGCAGCATACTGAAAGATTCACACAACATAAATCTCCAACTGCCACAGGAAGACTGCTCATATGAAAAGGAAACAGAAATGTCAGAGAAAAGGTATGGACCTTAAAGCATTGCTTTACATGGTATCAAACACAAGTTAGGAAAGAAAAGTTGAAGCGTCAGTAAAAAAAGCCTTTAAGATATTATATTTTTAAAACAGAAAGTGATCTACTGCTGGCAGAAGAAAGCTGTGAAGCTATGGGAAAGCAACCAGTGAACAGCCAGTCCTCCAGTTATAACACAACAGTCGTGATGACCTTGCCTCTGAGGGATACAGGGCAGAGGGAGTATGTGAAACAACCAACATTGAATTCTACTTTTCTATTTGGACTGATACCAGAAAATTTGTTTGTGTAGTTACCTATTAACACTATCATTTGCTGCTTGGATGCTGCTGTCTATTTGTAGGACTGTTTTATAGTCAATGTATGCCTGTCGATATCGCTCCATAGACTCATTTGCCATTGCTCGTCGTAGAAGAGGCTTAAGGGAAAATGGCTGAAGCTCCAGAGCTCTGTAGAAAACAAAAGAAAAATGCAGGATTGAGTAACTGAAATAATATTAATAAAACTATTTAATCATATACACAACTATATGTAAGAACTTTGTGACTTCAGATGGGACTTACAGTTACATAACCAAGGAAAGTGGGACTAACTAGTTTATATTAACGCCCTAAATGACATGAATTTATGACATCATTAAGTGCTTTTACTACAATTTACTCAAATCCATATCTTCCACCTGGAAAACTGCTTTCATCACCAAGAAAAAATTAATTAAATAGTAGTTTTTTAGGAGCAAAAGCTATTTTTCTTAAGTCATGCCTAGATCTATGGGATTTCAAGTATATGGTGCTTTTGCCTATACAATTTTCAGCTCTTCTTCCTTACATAGAAGTATATACATAGAAAATACATTTAGTAAGACATGAAGATACACCTTTTTTTTTGCTTTTAGGTTTTTGCCTGTCTTTTGTCTGTTTATTCTTCTGATTGTGTGCCTGGTCAACACTGAGCTCAACCCCTGATACTGTACAATCAGAACTCCTTCCAAACATCACGCAGTTTTCAAAGCAATATGAAAAAGCAGTCCAAAAAGGCTTTATTTGCTAAAGACTACTTTTTATAAATCAATGACTCTTGTTAAAGAGAAAGAAAGATAAACTTTGAAATACTGAAATTAAGATTAGTCTAGCCATTTAGATTTCATGGAATCATAAAGTAATTCAGGCTGAAAGGTGCTTAGTCCAACTGTCTGTTACAGGTAGGGTCAGTGCTGACATCAGACAAGGTTGCTCAGAGCTTTATCCAGTTGGGTCTTGAAAACCTCCAAGGAAATCTCTGCACAACATCTCTGGGCAACCAGTTGCAATGCCCCTCACTGTTCACGGGGAAAAGATTTCTCCTAATACACAATCTGAACCTTGTGTGGTTCTTTTTTTGCCTGTTATCTCTTGTCCTCTCACAATGCACTGCCAGAAAGAGCCAGGATCCATCCTTTGGATAATCTCCTCACAGGTACTAGCAAGCTGCTGTCGGGACCCCAGGAGCAACTTTCTTCTAAGCTGAATGAACCCAGCTCCCAGCTCCCTCCCTTCCTCTCCAGGCAAGTACTCCAGAGTTCACAACCACCTCAGTGACACTTCACTGACCTCGCTCCAGTTGATCACTGTCTGTCTTTGTACTGGGGAAACCAAAACCCAACACAGTTATCATAGATGTTGTCAACAAGTGCTAGGTACAAGGGGATAATCACTTCCCTCAATCCACTGTGCTCCTGTTTATAAGCCCAGGAGCCTGTTGGCCGCCTTTGTGGTAAATTGGCTTTGCACCACTTCTCCTCCCAAAACTAGAGACATTATTTCAAGAATAAACATTTCCAATGTTCCATTTCTCTTTATGTTGCTGAATCTATATGAAAAATAGAACAGCGCACAATGTCACAGTCCCTACAAAACTTCTGCAAAAATGCTTGATATTCTGTAACTTAGAAGAATATTAAACAATTTTAGGTTCCTAACATCAAGAATGAAGAAGGAAACAACCCTAAATAAATTCACAGAAAGATGACACTACTTGAAGAATAGCATCAGTGGGAATGGAAAACTACATTCTCAGGGTAGAATGCAAAGATAATACTGCCAGGGACCAAACCACACTATAGTAACAAATTAACATTAGTGGATAGGAGCCTTATTTCACTCTCTGTAACAAATAAGAGTCCAAATAAGAGTCATGAGATAGAGATCCAACAGAAGGGGTTTTATACACTTACAAACTCTAAATAGCTAAAACTTAAAAAAAGATAAAAGCTCAATACTTAGATTTATATCATGAACATAAGCCCTACATCATTTTTTGCTTTGAAATCAAGTAACCTATTCGTAGATCATCCTTTATGTCGTGCTGCTCAGACAACATTTAATTGGCATTGCCTAGTTCACGTGTGTTTACAGTTTTGCAGTTCTGCTTCCCAGTATCTAAATTGTTTCTACTTCTGTTCACTAAGCACCATGGGTCCTTGTGTATTCAGAAAATATGCATGACATTAAGGACATCATCAGTAAGCAGTAAGAAAATAAGCTTCCAATTTTAAGAATACGAAACCTCAAACCTTTGTATTACTGATTTCAGTTGAAGTCTTACATACTTCAAACTTCCTGAATAGAAAAATGTGATGGCTGGTAAGTATGTCACCTTGTTTTATCAGCCAGCTAGGTATGATCCTGCATCTATTTTAACAAAATAGTGTTAACGAGTCAATTTTTTCATATGATGTTTTCAGAAAACTCTTCTGTCAGATAGAATATATACAGGAAGTCAAATATTTAGTAAATACAAAGGCACACATATTTTATTTTTAATTTTGTGGGGGTTTTTTTAACAGTTGACTTGTGCTGTAAAAAACCCGATTAATTAATATGATTTCTAACTGTCTTGGGATTCTTTTTTGCACCTTAAGCCTCAGGTTTACTAACCCTATATATGACAATATAAAAAAAAGACAGCTAGAAATACAGTAATAATTTAATGGAAGGCAGTGTTTGGAAGTTATTGAAGGTGTCTGATCTTTTCTAACTCCTGTATCCTTAAAAGCCACAATAAGCAGAAAGGATTTTAGCTCACCTCCTGAACAGCTCTAATTACTGTTTATAACCATGCCAAGTATATATTTAGAAAAATAAACCAACAAACCAAGCACAGAAAATACACACCTATACACCATACACATGCTTGAAATACATTTCCAACACTGTGATAAGCCTTTACACGTAAGTTACTGCAGAGAATCACTGAAGTAAGCCTGCTTCTGTATTAAAATTTTTAATCCTGCTATGCATTTCTGTGGACACCATTAGCCTAACAACTGCCCTCATACAATAAGTAAAAAGTGACTCCTTCCCCAGGTTCCATGTGACTGTTTATGTAACTGACAAAGATATCTGTCATTTAGACAGGGAATTCTTTATTGAAGATTGTGCTCAGTCAAACTGCAATAACGATATATCAGTTAAAACGTTTAATCATCATCAGGAATGTTGTTGCTCTACATGGGAGGTTGCAATTTACCTGTTACAGTCCTGAATGCAGTCACTGCAGTTCCCTTCCTTGAGGTAACACGCTGCTCTGTTTGAGTACAAGATACTTAAATCATCGGGACTGTGTTCTCCTAAAAGAAGTTACAATTAAAGTCAAAGACCATTAATTCTTTAATGGCATTTTAGTAAAGACTTGCTTACTGTACGCTGCACTGCAGTGATGCAGTTTGCTGACAATGCAAAGCTGCAAGAAGCTTTACCATGTCACCTAGAATACATAATTACTCAAACACATGAAGAAATGCAAACAGCTCTGCAGCAAGGAAGTTGAAATATTATTTCACGCATCTTCCTATATTTTGGGTCACGTGAATTGCCCTCTACTGAAATCACAAAGAATTTACCACACAGTAACTCCTGCCAGAAATCTAGAGACAGGCTAGGTTGGGTCATTTGTAGTTCCTTTAAATAAACAACAATCCTAGATTTAAGTATCAGGTGTTACACTCACCTAGACCAACAACGTATTCAATTGCTTCCGAGTATTTGAGCACAGCATCTCCAAACTGTCCACTCTTAAATAACTCGTTTCCTTCACTTTTGAGCTTTACTGCAGTAGGAGGAAGTGAAGTGGAGCTGCTACCACCAGCCGCCTGAGACCCTGCTCTTTGCGATCTGGAGATCCTCTCGGCTTCAGGGCTTTCACTCTTTTGATCCCTATGTAAATATCCATTGACTTCCCCTTCATGGTCTGACGAATGCTTTTGCGGTTTTTTCTCTGATGTGCCTTTTTTCAGCGCGCTCTCGGTGGACTCCTTCTGCGTGTCCCTGTGCTCCCCCTTACTGCCTCCTCCTCTGCCGTGGAACTTTCTCTGCGCGTTGCCCATCGCCTCCTCCCCCGCAGCCGCTCCTGTCCCTGCCTCGCCGGGTCCTGCGGGGAAGTTAATGAGCTGAGTTAGAGCTTGCATCATCAGGAGGAACTATCGTCCTGGCAAAAGAGGGGTGTGCAGCCAGGGAACACCCCACCAAATCCTGCCGGCATCCTAATGTCAGGAAGATTTACTTGCCTCAAGAAAACACTTCCAAGAACAGAGAAAAATTCCTACTTACAATTTCTACTTGCAATTCCTATGAAATCTCATTTCTCCTTACTGGGCACATTGTGAACCCCTGCTCTGTAGTGTCAGAATGGTACAGAGTTCACCTTAAAATTAACTCTTCACTGATACTTAGCTTTCCCATGACCAAGTCAAAACGCTGGCACGTTACCATTGGAACGCTCAGCCGCCAGGCCAGGCACGCTGCATCCTTCAAAGCTCTCCTCCAATGTAACACAGAATGGGGAGGGATAAAAGCTTAGAAGTCATTCTCAAAAAGGTTCCATTTAAACATAATGTCAAAAAGCCTTTTTCTGATCGTTCAACTTTCACTATTTTTTATTACTTATTTAATTAGGAGAAATCATACAATAAGGGAATCAGATATTAACATATATATATATATATATATATTCCTTATTCACCTGAATTTCTCACAGATTACCGCCAGAAATAGAGATTTCTGCAGAGAGCCTCACTCCTGATACTACTATTCACACAAAGACAACTCTCTGTGTTCTGGTACTATTAAGGTGCTGGGTTTGCACTTTCCCTTGATTTGTTCATCGATCCAACAGAATTTTTTCACACCTTCATATATTTGAATGATACTTCCAATTGACTCAAACTAAACATCAGAAGTTGACTGAATATGGATGAACTCCAGGTTGTTGCAAATTATGGAAATGTGGGGGGTTTTAATGCACTAAATGTTACTGAAATCAAACTGAAAAGGATGGGAAAGCATAAGGTTTTTAAAAGCAGTAGATTTTCTAGTGCGTAACAGACAAAGCTGCAACTGCCTACTTCCTAGCTGTGGTCTCTGCTTTGAAATACTGTGTTTAATAGTAAGTTCATACTGCACAATGACAGTATAAACCTATCCACACAGATATTTTTATAAAATTTAAAGTAAATTATTCATATTCAAGACTTCCATTCATCAAATTTGGCAATGCCAAATATGCCAAAAGGTTTTAGAATCTATTTGGTAGGGAGGATGAGAGTAAAAGGCTGGCTGGGCAGAACAGTGAAGACAGTAGTAGTAAAATAATAATTTCCTTAGGATACAAATACTAAAATACTTTCATTTTACATCCATCAAAACAAAGAATGCTCTGTATACCTTCTAGGAAAAAAAAAAAAGGAAAAAAAACACTTTAAATGTCAGACTGTATTGGGTTTGGCAGAGACAAGAGTTAATGTTCCCCACAGTAGCCCTCATGGTGCTGTGCTTTGTATTGGAAGCTTTGATAACACACAGGTGTTGTGGCTGCTGCTGAACAGCACTAGCACAGCACTCAGGCTCCTTCCAACGTTCTTTCCCACCTCAGTGGGATGGGGTGGGCAAGATCTTAGGAGGTGACACAGTCAGGACAGCTGACCCAAACTGACCAAAGGGATATTCCATACTATATGACATCAGCTCAACCATAAAGGGAGAAGGCAGGAGGAGGACGGGAGGGGGATTCGTCAGGAAGATGCTTGTCCTCTGAGCAACTGCTCCTCTTCTGGAGCCCTGCTTCTCTTCTGGAGCCCTGCTTCCCGGGACAGGCCCGACACCGCCTGCGGGTGGGCAGGAGAGAATAACAGCTTTGTTTGCTTTTGCTTTGTGCACGCGGCCTTGCTTTCTGCTACTCATTAAACTGTTTTTATCGTAATCCACAGGTTCTTTCCATCTCATTCTCTCCCTGCTTGCCCTGCTGATGGAGGTGTGGGGGGGGAGTGATAGAAGAACTTGGTGAGCACCTGGCGCACAGCCAAGGTGAACCCACCACACAGACAAATGGGTGATAGGACAAGTTTTTAGAAAACACAGCAAAACACTCTTGAAGAGCATCTCCACTGCTAAAGAAAAAGCAAAAAAATGCTGACAATGTGTGATGTGAATATCATCACAATGTCACTTCCATAATACAGGAGAAAATCTTCTGAAATGCACAGAATCAATCCTGGATTAAACAGAAAACATTTCTAGCAGTTGAAGTCCCTCTGAAGATCGGAACACTCATAGTTAACTTATGTAGCTATCAGGTTATGCTAATTGTCTAAATATTTCTGGACCGCGTAAACACTATGCAAAAAACTGTACAGATATATTTCTCAAATTTAATTCTCACTGTCTTTCAGTTTCAGTGTTTATAACATAAACAATATTCCTGTATTGGTGTCTACAGAGAAATGTGTTCATGAAAGCGGTATTCTCAGCTTTACCTTAAAATAAAATACCGAAAACCAGTGTTTATAAAGTTTTCTTAAAAAAAAAAAAAGCCTAAATACATTAGAAATTCCAAAGAAAAGTTAAAGAAAGGTACTGAAATATGGATAGGATTTTGACCAGAATGACAACAAATATAAACTAGAAAGAATTTTAATTCATGTTACTACTGAAATAATGATCTTGGAAGGACTGTCACAAAACAAAAGCTACCGAATACCCCAAAAAGAACATTTGAAGTTTGGGTTTATTTAATGGATAACATTGTCTTTCATTTAAAATTAATTTCCAGCTATATAATGAACAGACTTCTCAAATATCTCTGACTGCTTAAGACCAGTCTTTCTTTATAAAGAATGAAAAAAAGATTTACTGGTCAGCATTTATACTGATATTATAATTGAGGGGTTTCTTTAACTTCAGGATATGCATTACAAGTGCAATTTTAGAGTGAATTTCCAATGCTGTTTATTTTAACATAATCTAAATTTTCATATTGCAAGCTTGCAATAGAGCCTAAAAGCCACAGTAGGTTGGATCCCATTGTGCTACATGCCATACAAATTAATTATAAATGAGAGTTCCTTCTTCAGAGAGTTTACAGTTCTAAAAAATCAAAAATAGCAAAGGAACAAGCACACTGGAAAGAGGCTCAAGGAATACTGAATAACTATTATACAGATAACAAGATGGCCAAACGTCCTCATACAAGATCTCATCAATAAGGATTCTAACCATAAGGAAAACAGACACAGTCAATTATTTAAGGCTATAATGGCCAAGAAGCTTCCTATTACAGTAAAATTATACTCACAGAGATTACTACAAGTTAAGATTTGGATAGGTGCAAATTCTTACATGGCATAAAGGCCAAGTAAGCAAGGATACAGAGCAGCCAGTAAGCATTAACCAACAGGTAACATCTCAATTATCTCAGAGCCTTAGTGGTAGAGAAAAAAGCAATACTGTGAATGTCAAAAATAAAACAGGAAGCACAATTGATGGTTTGAGTAGGAAAGAGCTCTAGTTGTCTCCTACCCAGCAAGACCTTACTCCCTGTTCTCTGAGAAAAGCCATGACACATTAGCACCTATGTTGAAGAATTACCTGTAACATCAAACAAATATTTCAATATTTCACATGGACTAATTCAATAAAAGGTAAAAATGTAAAGACAAAGAATCCAGTTTTATTTGAAACATGCTAAACAAAAGAAATTCAGAGTGTTATCAAGCCCTATTTGTGTTGGAAAGCTGTAAATCAATCATTATCATGACGGCTCTGTTTACTTAAGGACAGAAATTCCATTACTTCAGAGAAACCATGATACATGGTCAAGACCAGTTGAGAATCCAGCACATAATTCATCAAGGATGCAGAGAGAGTTTTTGTAACTATTCAGCTCCTATCAACATTCCCAATCAACCTAGGACAATCTAGTAAAAACAAAGTCCTTAGTCTTTTTGCCTTATATTAGATAGGCAGCTAATATAAGAAGATGCTCTTCAATCTAAGAATGGTTCCAAATCATGGTACTGTCATGTTCAAAGACTGTTCAATGGCAAAGATCCTAGTTTGGTGCTATCAAGTAGAAAACAGACTGGAAAAAAAAAATCACAAAATAATTCTCTGTAGCCAGCTGCTGTGGCATCAAGTAAATTTAATACCACATAGGCAGTGAAACTAGGAGTCAGATGAAGGATTTAGGACAAAGGAAGAAAAGGTGCTCTGATGCTTCAATACCAAGCGTCAGTGTACCAAACCAGCGATCTCACAATGCACAAAACAGGAGAAGACATACAAAAATAATAATTAAAAAAATAAATCTATATCCTGAATTGGGAAAAGGGTCTCATCCAGAAGAAGACTTCTTTTCACCTCTCAAGTGTAATAAATAAACCATGCACAAAGAAAACACTCTCCGGGCAACATCTTTTCCCAGAGTCAACTCATAGCTTCGTCTGTTACGAGGTTTGTTGCATATGCTCAAAGTACATCTTTTAAAGAGATGCTTGACTTTAGCATAACAGGTTGAGAACTAATAATTTGAAAGCTAACTTAGACTGTGTTTGTTTAACTGCACTCTCCTTTTTATGAGTAGTTACTAAATTTCAGAACTATTTACTAAAATATTTTTTTAATTTTTGTAATAAAGTAAATACACAATTCAGCAAATGTAAAGGGGCTGTTTAAAATATACTTATTTATCTTTAAACCACATTTATAACTTATAGATTATAACTTCCATAAACATGTCAAAATACCAGGTGCTTTGTCAAGTACGCAGATGATTTTTAATTTTTACAGTGCCTGAACATGAGTTTTTACACTCTCTAGCATGTCAGCAATTTTCTCTATTATGCAAAAAGGAATTTATTTACTTTTGTTTTCATTTACATAGAAGATTAAGAGAAACTACACTCTTCATTTGGGCTGTTTCATTCAAAGCTGAGAAATCAACTCTTCAAGCCTAAAGAAAACAAACAATATTTTGTTTTTTTTTTTTTTTTCAATCTCTAAATTATAATTTTAATAGGAATGCATGAGGCTCACCAACTAGAGTGTGAAATATATGTGACTACATGACTGGACTACATAGTCTACTGGACTGACTGTGACTATATGACTCAATGTATGGAGAAAACATGTAAGATGCTTAGTCTACATATTGCTGTTAGGTTCACAGAACATACCAGATTTATTTAATAACTGAACAAACTCCATTTGTACTTGAAAACACAGAGTAATCTATGAAGATGCTTGCCTCTGAATCTCGAAAATACTTATGTATGAACATGTGACTGACATCAGTTGACAATCTTCCCTATATTTAAAAGCCTAGCCTTTCATCAACATAATGGGAGTCTTCCTAGGGAGCTAGAAGGCACTTAGTCATCTGAAAGCTCCCAATGGAAAGCAATCTCAAATTAACTAATATGTAAGACTAGGGACATGATCCAGCTTTTCATCCAGGGTTTTAGCTAAGGAGATTTAGTGGATATCTATGGGTTTTGAAAAATTATTTTACTTAAATTTATGTGCAAATAAAGCATTATTAAACCAAACATGTATAGTCATATTCACAATTAAGTTGGAAAACCTACAGACTGATTTCATTTCAAGATAAAGAACTACACAGGCCACAGAAAACACAAAAGTCAAAGTTGTCATGCCACATTAGCTTGAAGAACCAACAGAAAGGAGGATGGAAATCAACCTAGGGATGTTATTCTGTTGCAGGCTGGAGCTCAGACATGCAGCTGAATCTAGAAACAACCTGCCAATGCAAGCTTCAATAGCCCCTGCTGCTTCACTTCCTCCTACAAGTTATGTATTCTGATTATGCCAGTAGCTTCAGCTCAGCAGTCCTGCAGTTAGTCACACACTCATCCAGGCACAGCAGCTGCACTTCAACTGCTTCTAAACTACATACAGTACAAGACTTACACATGTTTACCTCTAATATGTACTTCTGGAGCACACAGATGATCTCTTACATTAAAAACAAAAATAAGATTTATAGTTTTCAAAACAAAACAACAACAAAATCAAATTACGTGCTACTTGATCATTTTTACACCCTTTGATCCAGTCAAGGGAGGAAAAATGCAGAAGAAAATGTGATGGAAGGAAAGCAAGAGAGTTGTGCGAGAGAAAGAGCGAAGGAGCACAAAATATTCTCAAACACCAGAAGAAATTCCCACCTGGGTCCATATCAAAGGATAAGTATAAAATTTCACAGGACTTAGGGAAGTAGGTGATTTATAGCAACATTTTCCATCTGCCTCTGTTATACTCTTTCTATAAATAATTTCAAAGATGTTTAATAGGACTGGGTTCTAGATTTCACACTCCAATCTACTTTAAGAAATGAATGTCATTTCAGTCTTCAAACTGGCAAAATTATTTGCAAGCAAATATGGATGAGTTGTGTGAATAAACACTGCAATATCAAAGGCAGTGATTTATTCCTCAGCTTAAAATTAAATAGGAAATAACATGACATTACTTTTATCTCCACTGCTTCTTTTAGGTTCTTCTGTATTTTCCCCTCTTTCTTCATCACCTTCTGAATCCTCTATATCTTGAATAAGGATTCTTTTTCCTTTGCCTTGAGTCTCTGATACAGGCTTTAAATCCTTCAGTTTCTTTTCAATCTCTAGCAGATTTTTCTGCAATAGAGAAAAAACAGCAATAGCAGAAACCTTTTTTATAGGTATATAAATTGTAATTTATATGCAGAAAATACATTCTGTTAAATCCACATAAGATCCTGTGGAGCGGTATCTCCATGAGAACGAACATGTGAGCAATCCCGACTCTGTGGCGCCAGCAAGGTCACCCAAGGATGGCCACGTGCAGCACATGCAGTGGCAGTGACGCAGCAAGAAAAAGGAGGCAGAAGGCGGAACTAAGGGCGGTGCGTGCACAGCAGCATCTGCCAATCAGGGGATGTTGTTTAGCGCGTGGCAGAGTTTGTTGTACCAATCAGAGTTGTGCTTCCGGCGTGTGGTCGATGCTGGTGGGTATATAACGAGCGAGATTCGGGTGAATAAACGGCAATGCTTGGATTACATTAGTCCGTGTACACGTTGTCCGTTGATCTCCTGCAAGATCCTCGGGAAGCATCGAGATAAATATTACCAATATAAACCCAGAAAAAATAAACATGACTTTTCCAAGAGTCAGTATCAAAACCAAGATTATCATTCAATTTCTGTCTCTTGAAATGCCAAAGATATCACACAAACAAAGAAGTACTTTTACTGAATGAACTGCTTAAGCAAAAAAAAATTAAGTTAAAAGGAAAAAGTGTAGATTGTACTATTGTGGTATCTGGCATGGTCTGCTCAGAAGAGACACATGGAAAACAGGCTTTTTCCAGAATCTCTGAAAAGGCCTAAAATCAGTTTATCAAAAATGTATGCTATGGAGAACTTGGGTGTCTGATGTATATATGATGGAGGAGCGTAACATAGAACTAGAACCAAGAGACAACATTTCTTAGCATTGTATCAGAATAACGAAAAGGTTTGCTCCTCTTGTAAGAACTGCAAATTAGATGATCAAACAGCCTCTCTTCCATAAACATTTTTTAATTACTCAAATAAAAAAATCTCCAACTGCACTTTACACTTTCAGGGCAGAGTAAGTCACAACCAGCATTATGCCCTACTCTGAATTTAATTCAATTCAATGTTTCACAAGAAAGTGCCATTTCAGTATTCACTTCCTCAATAAAAAGATAAAACAAGGAGAGGAACAAAGATTTATGTGGACAAAGTACCTTGAAGAATTCCAGTTACTGACAACAAATTTGCATTTATATTAATGACTGCACATAAACATTCACTCAGTGTGTTCCATATGTTCAAGAGGGTTTTGAGGATCATCCAAGCAAAGAGTAACTCAAAAAATGCCCTGCCAAGTACTTGTCACTTCTAGATGTCTCAGCCAAGGTATAATAGCTGGCACAGATCTGCTTTCAGCCACAAAAGCATTGCTCAGTAAAGCTACTAATGTATTTAGATCTCTGGAAAAGTGTACTCAAAATTAGATCTTATGTCTGGTGCTATAAGAAGTCTCAGCACAGCCTATTTGATAATCTTTTCACAAAGACTGTTGTGGGGTTCATCAGCACAGACTCACAAGCTAATAAGTGGTTCAGTCTTGTGAACACACAAAAAAACCCCCCAAATGCTCTTTCAGAACTTAAATCTAGAGACGGGTGTTTAAAAAGAAAGGGAAACAGAAAAAAAAAAAAGCAGGCAGGTTGATTCCTTGGTTCATGTGAAACTCAGGAACTATTCTGGACAGGAGTTTAGCTTCGAGAACACCTGAAATGGATGAATGCTGTATGTGGTGAATTGGACATAGCAGGCTTGGACCTCTCTTACTGGTGCAAGCAATAGCAGTGATCAAATAACTCCATGAAAGAAGTAGCAATCAGCAAGCTGCTAGCAGCTCAAAATGTGCCAACAATAAGAGCTCAACAGAATTTAGATTATGAGGCAATTGCACAGCATCCAGAAGTCATATGTAAAAAAATTGGGAGGGCAGCAGTCTGATGAATTCCTTGTTAACAGACAAAGAGAAGTTTTGTATCCAAACTGCCTAGTACTGAAGATTCTCAGGACATGTAGAGTCCAAATGCAAGGACTGGGTTCTAACCCACAAAACACACCTAAGAACATACCAATGAAAGGACATGAACGAGTCCTCTCCTAAATAGCTGTAGTGGTCTTGGGAAACTGATAATTGGCACAGTAGATCAAGTGTGTCCTCGGAACTCATATTCAAATAAAACAATATCAACTGTACCCACTTTATGCTACAGCTGCATACAACCTCTTTCTAGTCATATTCCATTCATTTATCTTTACCTTAGCTATAGCATTTTCTGGTTCCACACATAGTACTTTGTTCAGGTCCTCTATAGCTGACTGGTAATTCTGCAGCTGATTGTGTACAGTGGCACGGCGCATCAGAGCTATGAAGGAACAAAGCATAAAGTGGATAAAAATAGTATGTTTAGAAAAAATAGTGTAAGAGTAAACCAGTTTTTTAAATTCTGCATTTACTTCATAACTCTATATTAGCAATAACTGTTGTTTTGATAATTTTTAACAAGGCAATTTCACATGAAACCTTTTTGAGACAGCAATCATGAAATGTGAATCATCTTTTCTTATTTTTTCAATTTCCCTACTCCTGACATGCAAATATACTTAGCTACACTCAAGCTCCTGCCTTCACAAAAGATTAAATCAGCAACTTTAATTGTTTTCATGTCACTTTTAAGGTAGTTAATAATTCAGTGTGGGTATTATGGAAACACTGCAGTGCATGAATACAGGAGAGCTTATAGTCAATGTATGAGAAATAAAAGTTAGCCCCATGTTGCCACGTGAGAATAGCCATTACAGATCAACAGGATGAAATGCATAAAATTTTCCTGACTCCGAATATATTGTTAAAATTACTTTGAGGAGCTACTCTGGTTCCTTATTCATACTTGGACCTGATCTAAAGCTCAGTTAAGTCAACTAACAACATAAATAGATATGTACCATTTTATTTGCTAGAAATAAAATAATACATAGAAGGGCAAGTCTGTGTTCTACTTTACCTTTTACGTTGCCAGGTTCCATATCTAGTACCTTCTCACAATCCTTCAAAGCGCTGTCCCAGTCTTGAAGTTTGATTTCTGCTTGAGCTTTGTTATTATATGCAGCTGCAGTGGGTATTACTGATATACTCCTGGAAAAGGGGAATATTGGCCATGGTAGGCTCATAGTTAGAAAATCTGAATGCAGAAACACCACTGAAAGCTGAAAACATTTTTTTAACAATATTAATACTGATATTCTAACCACAGTAGTGGTTAGAAACTCCTTCCTGTAAGACCTGAGGCAACCATCTACCAACTAAATTTACCATCTTCCAAGGTCTGTTGCTTGTCTGTCTGTTGCTTAGATGAAATGAAACTGCCAAATGAAACCTTTGAGAATATCAAGAGTAATTACAGAGCTCCTGGTGAAGAGCATGGGGGGCCACAAGGACTTTAACTTGATCTTGCTTGTAAAAGGAAAAGACTCAGGTAGCAGTGGATTAATTGTCCAGGTCAATGTCTGGCTGCGTGGCTGTTATTGTAGGCAGGGCTATAGCTTCTATAACAACAGGACTATCTCTGAGCAATAAGGACAACTGGGATGCATATGAAAAAATAGTGCAAGAGAATCTTTGCCAACACCCTTGCTAACCTAGCAAGGAAGTCTCTAAGCTATGTTCATAAGGACGAAAGGGCAATAAGGATGTGCCAAGGGGACAGCAGACTGAGACTCACTTTCCTTGTGAAAAAAGCATGGCTGAAGGACAATCTTAAGTGTTTGTGGACAAACACACAAAGCATGGGAAACAAAAACAAAGAATAAAAGGTCTGTGCAGCTAAGATCTCAGTGGGTAACAGAGGTATGATGGGACAATTTGTGTGGTTAGAATGCTGTAATGGAGGCATGCAGGCTCTTTAGAAAGACTAGGAAGGTGAGGAGGAGATGCATTCTAGTCTTAAGCAGTGCTTAAATGTGTGAAGGTTTGTCTTCGAATGGCAAGAGACTGACAAGCCAGTCAAGAGAGCTGATGGGTAAGAATAAGAGGTCAGACTGACAAGGTGACATCATGGTTAAGCACCTGCTTCAGACTGCCCGATGAAGAAGAGCAAGCAGATGAAAGTCTTCTTCAGGCAACTAGAGGAAGCCTCACAACTGTAGTCTTTGATTCCCAGGGGGGACTTGAATCACCCTGGTATCTGCTCAAGGGCAAAATGACAAGGCACAAGAAATCTATGAGATTTCTGGAGTACACTGAAGACAACTTCTTGACACAATCAATAAGCTGATGAGGGGAAATGGTCTGCTGGAATTGTTACAATCAAGAACTGATTGTGAATGCAAAAGTTGATGACAATCTTGGCTGCAGCAACCATGAGATTGTAGAGTTTAAGATTCTGGGACAAATGAGCAAGATGACCACTAGAATTATAGCCCTGGACTTCAGACAGCAAGATCTGCCTGTTCAGGAATCTGTTTGGCAGAATTACAAGGAGAATCCCCCGTGGGACAAAGGGTGCTGAGAGAGCTGGTTCGTCTTCAAGAACAGCTGCCTTAAAGCACAAGAATGATCCTTTCCAATGTGCAGGAAGTAAAGCAAGCATAGAAGAAGAGATTAACAGAGAACCCTTGACAGATAGCAGTGGTGATTGGCTGCCCAGGAGGAATACACAGTCACTGGCTAAATGCAAGTGATGGAACTAAGAAAGAAAAGCTCAGCTGAAGTTGAATCTTGAAAAGGGATGTGAGGAGCAACAAGAGAAGATTTTGGTTTTTTTACTTTTAAAGGTCTATCAGCAGCAAAACAAAGATTAAGGAAACTGTGGGCCCACTGGTCAATGCAGCAGAGGACCTAGTGACAAAGGACATGGGAGAAGTTTGCAATACCCAGTGGCTTCTTTGCCTCAGTCTTCATTGGTAAGGTTTGCCTTCAGTCTTCCCAAGTCCCTAAGTTAGAGACAGGTTTTGTAGGAGTGAAGCAGTACCCATAATATAGGAAGATAAAGTTAGGAAATACTTAAGAAAACAGGATATACACAAGTTTCAGGTGGGGTGTTCAGGAAGCTGGACAATGTTACTGCAAGACTGCTCTATATTATCTTTAAAAAGTCATGGTGATTGGGAGAGGTTCCTGGCGACTGGTAAAGGCAAATGTCACATATATCTCCAAAAACGGCAAGGTGGATGACCTGGGAAACTACAGGCTGGTCAGTCTAACCTCTGTTCTTAGAAAGAGTATGGATCATCTTCCTGAATTCCCATCCAAGTACATGAAAGATAAGAAGGTGACTGGCAACAGACTGGAGATTTACCAAAGGCAAACCATGCCAAGACTGGCCTGTTAGCTTTCTTTGCTTAGTGAAGGAAAGAACAGAGGATGTTACTTACCTTGACTGTAGCAAAGCTTTGACATGATCTCCCATAGTATTCTTACAGACAAATAGGTAAAACATGGACTAGACAAGTGGACAATAAGGCAGACAGAAAACTAACCGGACTGCTGGGCTCAAAGAATTGTGCATACAAAGTCCAACTGGTGACCAGTTACTAGTAGCCTCCCTTTGGGATCAATACTTTTTAATATCTTTTAAGATGGAATTTAAGGCTCTCCCAGGAAGCTTGTCAGTGATACAAAGCTGAGGGGGAACAGTTAATATTACACTGGACAGAACTCCAGTCAAAGGGACCTTAACAGGGCAGAGGAATGGGCTGACAGACTTCTCAGGAAGTTCAAAAAAGGCAAGCACAAGATCCTGCACCTGAAACAGAGTAACTCCAGCAACAGTACAGGCTGGATGCCAAGTAGCTAGAAAGCAGCTTGGCAGGAAAGGACCTGAGGGCTCTGGCAGGTAGCAAATTGAGCAGGAGTTAACAGTGCGCTCTCAAGGCAAAGGTGTACTGCATGCTGGGCCACATTAGCAAGACTGTAGCCAGGAGGTCGACAGAAGTGATTCTTTCCCCTCTCTTCAGAACCTAAGAGACAAGTGGTGTACTTGTGTTCAGTCTGGGGCTCTCCTGTTCAGTCTGGGGATTGTCTGAGTCCAGCACATCACCAGGATAGTTAGGGGAATGCTGCTTCCAAAACATAAATCTGTTCAATATTTATTTTATTGCTGTTGTACACAATTTATTGCTATTCATTATTTTTTCCATACTTGTCTGCACTGACCATAGATGCATTAACTTCCTCATAATTTTCTTTCAAGGGTATCCCACTATAATATCATACCCCATGAATTATCTTAACACCTCATCTCACAGTAGTGCCATATCATTACCCTCAGTTTACACTGGTCATTAATACCTCAAGATTCCCATATCCTCTCAATTTCTAAAGTGACAACTTTGACAATTCTAGGATTTGTGGGGTTTTTTAAGTCCTTATTTCAAAGCACAAAACACAAAATTGAGTTGCCCATAATGCTACTTTAATGTATGAGCAGTCAGCACTTTTGCAAGTCAGATCTCTAGTGTCTCAAGATGGGTAATCTGCAAATCAGAAACAAATGTTGCTCCCATGAAAATCATGGTTTGTAGAAATGGCATCATGTTTGAACACTGTGAAAAAGGTAGAGAAAAAGTCTAGTTCTCCCAAGGTAGCATTCAAATACCTTAACTGAAATACTGTCCTTTTCTTGCTGTCATGCTTAATTCTGCTCACCTTGAACCATTATATTTTTGAAATAAATGCAACAAAGGTCCTATAGCAACCTCTATTTATATAATAAAGCCAAAGTCTGAATATAGTCCACTGAGCACTAAGTAAGGCTAGCAACCTGTAAGAGTCTTAATTTTTTGGATTATAGACAGTGTTATGATGCAGCTGCACGCAGTGATTTTTCTGTCCTCTAAGAACAGGTTATTAAATCAATTTTACTTATTAACAATTGAGACAATCCTACTGATATGATTCATCAGAATTAATTTGTAATGAGTTTAGTTTCTCAACACACTGCTTATACTTTTATTTTTGTAAACTTGCCCTTGAATCTCAACGGTTTGGAAAATCTGAAGAAGTCTCTGCCACCTGCAGATTGCATCCCATCACTATTTATCCACTTCTCTTCTTAATAAATAAAAATTATTATCAGGATGCAACAGTGCTTTAAGTATTCTTCTGTCAAATCTTTTTGCTCTTTTGAAAAGAATCTAATTGTCACTAGTTGCTTCAGTAAGAAATTGCTTTAATTACATTGCTCTAAAAATGATATTCACAGGTAACAGTCATGAAAATAAAAGAACACAGTAGTATTTACTCACCGAGTGTAATATGTAACTGCTTCCACATAATCGCCAATGGCAAAGGCCTCATTGCCCTTTTCTTTTTCACGAGTTGCAATAAAAGTCTTCTCTTTCTTTGTCATGCCTAGAAAAAAATATTTATGCATAACAACAACTAACAACTTGCACAGATGCAATCAAAACTGTCAGTTAAAATACTTGTCATAATATGTATATTTTGTTAAAAGAACATGGATTACGAAAAGCTAGATTTGTATTATGCTTTACCTCTTTACCTAGCACTCTCAGTCTAAACATAGTATTTTAACTGATTATTAATACCAAGATTAGATTTTTTCCAAATATGGCTTCAAGCTCAGCTGACCTCCTAACAACTTTTAGCATCTCTGGGGGCTGTAAAACAGACAAAGACACTTTTAACTCTATCCTATGCTTCTTCAACTTATATTCACACTCTAAAACACAGTATTACAATTAAAGAAAAACTGTATGTTTCTGAGACATTACCAGTTGTGTCTATTTGCTTTTCGATTACAGGTAGACTTGGTCTGCTGAAGAATCTTGCTTTTGAGTTACTTTCTTCACAACCTTCATCAATTTTAGAACACTCCTTTTCCACATCAAACCTTAAATTAATAAAAGTAATAAATTCAATAATGCTGAATAACAAGACTCTTCTACGAAAAGAGACATAGTGTATTTCCATTATAAACCAGAGAGACAAAGGCTGTGTTCAACTATCCGTAACTACTTAGGAAAAACATGTTTAGCCTTATCTCCTTCCTTGTGTTGGTTATTTTTGTGTGCTCCTGTTTACATATTACCTCCCCTCCTCCTCCACCCTTCTGGTTAAAACCAAACCAAGAAAAATGTCTGCCTAAACTCCTCACCACCTCCCCCCAAAAGACAGATAAAATTTAAGAAACGTTATCATCAGGCTCAATCCCAGCCCTGCCACACAGCTCTACTAACTTTTGCCAAAGTATCTAACAGCTTCAAAGCAATTCATATAGTAAACATGAGAGAGACTTCAAAATAGTCTCAGACACTTCCAAGGCTACTCTGAAGCAGCTTTTGAAAACAGTGTTTGGGAATTTTTATCAAATAAATATTACTGCCATAGTCCCATAAACCAAACACACTAATATCCAATTCCTACACTACCTAAAAACACTAAACTCACTGCTTTTCTGTGTAGGACTTAATGAAAAATTGCCTTTTCTTTCCACAGTAATCCTGACAGTATGAATAATTTCTATCTGAAATAGAGACACAATTTTTAAAATTTATCCAATTCAGAACCTTGTCAGGTAAGACTAATTGTTCTCCATTTTGATTCTGATATTTTGCTAGCTTACTTTTACCTTTTTATTATAAATTAACCACATTTCAAAGTAAATATTTTTAACATATGAAGTGAAACATTTTCTTCATAAATTCTCTAAACAATTACTTGAAGGTTTTGAAATTATCCTCAAAATGTTTTGAAAACACGATATTCTTCAAACCAGAAAATTTCTTTCACACAACTTCTGTTTCAGTATACTTGTATAATAAAAAAAATATAATACATGGGAAAATTCACAAATTGTAGCATTATCAGCATGCTAAAGCACTGAAAGATTGAGTACATAAAACTGTAAACAAAATCCTCAAATGATTAAATGATGAAAGTATAAACTGTTGCCTAAATTATTTTGATAACCTATTTTGTTTGTCCACATTTGAGCAGGAAGGCCCCAATTTCTGAAGCACACATGCATAAAAATAACTGATATGCACAACTGCTTGTAAGAATAGGATCTTATGCAGTTGGAGTTTTTGTAGGACTTTTAGGGTAGAGTGAGACATTAAGTGTTTCATTACCCAAACCCCCCAGTCTCTAGATTTAGCTCCCCATCTACTACACTGGAAACTTGTGCCTCCTCACTCTGATTCTACAGCATCATATTTCAGATTTCAGGAGCTAAAGAGAAGCTGCTACCATGCAAAACTGAGAAGTACATGTATGCATTTCCACCTGATGTTCAGCAATCTGGGGACATCAATCTGTCACTTCACTTAGGAGGGTAATATGTCATCATTACAGGATGCAGAGTGTTTTTGTAACAGGGCTCCATCCAGGCCAGAAATAGTCAGTTACTGTCTAAACCTCTGATTATGTGTAATTGCATCTGAGCAAACTGATGCACCTGCCTCAGGCTCATTTTTTGAGGTCAGTGGGGTTCAGTGCAGGAATAAGGATTCATCAGTTTTGGTTTTAATTTGGAACACTCAGAAGATCAAATTTATAAGCCCATGTTAAATAACCCTAGAAGTGCTTTCAAAAAATTTATATATTACACTAATTGTAATTCCTTGCTTTTACATACCTCCATACACTTTATATCTTAGACATTGAAAGGAAACATGAAATCTGAAACATCACTTTTTATTTATCATTTCTGCTGACTTGCTGTACTTCACACAGCTTGTACAATACTATAGACGAAGTTGTTCTCAGCTGGTAGCTCCACAACACATCATTTACATTTTAACAGAACATTTATTATGAAAAACTCACATTTCGCAAAAATGTTGTAGTTCCCTGAAATGCTGTATTTTGGGAAAATACTTTAAAAAACAACCACTGTGGTCCATTTTAAGCAAATAAATAAGATTTAATAAAAACTTAAATACAAAGGATTTAACATACTTGTCCCATTCACTGTAATCCCGTGGTATGTTCTTCTTGTTTCTTTCTTTGTTTTGAATTTTTTTGTTCTGAAAGAGAAAGAGCCAAACTGTAATAAAATTTTTTAAAGTGGAAATTCACAGCCCTTGTTTTTGTTTCTGCAATATATATTCCTAGTAACTAAAACTATTCACAACTAATCTCAGCATAGTCTTGAAAACTTAACATGTCTTGTTTTAAAGAAAATCTCCTTGTATTTCACAGATCATTGTCTTCTGAGGAGCTCTTCAGTCACACTTTCTCTCCACTGCCCTGCTGCATGTCACAGAGACACTGAATAAAACTTTCACATAGGAGACTGGGCTTCTTAATTAGGATCTTGTGTTGCCATCTTCCAAACCATCCTTTGAACATAGCAAGGGAGAACTTATTCTTGGGAAAACGCAGCCTTGTGATGAGGTGTTTGACACTGAGATTGAATCAGTAACCTCATTTTAGGCTAGCCATTCCCAAGAGAATGCAATGCACAGATTCTGATAGTCCCTGGAATCCTCACAAGAAAATGTTTGACTTCAAAATAGTGTATAGATTTCTTTTGACTATTTCACATTCCACTGAAGCTAATTCCCAAGGTGATTTACACTTATTCTAGCTTTTAGACAAGCTCCATCATTGAGGCTTGCCTTACCTAAAACTTATTCTTAGGCCCTTCGCAACAATCAGTCCCAATACAGATTCAACTAACTTGTATCGCAACCCATCTCCTACACTACCAGAACCTAGTTCTATAGCTGGCACCTTTGGCATCTCTTCTACCTCTGTCACAAGACTGCATTTCAGATATCTCCCTCCCAGCTTGCTGACTTCAATAATACTTAATAGCAAGGTGTGGTTCCAAACAGGTATTCCACAGTGGAACAGCTAGTTCATAATGTTCCCATCTACTCTGTCCTAGACGTTCAGCCCTCCTCTTACCTTGCAATCCATCACTGACTGAGTTAGATCAATGTAATCATTTGTACAGTTGCAGATTTACAACTATCTGTGTTCAAACCAATTTATAGAGATTACAGTACAATCTCTAAATATCTGTACCAGTTCAACTGAGCATGTGATAAACTGGACCAAAGAAACAAGCAGCAACCTCTTAAACAAGCTTTACCCGTGGTGACACAAACAAGAAAATAATTCAGTCGGATGTAAACACCTTAATTTACATAATTCCAATGTGACTCTTCCTGTAAACACTTCTGACTATCTATAATGTTAGGTTACACAAACTTTTATAGTATGTAACTTCAGAAGTACTCTTAATGTTCTCAGTCTTTCAAGAAGCTAGACAAAATCACATGTTTGGAGGAGGTAACTCCTAAATACGGATTTCTGAAACATGAGTTGTCATTATGTATGCATCCTGCTGTATATTATAAACTTATTAATTTAATAAATACCAAGTCTTCTTTTCAAACCAGAAGTCCTTAACTTAAATAAGCACAAAAATAGTGAAACTCTCAGAAGAAAACTCATAAAGGTATTTACACTAACGCAACATTAATTTAGGGAGGGAACTGCAGCATGTCCTTTTAAGGAATAAAGCAGAAGTGTTGCCTCAAAAATGCACAATTTTTAAAATTCTAGGTCTCATATTCTTGGGACTATTGTAACTAAGTTGTGGCTCCAGCAGAGTCAGTAATTTCTCAATCAGCAATATTTCAGAGAATCTCATCCAAGAGGCTTTGATGAAAATGTACATTTGCATGCTGTGGAACTAAAAAAATAAAAATCTCTGCCCTTGTCATTTTTCTTGCCAGAACTCACAAGGCATGGATCCCACAGGGTTTGAAGCCCAGTGAACAATTTCTGGGCTGAAGATAAAAGCGTGGACTGGCTTGAGTTCAGGTAACAAAGAATTTGGCCTTGGTTCTCCTCTGGGCCCTGTGTGATGGCCTAAGACATTACTATTCTGTGCCAGGTAACCAGTATTGTTTTTTAGTTCAGAGTATCCAAAATAATGTGAAGGCTATATAGATACCATCCCAGTGTATTTTTATAACGTAAACTTGGAATGTGTGTTGCACACCCTGGACTGTAGCATGAGGAGGTATCTGAGGACAGAGATCTGTCTGGAATAGTATTAGGAAACCGTAGCAAAGGAACCTAAGTCTGCTCAAATCCCACCAGTACAGTCTTTTGGAAGTATCTTTAAATCCATGCTTTAGTTCTGTCCTGGAAAAAGTGAGGCAGCAAAAATAATAATTAAGCTATGTGGACAGTTAAGAACAGAAAAACTGAAGCTATCCAGTCCTCTTTTATCTTGTGGTCTAGATGCAATCTCACAGTCCTGGGCAGTGTGAAAGAAAAACAGGGGTGTAAGACAGAAACTTCCACATTGTGTTAAAAAGGGAAATATTGCATAAAGTTGACTCTTTTTCTACTAATTTATGTTAAATCTTCCCCATGATTTCACATCAATAAAAAGAAAACACCAGATAGATTTATAAGCTATTAGTAGTGGATTGAAACTGTACCTACATTTAGTAAAAGCAAGAAAATCTGGTTACAGATACAAGATGTTTTCGTTTACCAAACTTGCACCCACTGGTGCAATCCACTGTTTTAGGGTCAATAAAGATTTCCAGAATTGGTTTCATTGAAGATACTGAACTTTTTATGCATCAGATCAGATGAACAGTCTCAAATAATAACATAAAATTGCCTTGAAACACTTCTACAGGACATAAATCAAGAGTGGCACTCTTCATCTCAGTAAAACGGAATAGTCAAGAGGAACATACATTGCAAAATGTGAAAGAGGACAGATTAATAAAACAAAAAAGCTAAAAAAAGCATATCTTAGTCTCAATACTAACCACTTATAAAGCATTATACTGGAATTCCCAGCCTCTTCCTACAACACATAACAGAGAGTTCCTTGTTATCCCAAATGCCTTGGTCTGATGTCTAAGTACAAGCTGACAACAGGAAGTAGTGTCTGACAACACAGAAACACGAATCAGGCATTTACTAATACATAATTATTCCAATAAAATGTTTCAAATTAACAATTAATAAGAAATATCACATGACCTGTGAGGATCCCTTTGTAACATTTCTTACTTCCAACAAGAAAAATCCTTCAGTGAATTTGTTATAAATGTGTCCCAGAATTAAAAAAAAAAAAAGGGAATCACACTTGAAGCCATTCATGATAACATCTGACAATTAAAAAAAAATTAAAAATCCCATCCCACACCTACTTTTCTGCTAATCCCTCCAATAGCACTGCATTTAGTATTAGTAAGAAAAGTTGGTCACAGACAAAACAGATTTCACGCAGATAAATAAATGGAAAAAAAAACCATGAGGAAACTGATACCTAGAAAAAAATGTAGATGTTTATTCTGTAGTTGTGAAGATTTGTTAAGTATGTTTTATAGATGAAATATGAAGCATGGTTAAAGCTGGAATACCAACTCAAGGTATAAAATAAGGGGAATCAAAGGCTGTATATACACCAGTGCAACCTAATAAAAGGGTAACCACAGAGTGAAACAGTTGGAGCAGAGGGTCCAACATCCACACTGTATGTATTTTAGGGCATTTGTTTTGGACTAGCTCCTGTCTGATCTCATAGAACAAAAGCCTGCCAGCAGCTGGAGAAAATCTCCTGACATAATTTCATTCAAAAGGAACCTAGTCCATATGCTTAAAACACTACTTTGAAATGTGCATCAAAGAACATAAAAGGGTGTTTAAGAAGATTTGCTCCAGAAGTGAATTCTTGATCAGAATTAAAACATTATTACAAGACACATGCTAGTACTAAGAAGACATTTTTGTTTAAGCATTAGTCTCTTGCAAGGGAACTTAAGGTTTTTATTTTCCGATTAACAAAATATATCTAGTAAGAAAGGCTCAATGACTATGTGTTTTTACATATAGAATCTCACGATTTTAGAAAGACATATAATTAACATACATTAGAAGACTGGAGATACCTGGTTAGCTGGAAGACAGCTGCTGGAACAACGAATTGGAGGCAAGTTATCTTGTCTTTTGTGCAGTGTGTCTGTTCTTAGGAACTGTGGTTTGTTATCATCTTCATTCATTTCTGCCACCCAGCTCTGAAAATAAATAAATAATGTACCTGTATCTTAAAGCAGTAGGGCAGATAACTTTCATAGTCTATGACCCTAACAACTATCCTTATAATGCACTGCTCTTAATGGGGAAATTAATTTAGACAATAAGCAATTGTGCTTTTTTGAATAAAAAGTATTCTACAATAAAAATCTGTACAGTTAAAATGGGTATTAAAGAATCAGTGACATTAATTCAAAATAATAAAAAAATCCCAACATAATCTTTAATCATTTCCTCATTTAACCAAATTATTACATGCCACTTAGGCACGAGAAGGGAAAGACTGATACATCAAAGTGATTATGTTACTGACTGTTATAAATCGAGTTATACTGTACCATCAGTTCACTATTAATTGTTTCCCATTCTTCAGCTGTGAAATCAGAAGCTGTGGCTGCAGCCTTATCTTTTATCAGAGCTCTGCTCTTTGGATCTAAATGCTCAATACGTTTTTCACAAAACAATGTAAGTTCAGGGTAACATCCCTCTTCACCAGACCTTTAAATGCAAAGAGATAAAAGTTAAAACTAATTGACTGCACTGCATCCCCCATACTTCTCTCCAGGTGTAGTCTCTGTAGTCACCACAGTGATTGCAGAGGACTATTTTCCTGTTACAACTGAATTCTACTATCACCTAATAACGCTTTGATCAGAAAATTCCAGTGAGTTAACCTTCAACCACTTTCCAGTGCGCACACATACACAGTTCAAAATTATCATCACAGTGCTCACAAACAAAATGCTCGTGTCATTTTCAGCAAAAGTTAAACAGGTATGGCATCTGAAATTACCAAGCAGTCAGGCAAGATGGCTTCATGACAGAACCAAACCCCAGCTGTAGCATTTGAGAAAAAAAAGGCACTGAGTTACTCAAACCTTTTGGATGGTTAAAACAGGACTTGGATTTCTAGCATTCTCATTGGGACACTTTTAATTTTAATTTTTTTAAAATTTAATTTATTTTAATTTTTATATTAGAAAGTCACAAAAAGGTTCAAGACAAAGAGAGTATTTAGGTATGGGTTCCTTTGAAATTTACAGAACAGGAATATAATTAGCAATAAAGGTAAGAAAATATAGTGTTTACCTTAATACCCTGAGAATCTTTTCCAGGTGTTTCACATCTGTGCATTTTTCAATGAACTTGTAGTCCAGATGACCAATAGGTATTTGATAGGTTTTTGTAGTTCCTTGGTCCAGTAAAAATGGTAGCGGCTCATCACCCATAACTAAATATTAAAAGGAAAAAATGTAGTGATTCTGCAGGCACTTAGTTATATTTTGAAGCAATGCTAATTTAAGGAATAACCCTGCTCATGCTCTGTTATGCAAGCAGATTTATTGCCACAAAAGAAAAATTTCAGATTTGAAGACCTGACCACACAAATGGTTCTTGACAGAGATTAACTGACGTAAGTATGGTTATATGTGAGATATGTTTTGGAAAAAGAATATGTACAATTCTACTGCTTCTGAGAGGCAGAACAAGTCAGAAAGACCGAGTAAAGAAAAATTGCCAATTTTTGCCTACTAAAGTCTCTGTTTCTCTTTAAACACAATATGGTATTACCTATTTTAAGCAAGTGTGGAGGAGATGGAGATGGTGCAGGACCCTCTATTTTTTTCAGAGGAAAGATGTTAACCAACTCAGTGTATCTAATGGAATGATAACCTTTGCCTTCTCTGTAGCTAAAATAAATCCAATTGTTTGTCCTTCCTCACTACCTGTGTTTTCTGGGCTGCCGATTATATTTCTGTACTAATCTGAATCTTTTCCAGCAAGTCCGTAACTGATGAAGTGAGATGCTCAAAGTGGACACTTCATGTCTCCCTGTAACTTTGACCTGCTTATCTGTGTCTTTTTCTATTTTCATTCCAAGCTCCATGGAGCAG
>VYZX01029749.1:278950-298173 GCA_013401335.1 Brachypteracias leptosomus
GGGGAATAGGGTTCGGCTGCCTCGGGGGCACAGGAATGCAGCACCTGGGGGCAGCTCTAACAAAGCATCGCCTGCTTGTTCTCAGTGCAGTATTTTACTTAGCTTGGCACAAGAAGCTCCTCCCCCGGGTGCCTCAGCATCGCCCGCTGGCCCTGCACCCCCGGCACCGTGTTCTAAATGAGGTGCGCACCCCTTTCTGATGGCAGCAGATGCTCCTCTCTTGGCAGAGAGGCCCCGCCTGTCGCAGCCCAGCCAGGCCCGTCCCCGACTCCCCCCCAGCCCCGCTGTAGCACCGGCGCTGCCCTCTCCTCAGCAGGCAGCTCTTGGGCTCACCCTTCCGCGCAGCCACGGCAACAGCCGAGCCCACCTTGCTGGGGTGCAGGGACCAGTCCCATGCCCTGCACGCCAAGCTGCTGAGCAAACCGAGGAGCTCTGGGGTTAAAACACTATCATTTCTATCTTGCTTCCAAGGAAAAACCTAGATAAGAAATGTCTCAATAGCTAAGATCAGATAAGATACCTAAGAAAATCTTAAGCAAACAGCTCCAACACAAAATCTCAAGAGTGCTTTTTTATCACTTAAACTGACCCACTACAGTTCATTTCTGAGCCAGCACATGGTCATGCAGTCTGTAACAAAGATACCTTACTATATTGATAAGAGTTAAACACACTATCTCAACATTACAGCATCATTTGCACCATAAATTTAAGATCTGGAAGCACTTGAGGAGGCTAAATTAGGACCAGGCACAATCCAACAGTATTTTGTAGTACACTGTAGCGTTAATACTTAACGCACATTCCAAACAGACGGATGCAAAAAGTTTTGGCTATCANATTTTTATATTAGAAAGTCACAAAAAGGTTCAAGACAAAGAGAGTATTTAGGTATGGGTTCCTTTGAAATTTACAGAACAGGAATATAATTAGCAATAAAGGTAAGAAAATATAGTGTTTACCTTAATACCCTGAGAATCTTTTCCAGGTGTTTCACATCTGTGCATTTTTCAATGAACTTGTAGTCCAGATGACCAATAGGTATTTGATAGGTTTTTGTAGTTCCTTGGTCCAGTAAAAATGGTAGCGGCTCATCACCCATAACTAAATATTAAAAGGAAAAAATGTAGTGATTCTGCAGGCACTTAGTTATATTTTGAAGCAATGCTAATTTAAGGAATAACCCTGCTCATGCTCTGTTATGCAAGCAGATTTATTGCCACAAAAGAAAAATTTCAGATTTGAAGACCTGACCACACAAATGGTTCTTGACAGAGATTAACTGACGTAAGTATGGTTATATGTGAGATATGTTTTGGAAAAAGAATATGTACAATTCTACTGCTTCTGAGAGGCAGAACAAGTCAGAAAGACCGAGTAAAGAAAAATTGCCAATTTTTGCCTACTAAAGTCTCTGTTTCTCTTTAAACACAATATGGTATTACCTATTTTAAGCAAGTGTGGAGGAGATGGAGATGGTGCAGGACCCTCTATTTTTTTCAGAGGAAAGATGTTAACCAACTCAGTGTATCTAATGGAATGATAACCTTTGCCTTCTCTGTAGCTAAAATAAATCCAATTGTTTGTCCTTCCTCACTACCTGTGTTTTCTGGGCTGCCGATTATATTTCTGTACTAATCTGAATCTTTTCCAGCAAGTCCGTAACTGATGAAGTGAGATGCTCAAAGTGGACACTTCATGTCTCCCTGTAACTTTGACCTGCTTATCTGTGTCTTTTTCTATTTTCATTCCAAGCTCCATGGAGCAGAAATACTTCTCCCCCTGCCCCGTGTTATATAGTCCTTAAAATAACAATGTTCCAATGTTTAGCATAATTACACATCTTAAATTGTAGTTGCACAAAAATGTTTACAACACAGTATCACTTAAATAATAACTGGTCATAATTAGGTATTGCATAAAGACGAGATTCTGCCCCAAGAATTTACAGTTTCAGTACTGGAAAAGAAACAACATGCATGGGGGGATACGAACACGGAAAATTAGAGTTAAAAGCAAGAGAGGCACTCATCATAGAACGGCAACATTTTCTCCCGTTTCAGTATTTCTATAAAGGTTAAGAACAGAGAGCTTTATTGCCCAGAGTACCCCTGGGCTGCCCGGGCCCAGCACCGCCGCAGCCAGACGTGCTGCTCTCCCCTGGACTGCTGACAGTGCAACCCTCGCCCCGGGGACCGGGAATTTACCTTAAAAACGACACGGAAGGCTCCCCTCACTCCTGGGCCGGGGCAGCGCGGCCAGCCCGTGCCTAGCAACCGTTGCTATGTACAAGATGGCGGCCGGTGGCCCGCAGCGTGGACGCGAGTAGCAGGGCTGGCGGTGCGGACGCGGTGCTGCACTCCCCCGGGACAGCTGGCGAGGTGCCCGCAGAGCCGCGCCAAGCTGCAGCAACAACGGTGGTGTCGTGAAGCGGGCTTCAGCACCCACCCGGCCGGTGTCCTGCTGTCGCCGGGAGACGGACGCTGCCTGGGCCCCGCCTCGGCTGGGGACCGCCCGCCGCCCGCCCCCNTTCTGATGGCAGCAGATGCTCCTCTCTTGGCAGAGAGGCCCCGCCTGTCGCAGCCCAGCCAGGCCCGTCCCCGACTCCCCCCCAGCCCCGCTGTAGCACCGGCGCTGCCCTCTCCTCAGCAGGCAGCTCTTGGGCTCACCCTTCCGCGCAGCCACGGCAACAGCCGAGCCCACCTTGCTGGGGTGCAGGGACCAGTCCCATGCCCTGCACGCCAAGCTGCTGAGCAAACCGAGGAGCTCTGGGGTTAAAACACTATCATTTCTATCTTGCTTCCAAGGAAAAACCTAGATAAGAAATGTCTCAATAGCTAAGATCAGATAAGATACCTAAGAAAATCTTAAGCAAACAGCTCCAACACAAAATCTCAAGAGTGCTTTTTTATCACTTAAACTGACCCACTACAGTTCATTTCTGAGCCAGCACATGGTCATGCAGTCTGTAACAAAGATACCTTACTATATTGATAAGAGTTAAACACACTATCTCAACATTACAGCATCATTTGCACCATAAATTTAAGATCTGGAAGCACTTGAGGAGGCTAAATTAGGACCAGGCACAATCCAACAGTATTTTGTAGTACACTGTAGCGTTAATACTTAACGCACATTCCAAACAGACGGATGCAAAAAGTTTTGGCTATCAATACAAAACAACCGCTTTGAACTTTTTATTACAGACCCCTAAGAAGTCACCTGCAAAGCAAAACAAGCTGCTATTTTAGTTCTGGGACACTACCCAAATTATGTTTATGGCACAGATCTTTTTCTTTCCTTGAGTACAACCAAGGCAAGAAGCCCTTTGCAAATGTGTTTACATATTGTTTCTTTACACTTTGTCTCCCTCCCCTCTTCTTTTCTGAGAGATATTTTTGACGCTTCCTCCACAACTAAGTGCCTGAATTGGGTGCTCTCAAGTCTCTTGAGATTTGCTCTTTTGAAATCCAGATGTTTTTCAGACTTGTGTAGCCTTCTATTTATTTTCAGAGGAATTTATTCAAACCACAGATATTTTATGAAGTTCACAGGAGTCCAAAGAACATTTAACAAAGTTAAAATGCAAATAAGTTTAACAGAGTAATTAAAACAAGGTTAACTCAAGAACCACTGAACTTAAAATACCTATCGCATACTGACCACAATTTAAGCAACAGCTTTAGAAATCCATTGCTGAAAGATAATATAGACAAACTTTAGTATCATTTAAAATTTAGTAAAATTTAATATCTTAATATCTTAAAACCCAAGTAAGAGTGTACATTTGTACATGAATGGATTTACAGAGAAAAGTTATCAGAAAGATTAAACTACATCATGAAGTCACTGTATCTTCAGCAGACATCACCGAGCATCAAAAACCACCACTGGAATAGTGCAGTTAAAGGAAAAAAAATGTATTGTGGTTGAAAAAAACATCACGGATAAAAAAAGATGTGGGGTGGAGAGAGAGACTGTCTAAATCCAAAGTCACAACTAACTATATAGAAACATTTCAAAGCACCTTTAATCTTGTAACACTCTCCTTTTCTTAAAAGGCTGAACAATATCAACAACTCCCAGTATGTCACCCCGATTATCATAGCTTATTATATTTTGCATAGAAAATGGAAAAAAAAAAAAAGAGAAAGTTCCAGGGAAGAAAAGAGGTGCCCAATCACACTGCACAGATTTCCCTATATAGTTTTGCTCTACTGTATTTACTTTTGGCCTTGAAGGGTTCTTACGTAATTACTCAAATCTTCCATTCTGTTTCCTTTATATACCTTGTCTCCACCCACAGCTTCCCAAATCCCAAATGCATTTGAGCGCATGTGTAGAAGGATACATCTTTTTGTCCTTTTCTTGTACATTATTCTGTAGCCACATTCTCTGCATCTGATAGGATCTCTTGCCTTTATTTCATTTTCTGTATGGCATTCTGATGTGATGGAGGCAGATAAAGGGAATGGATAAAAAAAATCAGCATCGTTAATGCATAGATAACTTCCAAAAGTCATAATAATCAAATTCATATTTGTGCCAAACAAACAAACATAATAAAACAATAATTGTAGTGAATTTCTATCACAAGACAAATGATATCAAAATACTCTTCAAAATAAATTAGCAGACTTAACTTATATTAAGATCAAAAAGGATCCTGATAAAAATGACCAGAATATATTCCACTCTTGATACAACTAGATTGTCTACTAATGGAAACTTCAGCTCAGCTTAGTCAAAAGACAAAATATTTCAGAGATTCCTGAAGTGATGCCTCAATGTCGGCAATTTTTAAGTTGTTCACTTAAGAGAGAATTTGATGACGGTACTTCAATAAAAGCTGAGTGACCATAGAACATTTTAAAAAAAAACCTCTCCAGAGATGCACAAAATGGAAGGTCCGCTATCTGCGCCACAAGCAGACGCCTGGAGATGAGGACCTCCACAGTGCAACACAAGCCCTAGTGAATTACTTCCACATCACTATCCATACATACCCCATGTATGTGCTACCAATGGTGTGCAAAGCTTTAAAGAACATCAGGATCCACACTGCAACTATTTGTATTTATGTGCTCTTCAGCATGATGATTATACATTCTTCATTATTAAAACACCAAAGCTCCAGTAACAAGTATAAAAAAAAATAAATAAATAAATCACCAATGTCTTTACCTCCACAAATGTAAATCATTGGCTGCTGTTTTGGAGGCTGAACATCCTTTTGTGAATCCATGTTCTAAACAAAAACCAAAACAAAACACACAACATACACACCAGGTTGGGGTTTTTAAAATTATTTTTTCAAGGCATACACAATCATTTCAATATCTCAATCTAAAGTTAACAGAAGATTAAAAACTTCCTTAAAAGTAAATACAAACAAATTCCATCTGTATTTGATACATGGGACATTGGATAATTCAGGTTGGAAGAGACTTCAGAAAGTCATCTACTTTAACTTCTCAAATGCAAAGTAACATCAGGTTTCTCAGAGTTTTACCAATCTGGTATAGAAAACCTCTAAAGATGGAGAGCTCAACATTTTCTATTAAATAGAATTTAAAACATTAAAGCCCAATGAAAAATATTTTATTTCCTCCCTCCTGCCAATGGTAAGAATTTCCTTACTGGAAACATGAAAATAATTTCTTACACATCCCTCATATAACAACAGTGCTATCATAAACAAGCCAAGCCTTGTTATATTTTTTCCCTCTGATACAACACTAGCTAACCTGATCTACCTTTTCACTGCTCCAAGGGATTAGGAATCCTGGGAACAGACTGTAGGTCAAGAGTAATACGAATTAAAACAAAAGAAAACAAAAACTCCAAAACAATCAGGGGTCAGAGAAAATGACTTCCAGCCTCAAAACTCTAACGTGATTACCAAACTGATCTAGAGTTTGATAACTCAGTGGCACTCTTCAAACACCTCTTTATGCCTTGTAATAGTTTTGATTGTTCAGACTTACTTGGAGTCAAGTATTCCTTCACAGTATCACACTAAATAGTTACATATAGCCCACAAAGACTCTACCAAGCTTTAAGTAATCTCATCCTAACATATAAATACGGTTACAACTATAAATTTTAGGGTTGTTACTGTAACCACTGGAGATAGTAAACACTTTTTCTACCCAATACAAGCGTAGACTAGAACACTAGTATCTCCTTGTAGATTTTTTTGAGGTTGTTTTCTGTGTTGCTGTTCTGCCTGACATAGACTAATACAAGAATTCCTAACCCTTATGCCCATGAATAGCATTCATGAAGCTTTTTTATGAGCATGACTCTCAGATGCTTTTGCTTAATATTACAGTAAAGATTACTTTCCTGATCTTCAGTTTGTTTCAGCATAAATTCAACTGGAAAACTAGGGTCTTGAAAACAGGAGAATAAGCTTGACAGAAATAGTTGATCTTTTGTTTAAGGGAGTCTGATCAGCACTTGACAAACCACTTTGTTAAAACTCCCAGAGAACTGGAGACAATTCATTAAACTGTACAGCTTTCAACTAAGGTTTTGTTCTACTGTAACCATAGTGGCATCTTAATCCACAAGTGTTATAGCCTTTTTGTGTCAGTACATTAGTCAAATATAAGCAGTATTCATTAGCATTTGAAGACTGTGTCATCTTCTAAAACAGAGAACTGAACTAAGGAGGACCATAACAGCAGCTGAATAACTTGAGTTATTACTGCTCATGCAACAAAATAATCCTGCTGCTTAAAACAGAAGTGCCCCACAGCTATGTATGCTGCAGGGAGCTGCTACGGTTTATCCGGCCTTCACGTACCCCGCAACTCTCAGTGCCGCCGCAGCCAAGGGGCACAGAGGTGTACTTGAGTACAACCGCAACCTACCGCAAAGACGCAGAGCACCGGGCATGCCACTCGTGCCGCGGACGCCTCACGCACCTGTCAGAGAGACAAACCCGCTCCTCGCGTCCCGCAGAGCCCACAAAGAAGGAGGGGAACCGGGCCTCCCCACAGCCCGCCGGCCCCTCAGCCTGCCCCAACTCCGCGCCGGGGCCTCCCCACCGCCCGCGGGGTTTTGACGCAGGAGGGAAGCCCACGAGACTGGCCGGGCCTCTCCCTGCTCGCCACCGTCACCCCTTCCCCCCCACAGCAAAGGAGGCTACCGGCTCCGGGGAGAGAAGCCCGAAAACCCCCGTGGAGGACCAATGCCCACTCGCCTGCACAAGCAACGCCACCAACCTCGCCGTTCCCTCGGCACCGGCTGATGACGACACGCCGGCGGAGGCGGAGCTTGTGCCGCCGACGCCCGTTGCGACGCCGCGTACGTCAGGGCATGCCGGGCGCACAGGATACCGGTACGCAGCGGGCGGGGAGCTGCGGCAGTCCTCGAGCTCCGGCCCGGCCGGTCCCTAGCAGCGGGCTCCTCAGTCCCGGTCTCCTTCCTGCCGCACGATGAGGCGGAGAGAGCAATGAACGCTTCGGTATCGGTGTTGGCCGCGTTGATAAAAGCATGGAATACTTGGAGGCGTGTTTAATATATAGGATTTAATGTGAATAGCGGCGTCCGTTTCGTGCGAGGAACGTAGGCAGCTGCATGGTTAGAGAGATGGAGAAGCGACGTACTAGGTGTCGTTTTTGGGCTGTACCCGACCGGTGTCCGTGCTGGGGAATCGGGAACCCTGCGGCAGGTCCGACGGTGCGGCTGCCGAGTGTTAAACCGCCAAGGGTTTGCCTCGGGATCCCTTCTGCTTTCACAACCATTTTACCGAAGATACGTGGGTAAAAAATACGTCTCGATACTTCAGTGTTGTGGGAAGCATCGTACGTACTCGTATTAAACTACACGTCCAAGCTGCCGTACCACAGATTTTAAGTGCAAGGTCCAATCACGAAATAAGCTCTAATGTGGACGGTTCCTTGAAGTACTGAACGGGGGAGATGTTAAGCGGTGCCGGCTGCGCTCCGCGCCACGGGCTCAGCCCAACCGGCGGTGCGAATTTTGAACCTTCAACAGGCATTTTGTGGAATTAGCTATCTTTGCTTTATTGCTGAAAAAAAATTATGTGCCAGATACTGCGTTTTGTGAATATGTGAATGACCATCATTCAAGAGTTTCCCTAGTTTAAGGACAGGTCTTTTCCGTTTCTGAATAATGAATAAAAATAGTTTCCTGAGCACCCACATGCATTGATATGGACGAGATTTTAACAGTTGTAATTTATTGATTATAATTTATTTTCATAGTAGCAAATCACCTTAGTACATGGCTTACCTAAAATAAACTTGAGGAATAATAAGCAGTTGCATTTCCCTGATTTTGTATTTAAGTTAAATGTATTGAAAATACAGTAATTATTTCAGACAGCTTACCTGCTTCTCAATACTGCTGTGGATTAATAAAGCTAAATGTCATTTTTGGAGTGCCAGAACAAAACACATGCAAGAAACCCGCCATGTGCGAGGCAGAGCCGTTCACCCCGGTTCTGACATCCTCGTCCCATTACTACCCGCGCCTTCTCCTTAGTGGTGGAAGCAGAGGAGGGGGGGAAATGCCTGGACTTTCTTGATGAGTGCACACTAAGTAATTGCTGTCTCATAAATAAACAAAAAACAACTGGTATTTCTCTAGGCTCGTTTTGTATTTTAAAATGCGTTTGTCAAACGGATAATTTTAAAAGGACTTACTAATAATACCACTATAAAACAGTCAAATAAAGTTAATTCTGTGAAAATAAGGTCTCTGCTATTAAGAAAGAAACCATGGAATTGTTTGATTGTTGCTATCCTTAACTGTTCCATTGCAAAAATAGGATATTTTACTAGATCTTCAAGCTTCGGTTACTGTGGCTGTTTCTGATAAAGCCGCCTCCTTGGAGAGGAGCAATGTTAACAGTGAGACCCCGTGCTGACTGGCTGATAATCATAGAATCATAGAGTTGTCAGGGTTGGAAGGGACCTTAAAGATCATCTAGTTCCAACCCCCCTGCCATGGGCAGGGACGCCTCCCACTAGACTAGGTTCCTCAGAGCCCCATCCAGCGTGGCCTTAAAAATTTCCAGGGATGGGGCTTCCAGCACCTCTCTGGGCAACCTGTTCCAGTGTCTCACCACCCTCATGGTGAAGAACTTCTTCCTAGTATCTAATCTGAATCTGCTCACCTCTAGTTTTGACCCATTCCCCCTGGTCCTACCACTACCCGACATCCTAAAAAGTCCCTCCCCAGCTTCCTTGTAGGCCCCGTTAAGATACTGGAAGGCCACAGTAAGGTCCCCTTGGAGCCTTCTCTTCTCCAGACTGAATAACCCCAACTCTCTCAGTCTATCCTCACAGGAGAGGTGCTTCAGCCCTCTGATCATCCTCGTGGCCCTCCTTTGGACACATTTCAACACGTCCATATCTTTCTTGTAATAGGGGCTCCAGAATTGGATGCAGTATTCCAGGTGTGGTCTCACGAGGGTGGAGTANTGTTGATTGTACCCAATCACCTCCTCGTTATTCTTCTGCCTCAGCAGTGCCTCCAGGAGGATCTGCTCCATGATCTTATTGGGCACGGAGGTGAGACTGACTGACCTATAGTTCCCCATCTCCTCCCTCTTTCCCTTCTTGAAAATGGGGGTTATGTTTCCTCTTTTCCAGTCAGTGGGGTCTTCACCAGACTGCCAGGACTTTGGGAATATAATAGAGAGCGGTTTAGCAACCTCATCCGCCAGTTCCCTCAGTACCCGTGGGTGTATCCCATCGGGTCCCATGGACTTGTGCACTTTCAGGTTCATCAGATGGTCATGAACCTGATCTTCACTTACAATGGGCAGTTCTTTCTGCCAGTCCCTGCCATTATCTTCTGTGACTCCGGGAGTGTGGCTGGAGGCCTTGCCAGTGAACACTAGTCTTGAAGATGTTCCTTGGATTTAGAGTAGCAGAAGTGACATGTGTCTTAGGGAATTGGTGGGACAGAGTGAGGAGAGGCTGGTGGGGTGAGGCAGGGAGGTGCAGGGTACTTTTCAGCTGGGAAGGAAACGCAGCTGTAGCCGAGTGCAGCATGGGTGTGCTGCGGGGTCTCACTCTGTTCAGAAGGGATTTCTCAGGATTTGGTTGGGGTTTTGATTGTTTGGTTTTGCTTTTGATTGAGTGAGGTGTTTTAGTTTGATTTGGGGGGGGTTTTTTGTGATCCTTTTTGTTAAAAAACACTTTTTTTTTTCGTGTATGATGCTTCTGTGTATTGCATTAAATGTCTCAATTACAAATTGTGACATTTTTTGATCCAAGTCGCATAAGTCCATCTGAGTTTGAGTGACAGAACTGGCAGCTGCTGTGTCCCGCTTTAAGGAGCTAACAAGTGCCAGTTTCTTAGAAAAGTTAATTTATTTTATAACCAAATGCAACTATTTGAAAAATAATTTCTTCTTATTCATGTGAAATAGATGATACTACAGAAAGCGCTTTCGGAAAACTTGTATCATATTCCAGAATGTTTCTAAAAAGGAGAGCCTTTCTCTTTTTATCTGTAACTGTTAGCTTGTAGTCTCCTAAAACAATATGCTTTATCTAAAAATGCCTCGGTTTCCCCGGCTCCGACTAGGTAACCTTTAGATCCCAGGGTCGGCTGTGACGAGCTGGAGGCTTCTCAACAGGGAGGTGCGAACTTCCTAAACCTCACATAGAGGAATTGCGCTACTTAATTTCAGTGTTTCTTTGGAAAGCCTCTATTTTGCTTCTTTAGATGTAGGTGTTGCTTTTAGAGTCACACAAGGCGATTTTACATCCCTTGTTCAGACCTGACCTCGTTCTGGTGGAGGGAGAAAACTGGAAGTGTAAACAGGGAAAGAACTAGAAAAATTAGAAATAATGTTGTATTATTGAGGGAGAGTAATACCCAGTAGAAGGAGAGCACAGCGGTGAGTTATTTGGCCTTTAATGTGTCCCTGCGAGAGGACGTAGCCACTGCCAGGCCTTGCAGCTCCCCCACCCTTCCGGAGCCAGCAGGTACCTGGTAAGCGTGTGTGTGTAGCCCCATGTTATCTTCACCGAGCTCGGGAAACAACCGCCCAAGCGTTTGGGTTTGGGTGCTTTTTTTAATATACAGATGAACTACGGCGTAAACTGGGTGTCATCACGGGGCATCTCCCACTCGACTGATTTAAAGGAGATGGTTCTTGACAAACGCTCTGTGTTGGCTTTGTTCCTGGGCCGCCGGGTGCAAATGTACTAATTAACTCTAATTAATTAGCACCACTGTAACTCAACGTTAAAGGTTGTGGTGCAGATAAGGTTCACTACTTGTGAGTGCCTTCAGCTGGCCGTGCTCGACTAGCGCCTTTGCAGCCGTCCCTCAGCCCTGGCACTCCCCGGCAGGGAGCTGAGACGGCTCCTACAGAAGCGGGAAAACCTCATCCTCAGCGGGCACCTGCGAGGAGGCAGAGCAGGGGGAGGAGCGGGGCAGCGGCACTTTCGGTGGTGGTCTGGGTGCGGCGGGGCCGCAGGGCTGAAGTGTAAAGTGTGCGGAGAAAGGCGAACCTTGCCGGTATCTTCCCGTGCCCCGGGGAGCGGGCTCTCCCGTCTGGCGGAGCCGTTCTCCTCAGGCCCGCCCGCGCCCTGCCCTCGCCCCAGGGCCGCGGCAGCGGTTGGTAAGGGCGGGTAGTTCAAATCCAAGCGAGGGAAAGCAGCGGTAGCCGCACGCGAGGAGCCGGTGTGGGTGGAGAGAAGCCAAGCGGCTCCTCGCTAAGGGCAACGGGCCCCAGAACCAGGGCGAGCTGCCGGGGAGGCAGGATTCCCGTCCTCTCCAGCCGGCCGGGGAAGAGAGCCCTTCACCCTCGCCCCTTCTCTAGGAGCCCCGCCAACCGCCTCCGCTGCCCTCGGTGGTGGGGCCTTTAGGCGCGGTTTCTCGTGCCCAGCGACCCACCCCCCCCAGATGAGGGAGTGAAGCTGTTGCTTTGGTCGTGTTCGGCACCTCGGGTGACCGAGGGACCCTCAGGTGCTGGTCCCTCGGTAGCTATCAATTGTCTTCATCACTGGGTAATTAAACATTGCAGGGAATGCATATATAGAGGAACTGAAAACTGTGACTCAGCTGGATAATGTTTCTCTTACGCTTCTCTCCACCTCCTTTCTCACTTCAGGTTATCATTAGGGGCAAAAATTACTTTGAACACAGCACCTTTGCTTTGGAAGATCTCAAGTTGCTTCACAAGTTAGGGTAAGTGACCCACATCTTAAAGATAGGACTTGGTTGTGCCACCTTCAATATTGATACATTTGAAGGTATTCGTGACTCCTTTGTTTTTAGATCTGAGTGCTCAAAGAGCAGAGTCTTCAGATAGTCAGTTTTGCTACAGATATGGTATCTGTTAAATAACAGAGAAAATATTCTTGTATCACAAACTTGACCTTTTTCTATTTTGTTAATAGTGGTGAATGTTGACAAACAATGACAGAAAACACCTTACTTGAGGCACAAATGTTCAGCGTGTTTTACTGAGGAATGTTAACTAGTATCTGGAACAGCAGGTGTGACTCCATCCTAGAACTCATGTCTAAATTATAGGCACCATTTACATTGCCTTCTTACCTCTTTAGGACACTCTAAGATTAAACTTGTCAGAAATTATTCCTTGTCTAAATATCTGAATTCTGTTCCTGCCTTAGTTTGTGTCTCTGAACATGAAATGTTTTGGTCCATAAACTGCCAGAAAGTTTGCAGATCAATTTGAGAACTACAGAATTAAAAAAAGATAAGATAAATGTATAGAGCATGAAGATCTGCGCTTAGCAGATATGGATTTTATTCCTTCCCCAGTAACTGACTTGCTGTGTAACCAGGCTTTTCTTCCTTGCACAATCTGTTTTATGGTAACAAGGTTAACACTTTCAGAGATTATTTCAAATGGAAAGGGCTTGATGTTGCTTATCAAACCTAGTAAGTGGAACTTTCTCCTGATTAAAAAGGAAGACCTTATAAAACACTAGATAAGTCATAAGAGGTTCTGTCAGGCATCCCTTATGAATATAAGGAGCATGTCACTCTATTATGAGAGGTATTCAGCACCTCTGAAAGGCTTTCCCTTCTGTACTGTATTTGTAAAATGAGACCTTGTGTTAAATTAAATCTTAATTTGTACAAGTAGTACTTTCAAAAAAGTGTACAAACCTGAGGTATGCACTTGAATTTGCTGTAAAGTACAATGGACGTTTTTCACTCTGTATTGCAGTAGCTTCACTATAATCTTTTCAGTTGTTCTCATAAAATCAATCTAGTAAGCTCACAGGCTCCTCCTGCCGGACCTTGGTGCAGTTACAGCATATTTTTGGCTTCTGCTTGTTTTAAACTTTACTACTCTGATCTCAACCTTATTTTTCTGTGATTTTGATGTTACTTGAAACACAAGCTTACTTAAATTCTTTTATGCTGCAATATTTTAAATTTCCTCTGCTCTTATTTGTTCATAAGATTAGATAACTTCTCCCATGGAATATTTGAGAATGACACTGCAAGTGTGAGTTTTCCTTTAGTTGTTTCTTTCTAAACTTGCAAGCCTGTGCACTTTTGTTAAATATGCATTTAGTTTGACTGTGTTTAGCGAAGATATTACTATTTTTAAAGGTAAGTGTGGGTATGGGTTTTTTTGGGTGGGATTGAGATTTTGAATAGCTATATTTAAAAACATTCAATGTTTAAATCTCTGTTCGTCAATGTTTTTGGTAGGAATATCTCTTGTCAACACCTGCTAACTAACTGCAGCTCACAAAAATTGAGCATAGAAAATGAAACCTTTACTCTTCTTGTAGATTATACAAAGATAATGCCCTGTTGTTACTACAGGTTTCTTACGGGTCTTCATCCTCTTGCATAAAGAAGAGCTGGGCTGGTCCTCTGCTCATAGTGTGAATAAGAGTAGCAATACATTAAACAGAGACTCTTAATACCTTTTTTCCCTATCTTTTAAAAGTTATTTTCTGTTTCATGCCACAGTGTTTTCAGCCTATTGCCTTAGATGTTGAAAAGTGATGCAGATGAAACACTAGACACTGCTTGAGGTTGTTCCTGTGCTGTCAAGGAAGTTATCCCTAATTTCTGTTATAACTAGCTTAAAACCATGCCCTCATGTTTACTATTTGCTCTGTTATTTATTCCACCAAGTAAAAACAAAGAATGAGGAAAAGCAATGAAGGAAAACAAATATGAAAGTAAGGTACCTGTAGAGGTAAGTGGGAAAGGAAGCAGGCCAGACTTGAGAGTTTGCTGGGTTTTTGGAATTATTTTAACATACCTTTTTTCCCTGGAAGAATTTTTATCAATTATGGAGATGAATTTTTTTTGTGTTTTAAATGTGTTTGACTCCATACCGATATTAGCATAATTCTATCGGCCTTTATGCCAAGTTCTCACTGTCTGCTGTTTAATATTGTGTTCCTTTTGAACTTCTATATGTTGCTGTCTCCTCACAGTAGGAAACAAAGCAAAGCACTTTCTTTATTGCAATGATCTTATAAAATGCCTTCAGTATGGTTTAAAAAAATGCTAATTAAATGACCTAAGATCATCAAAGAATAGTTCACCCCCTCCCAGGCAATTTGAATTCCCATTGCTTGTATTTGGTGGCTTAGGTCATGACCAAGTAAGGACTGTTGTGACATTAGCGATGTCTTAGTATTTAGTGTTTAAGTCACCTTTAAAGATTCCTACTTTTATCTGTTCTGAAAATTCAATCACTATTTTCAGGCTTTTTTTATTGCAAAATACCACTTCTAGGGGCCAGTATCACGGTGCTGATTCAAACTTTGACAGTCTTGTGATGCTGACATGAACTTCTATGACTTCTGTGAGAACAGCCCTCACACTGGCATTGTTCATAACATTATTTTATACAGTTACTGTGTCTTGTGTGCAGAAAGTGACTTTTCTCCACCATAACCATGGTGACAACACTCTGCCATGTATTAATAATGAAAATATAAATCTGTATTCTTACATGGCTGAGGCACACATTTAAATAAGCAACTTGTAAGCCTTCTTGGAAAATACGTAGTAGTTCTAAAAAGCTTTTCTGCTTACTATGCTCAAAAGAATCTTTTTATGCATGTGGTGAGACATGGTTAGTCCATCAGTTTCTTTCAAGTGTAAAGCATTGGAACACTCAGTTTACCCACAGAGCTGAGCAAAAACAGAGAGCTTCTTTGCAAAATGGCATTTAAGTGTTAAGGCAGATAAGGATGAGCTGTTCACTTTGTAACTAGAGGACAGATTTTATTCCCTCCAGGGACTGTAGGGATCTAACTAACAGGGATACCCATAGACTTGTGACTTCGTGATTAATCCTCTCATCTTTTTTTAAGGAGAAAATGTCTTTTGTCTAAACTCCTCTATTACCAGAGCTTCTACTAGTTCTTGAGGACAGAACTGGTAGTGGTTGGATGAACCAGTAAAGCAGTACTAATAAAACTCTTGGCTCTTTTGGAAGAGAGGGTGTTTTATCTCTGATTTCAGCATGTGTGAGACTCTAGTTTCTGCATTGCTTATTTGAAGTGATTTTCCTTGGATGGAGATTGGCAGATCAATTAGCTAACAGGATGTATATTTTAATTTGCCTCACAGTATACTATGCATTTTAATAACTCATTCTAACAATCTACTTGATTGTAACTGATCTTTGTGTTCGTGTATAAGCACTGTTTCTACTAAGACTAATGAAAATACTTTTGTCCTATTTGCTAGCTTGTTAGATTTACACAAGGCTTTCTTACTAATCTGAGGGTGTTTTGGTGACTACTTTTATAATTTGTTTCAGAAATAGCACTGGTATCTTCGTTTACAAAGTCAAAGTGCCAAGTAGAAGATGTCAGACAGTCATTCAGTAATGTTCAATATTCGTAAAAGAAACAGACTAACATCTCCCAGCAGCAATTTTAAATACTCCAATTTTAAAGACACATGCTGCACTTCAGTATTTCTGGACAGCAGATGCAAAGAGTCAGCAAAAGATCCTGATGTAGAAAATAAAGAAGCACTGAGTGTAACAAGTTTATCACTGCTACAAGAGCATTCTGAGCACGCTCATCCAAATGCTCTCTTTACTATGCCATCATCTATTGAAAATGAAATGAGTTCTATCTCCTTATCAGAAAGAAGAGAAGCAAATAGAAGTGCAGATTTTTTTGAAACTCCTAAAGTGAGTAGAAAAAGCTCCTTTCTACGCAGAAGGCTGCTTTTATCTAAGACTGTTCCAGCTGGCACAACTGTAGGATGCTGTGAAAGACAAGCTAGTTCTTTAGGAAGCAGCAGGAAAAAAATATTCTCTTCTGCGTTGGGCTCTGAAGAAAAACTTTCACAAACTGCTTCAGATTCTCTGACAACTAGAACTTCAAAAAATGAGGACTCTAATCCTGATTGCACAAAACGGAGACTTTCCTTTTCACAACAAAGGACTTCTACGCTAGATGAGTCCAAATGTAAGGACTCCTTATTGCTAGAATCAGAATGTTTATCTCCAATTCATTGTGAGGATGTTATTGTCAGTAATGTTAATGAATTCAATGGAAGTGTCCGTATGAGTGTTAGTGATGGGTTGCTTAGGACTCCTGCTTATAGTGTGTTACCTGAGGCCAATGAGGGTAAGTTCCTGACTTCTATCAATAGTCTTGTAGAGAACTTTAACTTTGAACTATGTGATATAAACTCTTCCCCTGTTAAGCTGGCAAGTTACCCAGGTCTTTCCACACCTGAGGACAGCGGATATAATTCACTGCCTTTGGACAAATCGGGAGACTCATTGTCTGATCATGAGGGATCTTTCCAAGAGTTCTGCCAAAAACATAAAGAAGGTTCCAAAACTCTGGATAGTAAAAGAAAAACAAGAAAACTTGAACGAGTTAGAAGGTTATCCACTCTTCAGGAACAGGGCTCACAGTCAGAGGCAGAAGATCATGATGGCAGTTCTTCTACTTCAGCACGTATGTTAACAGAAGAAGAAAGAAACTTTGTCAGTGAAGACCATGTGTTAGTTTCAGAAGATCAACCCAGCAGAGACCTAGTTGTAAGTCTCAGAGATCTCTCAAGAACTCCAGCTCTGAAAATGGTTCATGAAATTTGCTCGCAAAGACAAAGATCAGACCAAAATCAAGTATCTGAGAATATCGATGGAACAGAAATATTTGCATTAGAACATGTTCTTGCTGGACTTATTGGCAAGAAAATGGGCCTTGAAAAGTTAGATATTTTAACAGAATTAAAATACAGAAATTTAAAACATGTCCTTGCTATAGTTTTAAATGCTTTGACAGTGGAAAGCCTATGCAGGTAAGTACTACTGCTTCCCCTCCCACACCCTGAAAAAGGGGAAAATGTATTCTGCAAATAAATTAGAATAGAATAACTTCTGAAGTAGTGGGTGTTATCAATAGATTTGTTTCTGAGGAAACTAAAACGTTTTGTCACCATTAACCAAGTGGCTCTTACTGCATAGTTTAGATTGTATGGGGGAATTAAAAAAACAAACCAAAAAGCCAAACTTGAGAATTAGTGACCTTAAAACTAAATCACAGTACTTGTGAATTTTAAAATATATTAAGTTTCTTTAAGCCTAGAAAGTAATTTCTTTTCATTACAAGTTGCCAAATGATGCATAGTACTCAAAACACATTTTCTAGATTTTTTTCTTGTGTTTAGTTTCCTAAGTTATTTCTAGGCACAAAGATGCTCAAAGAATTTTGCTTCATGAGTAATATTCTAAAGTAATTATTAATCAATAGAAACTGTCACTTATTTGAAAGAAATCAAGAGTGCTGTGTGTTATTGGTTACAAAGGGAATGGGAGAGTAAGTGGAAGCATATACTTAACACAAAAATGTAACTTTAGAAACAAACTTGGTAAGTGGCTTATGTGGAAGGAAGAAACTTACTTATTTTCATAAGTCAAAGATACCCCGTGTTTTTTACATTGCAGTTATTCTCTAGACTCTTCTATTACTCTATATAGAATGTGTAAGAGTACATGAGATCCGTTTCATAACAATACAGTGAACTAGTATTGGGCAGTAGCCTGTAAAATGACCACTAGTATATGAAATAATACAAAAATCTTTAAAAGGTAGCCTTACTATCATGACCTTTGTGAAAATGTGAAAGTGGATAACTTTTTTCATTGATTTGTCCCAGCATTTGGAAAGTAAGCAAAAACTGGCGTGAAATTGTTGCACAAGATAAAAGTGCAGATGAGAGGAGAAAGTTGTATATAAAACACCTGAAAGAAGCAGCTTGGGTAAGGTTTGTCTCAAAGGTAATATTGTTTTCAAGTGTGGAAGAAGACAGGTCAGATGAAAGAGGAAGTATAAGGCTACAGAAAGTAGCTGATAGAATCTTTCACATGCTCTTATTGGAACTTTCTCTAAACAGGAGAATGTCACAGGTTTTGTTGCCTTTAACTGTCAACCTTTTGAGTGCTAGTCTTTCAGCTGCGTGAGACTTTTTTTTTTTTCCCCACACCCATCTCCCACTGCATTCCCCTCCACCCCCCTGTCTTCCTTTTGAGAATCCTGTAGGATCTCTTCCTTGACTGATTCTGGCTTTAGATCTTAAACCCTGTTCATGTATTTGTGCCACACTGCTCCTCATTTTCCATTTTGGTCCAGTCTGTAAGTGCTGTAGGACCAACTGTAGATGACTTCCTGATTACTTTCGGCACTGCTTGTGGCTAAGCTGCTTCATAGTGTACTTGTTAACATGAGAAGGACATATAGAAGTTTTTAAGGTTTATCTAGAAAAGTAAGAATATTACTAGCAGCACTTTTTTTTTTTTCAGATCCTCCACATGTGTATACACACACTTCAGTGTAACCTGCTTTTTAACTGTGACAAAACTTGTTTAGTGTTTCTGTGCTTGCTATTGAGATGTGTCTTAATTCAGAAACATGAGGACCAGTAGAGTGCTAAAAAATAGTTGTCTTTTTACCCTGTTTATGGGACTTTGTTTTTAATGGTTTTTTGTCTCTTGTTCCCTTCCTAAATAGAAATATTTAATGGGAAATACATGCACTATATATAATTTCCTTCTTTTGTGCAGCAAAACTCAGCTGCAAATCTCAAATGAAATAAAACCCTAATTTGCATCCCTTCTTTTTTCTCTTATAATTATACACCAGGAATATTTCCTGAAAGCTGAAGATGCTGCCACAAGACTTAGTATTCTCAATAGATCTGCTCTAAGGCCCGTTCAAGCTCAAGCCAGAACTCCTGTA
>VYZX01029749.1:308477-326687 GCA_013401335.1 Brachypteracias leptosomus
GAGAAGGTCCTATGCAACCTGCGGACTGTTGCTGTAGGGTAGATCGGTCTAAACTGTACCTACTGGCTCAATTCCTCTCTGGGTCATGGACTTGGGTTATCTGTCAGTCTCTCTGCCAACCTGGTGATGGCTACAACATGTAACTCTCTCATGGAAGTGTTGCAGTTGAAGTATTTGAGATTTGATAGTTTCAGGAGTTGCATGCTCTGGATTTTATTTCTCAACTTCAGAAACGTATTTGATAATAAAATCCAACACAGTTTTACAAAGTATGGATAATCTACAAGCACCTACTCAATTAATCATGATTTAAAATGATCCCAGGAAAAATTCTTATTGCCTATGTCCATACCTAATTGATATTTTGATGGCTTTAGTCAACAACAAAGGGAGAACATCAACTTTTTAAAGATAGGAAGAGGCTAAGTATTCTCATGTAAGATGTTTCAAACATCATCAGAATGACAGCTTTTTTTTTTTTTCAGTTTAAGTGAAGACTAGGTGACAATTTGGGAACATAATGTGTTCTTTATCCTTTACCTAGGTACTTCTGGATTCCAGGAGAGCACTAGGCAGGAAATTAGAATACCTATCATATAAGAAGGCTGTAATTTTGTACACTTTTCTGAAGCATTATTGAAATCTCAATCTCAAGGTGCACCTTTTAGTTATGGATTCTTAACAGCTGTTGTCTTGACATTGCTGTGTTCTGGAAGCTGATGTACATGAAACCTTTTCCTTCTTTCATCCTGACTCTTTTTTTTTTTTCAGCTAGATCAGTCTCCCAGTTTGCTTCATTATACAGCTACACAAGCAGCCATGGCAGTGTAACACAAAAGGGGGGAACTGGTGATCAGTGGGATGTGCTATCTCAAACAGCACTGCTGCCATCCACAGGCTTGATGCATCAATAGTATCTCACATAGATAACTTAGCTCTTAGCTGGGTAATCCTGGGTTTGGCAACTATTGTTGACATCTGATTATAACTGCAAAACTGGAAAGACATGCATGCATTGAGTATTTCTTGTTGTTTTGCCACCCAGTGCCAGGAGTTGATCGTGTTAAAGGACATGTCTGGCATTGTTGGCATATGTCATTTCTATCTCCTGAAGCTTCTTCATATGCCTCTTGCATTGGCACTTTAGCTGACTGGAACACCTGTTAAGCCAAGATCAAGGAATTGACCTGATTTAAACCAAGCTACAAGTAATCCCAGAAAAATGAAAATTGTAATGAAATTTGCTTGCACAACTAACAGTAAGAAGTGGTAAGCTTGCAAAGCTTAAATTACCACAACTGAAATGTATTACAAACCATGACTCCAGCTTATTTACATGAAAAATAGAGAATAGACAGCGACAATGCAAACTTCTGTACATAGTGACAAAATTTCTGATACATCCCCTGCTAGTGCAATCTCTGTGAGAAACAGCTGTCATAGTTTATTCTGATCAGTATCTTATGTTTCAGGTGAATGCTGCATTAACTGTAGTATGCCTGCTAGCAAAAAACTCTCTCTACCTTGCTGTAAACTTACACCAATTTTTTTTACCTTGTGTGTGGTTTGATAGCTGTGGGTCTAGTAGTAATTTTCTGATTTTCATATTGTCTTCACAAAATTATTTTATTTCTAATACACTTCTTCAAACTGCCACAATCTTGCTGAATAGTTTTTTTCAATGAAGTCTTAATGCTCCTTTCCAAAATTAGAAGATTGCATGATATCCTAAAGTTCTAGCAGTTACTTCCTAAGATGCTAATACAAATGTCTGAAGGGATCAGATGACTGCAGGTATGAAGTAGGTAGCTGGCATGTATGAGGTAGCAAGAGTTCAAATGTATATCACAAATTGCTAAGTGATATTCCAAATTCCAATTCACTTTCCACATATACCTCTCTATTCCCTTTATCTTTTCCAAGACCCACACTAAGCAAAGTGAAATTAAATTTTAGTTAAAGCCTTTAAACTTGATAAAACACCTCTACATTGCTGTGATAGAACAAGATTGTTATAGGAATCTGTGGATCACTGGTGACATGGACAGGTCAAGGAATATTCTTCAGTGGCTATCCAAATAAAGACATTTGTAGAGGTCAAGCTCTTTGGACTTGTCTTTCTCCTGGTAGTCTCCTCCACTAGTAAAATGTTTCTAATGTTGATAGGCCAAAACTATGTCACATCTATTCCTTTACTTTTTAACCTTTCCTCTTTTAAGCACTCTTTTTCTCTTCACCTATACTACCTTCCGAGGGAATGTTTTCCTTCTCTTTTCAGAATTTTTTTGAGAGCTCATCCCCAGTAACTGTTTCCTCTGGTATCTGCATTAACTTTTTTTGACAGCCACAGAATTGCATTAAACTCTGCTGCAAACTAGAACTATCAGATTCAGTGCACAGAGGCCATACCAGCAAAACAAGCAGCTTCTGTCATTTTTCCAGCAGAATAACTTAAGGCATTTAAGGGCTAGCTATCTGAAGATCAGTTTGTTGCTTTCCTCAGGATCTGACTCCCATTTTGGCAATTCTGCAGTAGTTTAAATGTGTTTCCTAGCACCTGTTTCCAGTTTGAGATTGCTGCTTTCAGATGCAAAAGCTAAAATGTGGCAATTATCCAAAGAAAGAGTAGTTACATTTAACTGAAGTTGGATTTCTGTAAAAATACTTGGTTTTTAAAGATACTTACTTTTTAAAGATACTACCTGACAAAATGCCCGTTTGTATCTGAGATGGAGTGCTTCTATTGAAAATCAGTGGGAATTCATTCATAGCTGCCTTTGGATATCCCTCTAGATGCCTATATGCTGCTTTTTTTAAAAAAATAGTATTTAGTACTCTCAAATGAGTAATTAATTGTGGAGATGTTGATGACTTCACTGTGACCACTGCCAGGAATCAAACACAGTTTAGTACCTAAAAACACAAGTGTACATTTGGATTTAATACAGCAATCCAATTTATGTCTTTGAGCAAGTCACAAGACTTCTTCACCCAGCAAGCTGGCGTAGCTTATAGACTTGTTTCTTTGAGTATAAAGTTCTCAGAAGTTTTGATCTGATTTGCCTGGGCTGAGCTTTGAAACACTTTCCTGTTAAATGGCTGAAAGCATAAATTTCTGAGATGTATGGAGGAAAGAGACAATGACTGACTAAAGTCTTGACTGAAAGTTCTCTTCTCCAGGTGGTTCTTCATTATGAGCAGAGCAGGGAGATGCCAGCAGAAATGGAGAGGTCCAATGTATGTTTTCCTCCCATTTGTCTTCCTGTGCAGATTTCTTATTGTGTTGATCTTCTACTAGATTGCCATTTTCTAAAAATGCTAATAATTTGAAACCTTGAAAAAGACTGTGTCCTTTTACTTTCTCTTGCCTAGAATTTTACTGCTATCACCTTTTTTAGAACTTATTCTCAATCCTGTCTAGCCATTTATCTTTTCAGCAAGATCAGATGCTTTTTAGTATAGATCATGGCTTTGACTATACTTTTGAAACAATAATAATCAGAATGAAAATAAGAGAAAAGCATGGAAAGAAAAATGTGGAAAAGGAGGGAAATGAGCTTAATCTTAACTGGCAATATAAAATCAAGACTGAAACACACAAAATATTTGACCTAAATGTGTGTTGTTAACTGAGATAATGAGAAAGCAATAACAACTGCTGATCAATTTGCCATGAGAGAGTACAGTGTGTATTTCCTGATGAGCTTAGTCCAAAAAACAATCTTTGAAGCACACTACAAAAAGAACAAAGACCTGAGAGTTTTATACCAAAACATTCCAGACCACAGAAGCAGAGAGGAGGACTTTTGCTTTTTTTATTGTCTTGTTTCCAAACCTGAATTCTATCTAAGCTGACTTATGGCTTCCAACTCTAACTTCAAAAAAGATGCATTTGTCATGTTTCCGTTTTGTTTTTTTGTTGTTGTTGCTTGGGGTTTTTTTTGTTTGTTTTAAATCACAAGCAACTAGGGAAGTTTAGGAGGGTGTTACACACCAAAGATTGTGTCTAAACCTACATCAGAAAGAAAAAGGGGCAGGGGGAAAGGAGTTGGTCATTAATTTAAACATTTGAAATTGTATTAAGTAGTTTGGTTATGGGACAATGCAGTCTCATATACAATGCAAAGCAATTCTACCTATTGGAAGCTTTCACTTTACATTTTATGGGCTATCTTGTTAAGCATATTTCTCTTACATATACATTAGGTATCCTTTTTGAAATATTACACAATTGCAGTAGAACATGTCCTGATACATGTTCTACAAGAAATCATGTGTTTAAATGTATGCCATTCAGTGTTAATCTACTGTTTATTGAATAGAATTTGAATACGGAGAACTTAAGGGTAGTTAATACTTCATCAGAATACTATTTAATCATGCTATTTACATTGTCCATAGCTCACTTAAGTTTGAATCTTTATATTCTGTTGTTTGCTTCTGTTAAATATGCTTTTCCTATATATCAAACTTTTGGCTGAAATATGTATCTTGGCTATGACATTATTCTGCTTATCTCTTTGGAAATACTGTTCTTTCCTCAAGTGGAAAAAAACCCCTCACAAAATAATCCACACTAAAAAAGACGGATCAGACATTAGCACTCCACGAAGACAATTAGAAGCAGTGTTATTCTGCATTTGTAATTAGAGCAGTGATTGTGGTATTTGGGCAGACTCCCCCAGAGTGGGAATACACATCTGGAGTAGAGGTTGCAAAATATCATGTGTTTCTAGGAGATGAAGCCCTTTCCCCTGCCTCTATGATAGTTGATTTGTTGCTTTTTTGTTTTCTGACAGCCATCAATTTCTGGACTTTAAGCTGTAGTCCCCAACCATGTGCATTTGTTCTACTTTTACTTGATCATGGATTCCACCAAAGTCACATATGAATTAAAATAAAAGGTTTTTTCACAGCTGAAGAATATGACTGGAGATACTATACTGTTCTGTGAAAGGGGGCACAACTGATAGAGTTTGCTGAGAATCTCAAGCTCTTGGTGTCTTTTGGGCACTTTCTGAGCACAGCTGATGGATTAGCCTTCTCAAAGGAACCCTTCATGTAACTTGCATATGTGATGTCTTGTACAACCAATCTCAGTGGGATTGATGCCAAGCTACTGGAATCAGTGCTGTTCTGGAAATAATCATCAGTAGAACCTTTGAGGTAACCTTCCTGACAAAAAATCTGAAAGTGCCTGAGATTTTATGCAGATTTAAGATCAGACACATGATAGGTAGGATGTTTTTCAGACCCTAGTTGTGGAACACCTGAAGTCCACTAAAATCCTCATATAGGATCCTGACTTCCTTCTTTGTACATAGCTTTTGTTGACTATACCAGAAATGTGACTTTTTTTTTAACCTTGGAGTACCTTTCTCAAGCCAACGAAGAAACTAACATTCTGGGAATAGACTCTATATTATGTCTCTTAATGTCTTTTCTCCTTCCATCTAGACTATTTATAAACTTTTCCCTAACTGGGGGAAAATGTAGATGCCTTTGGATTTCTATTGGCTCTGGGCCTGGGCAGGAGGAGGAAGCAGGGAAGGCTGTTACCAAGGCTGCAGGCTGTGTTTCTGGCACATCGCTATGGAGACATTTGTACCTGTTAGGAGTTGGCCCAGGTTTCATCTCAGCCTTAGCAATTTGAAGCTCCTCAACTTTTCTTATTTCACTGCAGTGGAAGTTCTCTATTGTAGATAGGACTGACCTCGTTACTTGGGGTCAAGCCTTATATCCTGCTTATGGATGCAGAGTTATGTGATACATGATGTAAATCCATTGATCAATAGTTGTATGTTTTGAGATTTTTCTTATTTAAGGCAAAACCCCACATGGCTGGAGGGTTTTGCTAATGTAGAAAAAAGTAGAATATCATTTTGGACTAAGAACTGCCTGGTTCAGTTGAAAAAAGAGCGTTTAATTTAATTTCTTACTGCAAGTATACTCAGATTCCCAGTTCACAGGCACCTCTTTTGGGATCGTATCATTAGTGTGACTGATGTCTGAGTCTGCTTCAGGGAGATTTGCATCAGCAGTTGGAAGTATTTGCTCAGCTCACCCTGTGCATTGTTTGCAGTGCCATAGCAACTCTGCTTTGCTGTGAGCTGTGCAGCAGAGCCAGCCTGCCCTGGTGCAGACCAGCAGACCTCAGCCAGCCCCAGGAATTCTGCAGCTTCTATTTCTGGCCTGCAGTTAAGGATTTCACCTTTGCATATGAGGCCATAAGCTTGCAGGTGTGGGCGCCAGCCCTTATGTACGTAGATCCAGGATGCAGTCGAAGAGGCTTACCACTGGTATGTAGTGCTTTTTGTGCAGGGTGATGGGCTGAATCTGTGTCAGATGGGTCTGACCTCAGGGTCATCCTCTCGGCTACAGAGACAGTGATACAAAAGAGGGGGATTTTGAACTGCTAGGTTTAAACTTGCCTAGCAAAATTCATCAACCTGAAGAGAGAACTTTAATTCCTTCAAATGGCATCACAAATATTCTCCTAGAATGAGTGAGATTTGGTTATCTGGGAACACTCACAATAACTTTTTTTTCTTAATTTTATCATATGATTCGTAATGTTTGCTGTTCAAGGCTAACAGAGTCTCACAAATCTGTATTTTCATTAAACCCAGCAAGCTTCTTGCTATCAATTTTGCAGAGGAAAGCTGACAAGAAGTTAACTGATATGTATGACAAATAATCTAGGTAAATATACTTTAATTATATTTAAATCATTCTTCTGATAGTCAACCTTTTTATGCATGGGTCAACATTACTGCATGTTTTTAGAGTTTATTTTATTTCCTCAGGCTAAGTTATTTTATTTCAGAATATCCAGGAAGGTTATCATGCCTCTCTATTTCTTGTTTCTGTTCAGTAAATATTGTTGAACAAGCTTGACTGTATTGCTTGAATAACATATATTTCGTTTTTGTGTTGCAGAGCCTCCATGTATAACAGAAGAAGTGTTTGTAAGTATGCTTTATAAGGCTTGATTGTTCATTTTGTCATGCAACTGTAGAGCAAAAGAAGCACAAACCCCATTTTTTAAAACTGTTGTCTGGTTTCTCATTTCTTTCCTCTGTGTAAATATGGAGTACTGAGTAATTTCTCATAATTTTCTCAGACAAAAAAAAACTTGGTTTGAAAATACTTAGGGAAAAAAAAAAGTAAAAGGAAACTATGGAGAATAAGGATAGAAATGGAAAGGAAAGTGAAATGGGATGAACGAAGGAAACAGTCAACTCAAAGGTTCAATATGACAGATTTAACAATCTCCTCTACCTTTTCTGCCCTTTGCTCATAGCTCATTATAGCATTTCCCCGATGTTTGTCTTCTCATTTGGAGGGTATATATGTTTGTCTGTTTCTTCATATGAAATGACATCTAACATTTTGCAGCTTAGATAATGTTTGCCTCTTCCCCATTTTGGATGCCTTTAACTGTGTATTTTAAAGTATAAATGTATTGCTATTCCTTCTGGGAGCTTCTAGATACTATTTTATTTACACTATAAATAGAGTAAACATGAATTCAGGTAGAGATAAACAATATATATATATATATATATATATATATATAACGCGGATATTTAACATATAAATCTACACGAGAACATCTCTCAACTGCATATTCGCATTGCATTAAGCCTTGATTCTGCAGGCTACTTAGTTTGACTAGACATGTCTAGGTGAACTTCACACATGGACATGAAACTGTCAGAATTCTGTGCAGAATTGAGGTTTTATGCTAGCTTTTACATTTAAAGATGCCATTTATTATATAATTTTCAAGAGCGGAAAGGCATTTATCATTTTAATGGGTGCTGCAACATGAAGTGTAAACCTTTCAAGATGCTGCTGCTTTTATCCACATTCAGCTTGTCCTTTGGCGTTCTGTGTTCCTATACTTTTTCATAACAGTAATAGAGACAGTCATAAAATACAGTAGATAGAAAGTCATTAGGTTTGTTTTCGCAAAATATCTAGGAAAATATTGTATACCGTTGCCAAAATGATTTTTAAATTCCTTTCAATGTTAAAAGAGTGATAAAAGTCAGGCCTCAGACATTCCTATTTGTACACAAATGTGTGAAGGCAAAATTGCAGTTTTGAACCAATTTTTAGTATACCTCGACCTTCAGTTGCAATTGTAAGGCAGCCTTTTCTAGTCATGGACTGTGCAGCAAGAAAGATGGCATGGGAAGAAATGAAACAAAATGCTTCCTGACACAAAAATATCTAAGCTATAGTATTATATATCCAATGCCATAACCTATAATGTGCAAATATGAAAGTGCAACTATGTTTTCAAATGAAGACTGACAACAAAAAACCCCCTAAAAACTAGAGCTTCTTAGGTATACTGTATATAGATGCAGTAAGATCAGTAAGTAGTAAAGCTTGCATTAATAAGATCATAAACATTTTATTGATTAATCAAACCATGTGTTTATATTTCTTGCTGTTATATGGGACTACAGAGAATTATATCCTTGGCAAATTAAAAGCACATGTTACCTGCACATTCTTAAAGAGCTTATACTTCAGCCGGTAATAAATGAATAGTTTTGAATAAGACTTTTGAAACAATAAAATATTTTCATGGCTTGATATTATCATATCTAGCCTTCTTCAGATTCATCCTTATCAGTGTCAAATCTAATTCTGCATTACCCAAACCAAACATGAGTCAGACTGCATCTTGTTTCTAATGAATTTCTTTAATTTTATTAACACTTGCTGAATTGAGATTTTTGGATCTGACTGATTGCCTAGTGGCATTAGTGAGAGGATTTTCTTTTGACTCCAGAATGCTTTGGGTTAGACACTTAGGTGAATTATCCTATTTAATCAGTACTCTGACATCTCTAGGTCCATTGTACTGCAACTGCATTGGACCATGGGCCTGTGATCCAAATACAGCACAATCTCTGCAATGCAGAAAGCCTTGCTTTCAGTGCTGTCAGGGTTTTCCAGGGATGAGCATGAGCTAACTTGCCTGTCCTGTATCAGTCATAGCAGCAACAGCAAGTGCTAAGGAATAAATGTTGACCAGACACACACCAGCAGATCTGGTTCTGACTTGTCATGCAGCACATGCAACCAGAGTTCATATGAAAGTACATGAGCTCAAGATTTCCTCCTTACCTGAGTACAGGCTGTCTCTATTTAGGGTGGACACTGTGGGGTTTGGACCAAGATACTGCCTGCCTACAAGTGATACCATCTACACTGTGTGTAACCTCTCTTTAATGCTATACCTCACTAACGCATTTCAATGCTGTGAACTTTAGAAAAAGAAAAAAGATTTCTGTCACAAGACCTTTGCTGATATTGCCAAATACTTTTGATTTAGGTACATTCTCCTTGCTTTCAAGGTAGAAATAATAGAATATTCTAGAAACTGTAACTATTAACAACTGTTTAGGAGTCTTCATTACACTGAAGACAGATTTCTGAAGACCAATGGTATAATGTTCAACTTTTACCTTCTGTTGAATTGAAATGTGAGTGGTGGTAGTACTGACCACAGCAGAATTAAGATTGGAATCCATACTTACTGTTCGTCAAACAGCAAAAAAGGATTTCCATTCTACGGTTTTTGAATCTTATTAACCAGATTTAAAACGAAGGGGTTAAGGTACAAAACACCTGCAGATGCAGTCTTCACTTCTGATGAGGTCAACAGGAAGCCTCCCAGTTCCGTCAGATTCAAAGTATGGCATATACAGCTTGCTTGGTGAGCCAAATTATAGATCAGTGAACTCCCTTTTATTCTCCAAACATCCTCCAGAACATCCCTGAGCAGAAGCAGGCTCTGGTGAACTTTTATATGCCCCTCCTTCCCCTATGCAAGAGAGAAAGTATAATGTGGGGAATTTCTAGATTGTTAGGTTATGCACATTTTTTCAAAAGTAAACATGCATGTTTCCAGCATTTAGAAGCTGTTTGGTTTATAAAGGCTTTATCTGTAGATTTCTTGGCAAAGGATTTACTTTTACGTGTGGTTTTTTTTGATTGCTAAGGGCCTCAGGAGTGTGCAATGGCTAGAATATAACAATGATACAATGACTGTATTCTCAAAAGTGGGGAAATAACATTTTGCAAAAGTTTGCATGTCATATCTTATGGAAAAATCATTGTTTGAGGCAATAGCACATTCAAACCATGTTAGAGCAGATTAGTGCAAGCCTTGCTTTGTGGTTTTGTCTCTCTATAGGAAGAATGCTTAGCCACAGATGACATGCTTGTGGACTTCTTTAACGAATTTTTGAGCCTTCTGGTAAGTACCTTACAGAAATACTTAGCAAAAGATGAGAAACACCTTACTAAGATTAATAGTAAGGTAATCCAACTTAGAACATTTTGCATTTTGCCACTGGGTGGTTAAATGGCCTTTACAACATGTCTATGTTTTAATGGTAGCAACTCTTATTGCTCAAAGTTACTACCAGTTTTAGGAAAAATAACACAGTATCTGGACTTCTGGGGACAGATTTCTCTCTTGCAGATTTATATATTTAAATCACAGTGCACCAAAATAATATGAATAGCAAATGAAAGAGACACATAAATGCTTATTTTAAAATTATAAGAAGTCTACTTTTATTCCAGCATCACATGCTGACATTACAAATGTTTGTCCTTTTACATTCTTCTGGTGATGAATTCAGTGATTAATAACATTTTAGCTCAGGAACCAACTCTGTTCCTCTTCATGGCTATGAAGGTCTCAGAGTTGGCAATTCCCCCCTCTCCCTCTCCCATCTGCAGCTAGAAGGATATATCCTTACAATGTAGTCTATGTACTGATCCAGTTGCAGTTAGATCACCATATGCAGTGCCCAATATTTAACTAGTTGCTCTATATTTTACTCTTATGAGAGTCACATGTACTCTTCTGCTCCCTTGGCATGGCAACCTCACCCAACTTCATTTTAGTAGTTCTGGGCCTGACTATCCCCATTCTCTGCATCTTCACACCTCACACCCGTATTCCCCTGCAAGGTGACACAGATCTTTCCACAGCGTTACTCATGGCTCTCATGGGGTCTCCCAGCCCATCTACCCCAGAACTGCCACCACAACTTGTCCCCCTCCTAGAGCACTGCAGTCCAACAGGCTGCACTATGAGAACATATACCCATTTCTGCAACTTGCTTGATAGAAAACACCACCAGCATTAGAAAGGGGTAGAAGGTTTCTTGATGCTCCTTGAACCTAAGACTGTGGTGCAGCCGCTATTGGAATAAGTTCAGTTATGATTCACACTTACCAAACTGAACTAGACATAGATGGGCTAAGCCACATTACAGGTTTGTGTAAAACTACACATAATGGGACTTGCAGAACTAAGGATGGTAGAAAGGGCTACCCATGCCTATTTTTTATCTCAAAATAGAATCTTGAGGTATTAACTCTATATCAGAGTGTGGGTTTTGTGCACAGCAGTGACACTGACTCCTCTCAGGAGCTCAGCCTTTACATGCTTTCACCACTGCAAGATTCCTAAGAATAATTTTTACAGAGATAGGGAGATACAGATGGAAGAAAATGTGTGGTGAGAGGGTCGAGGGTTTTACTATTTCTCTCCCCCCCCCGCTTGCAGCTGTTTTAGGATATCTGCCTAAATACAAGACTAACTATGCAGCTTTTAAACCCAGGCCTCCTTCCATGTGCCAGATTTCTTAGCACAGGAATACCATCCTCCATGCCTCTGCTGCTTATTTGGAAACTATACTTCAAGTCTCCTCCAAATTACAGAGGATGGAGTGGGTAAGAAGTTCAGCCTGCTTAGTCTCTGGGTCTCCTTGGACATGTACAGTTTTCAGGACGTCTGTTAGAGGCCAAAATTTCCCTTGGCCTTAGAGGGCTCCTCAGCTCACAGTCCTGGCACAGCTCAGCAGTTCTGAACTGCAGCGATTGTCCAGGCATTCCTGACAGTTCTGGAATCCCAGAAAAGAGGTCACAGACACTCCTATGTAAACACTGTTTTGCACTGGTAATCTTGATGAGTTTCTAAGATGTCACATGGTCTCTCTCTTCTACGTATCTACTTCATGAAAACAGATGCTCTGTTAGCTACTTTTTTATCTGTAATGTTCTTATAAATGTTTTTATTTTCTCTTTGATCTTTTCCTGAGGATTTACCCTCTTCAGGATTGAGGTCTATTAATGCCATGAGTTCTGTGGTTTGAATACCTTATATTCCCAATTTTCCTCTCCTTCTCAGAAGGCTTCTACTAAAACACTGCATTGAAATTTTCATTGCTTTATTCTTATTGTGCTTATATCTGTTGCCTGGGAACAGTATTACCCAGGTGTACTAGTAGTTAGGCAACAAGCTAAACTGAAAATAGTGTGTGACTTGATACAATCAAGGGTAGCATACGCTTATTTTAAGAGACTGCCTCTGCATTGATTTATAATGCACCACTAGGGTATGGAAAGTGGTATCACTGGGGACTTGCTACAGCAGCAGCAGATTGGTTTTTTTTCTTTGATTTACAGTATATCCTTTAAGTGATCCTCTTGCTATAATATTATTCAATACAATCTGATATGAATATACAGGTACCCCAAAGATTCACATAGTGTAATGAAGGATAGTTTGTACAGAAAATATTTTTGAAAGATAACATAATACAAAAAAACCCCCAACCCATGAGGACACTTGTTGCCAGTAGTACAGTGATTTTGCAGTAGCAGAAACCATTTACATGACATACAAATGAGTTACACCTTCCTTAGTAACTAATCTAAAATGAAAGATTTAAGAGAAACATTGGCCTGGATACATTTCCATTTCTACCTGCTCAGGCATCTGTGAAATTCAAACCTTTGGTCCATTTATTTAAAATATCCAAGAACATGTTTAGCCAGGAATGAAAATTCAGAAGTCAGAAATTGCCTTGGTAAGGAAGGGCAGTAATGTCAACTAGTTTCTCCTGCACCCTACAAGCAGCCTGCTACTCGTTCCACCCCAAGTCCATGCTCTCACTCTCACCAGCCTCACCTCTCATTTTCCAGTGACCAGTGATGCTGGTGAAGACACACTCCTCTTTGCAACCTCAAAGAGTTGCACTAGAGACTAGAGGTACTAATTGCACCTTGGTTGAAACATATTCAGGACATTACAAACCCTGGCTGTGGGTTTCCCTTGCATCAGAAAGCTACCAAGTGACTACAATTTTATCAACTTCATTTGAAGACTAATTCTCTGAAAATCATTCTCACTATAAAAGGTCTCTGCTGAGTAGTCTAGGATCCAGAAATTGATACAGGTGATGATTCTGAAAGCAATTAAAGCTCAAGTAATAAAATTTGGACTAATCAATCTTTCTGAAAACAGAATGAGCCTGAAAAACTAGTGCTGTCTGTCTTGTTAAGAGTATGTCTTGTATGGGTCTGTAAGGTGGCTGGGGAAGGCCTTCCCATCGAGTCACAAGGTTCAGAAAGGACCCCCTTGCTTTCTAGACTTCTAAAAGAGGAGGCTAGGTGTGTCTGGATCCAGTCCTAGTCCCAGGCTTTGTTAGCGGTTTATGTTCAAAAGGTTACACGTGTAGCCACCTATCAGGGTCAATGTTTGCCTGTTTCAGAGCCGTGCTAAGGACTTTCACTGAGACAGTTCCTGTTTCAGAGCCTTGCCAAGGGCTTTCACTGGAACGGTTTCACAAAGTCAAAAAGATAGATAATTTATTAAGGCAATAGATATAATAAGTTCAGAATTGCCCTTGATAAATACACTTACTGTGTTAGCATTAAATATCCTAAAGCTAGCCAATAATAACAATAATTCACCCAGGTATCTTCTGCAAGAGTGGAAGTGTGCCCCTGCTAATGGGGAGAAGTCCAGGCCCATCAACCCATTCAGTTGTTGGAGTTCTTGTCCTCAAAACAGACATTTCTAAATATCAGATTTATACTCTTGACAAGATGAGGTTGAGTTATATGCCAGGTGTCAGTTAGCTCTCAACAGAGCTTGCTGTATTACTGATGAGGTGGGGAGGGGGAGGATGAGGCCAGTGTTTGGTACGGAGATGAAGCTGTTACACGGTGCAGCTTTCATGATTGTTCCTCTGGCTTAACTGATACGACATTGTGCAGTGAGGCCTCCACCTCACCCCAGGTGTTACAGTTGCCATGCCTTATCCCAGTGTTTGACTGCAAAACCTCCATGTCTGTCCTGTGCTTTGGCCAGATAAGCAAGTCGCTCACCTCCTATCCTTGCTTAAGCCTGGTGCAAGATAAGAACTTCTCCAGACTTAGAAATTCTCCACTGGCCTAAGGTGGTTTTGTCTTAAGCTGGTCCTGCATCTCAGCACAGCAAGCTGACTATTTTCCACACTGTCAAGAGTAAAAACAGGCCTGATCTATGAGTAGTAGGTGATGGAAAGGGCAGAAAGCAAAAAGTAATCCCCTTTGCTGCACAATTCATGCCCTTCTCTGTTTTGAAGATGGCTGTGAATAATTCGATGCATCAATTCAAGGCATCAATGTATGCTCATTAGTTTCCTCTTGTCTTTTCCAGGCTGTAGGTTCCAATACAACCTCCTTTCTAAAGGCTTTTACATAAATAAGGCCCTACATGCACGTTATATTGAGACTTACCCAGGACTAAAACTTGCTTGATATCTCTAACATTCAAGGAAGCAAAAGAAATATTTCTGACCTCTTTTCTTATTGATAGTGAGTTTACTCAAAGTGTTATTCTCTCCTCTCTTAATTAGATTGTGGCATGTGATTGTGACTTGTGTCTTATTAATGGAAGGGAAATCCTGGACTCAATAAAGTCAATGGGGGATTTGCCATTGACCTTGTGCAGTGTGAATTTTCTGGGCACTTCATATTGTTTCTCGAATTTTCTTCTAGTCTGGACTCTCACTGACATTTATTTATGATACATACATACCCATCTCAAGGAAGTTTTGGCAAAGCTCCTGGATGAGGTTTCTATTCATTCTCACCCTTTCAGGGCCTTAACCTAAGAGGCAGCCAAGCTGTGGTCATTCTGTTTCTCTTGGGATTAAACTACTTTATTTGGGGTGGGATGCAGGAAACATATTTGCACATTTGTTAAGTGTATCTGAAGTTGAGTATATCTGAAAACTGTTAAGGCAGGGAACAGTAAGATTTATATGTCTGATACCCTGGCAACATGGTGATGGATGTTGTTTTGGTTTATGTTTTGGGAGGACTGAAAGAAATTTGTCTTCCTTTTTATACACTTTTTTCTAAAGCGTATAACTTTAGGCTTCATAATTATGTATTCTTTTTATTCTTCAGCTGAAATCACATTCAATATGCATTTGACAGCTAAGAAATTTCTTTGCTGTCAAAAATGTACATGCAAATGCTTATTTATTTAATGGTATTGCTGTACCGCAATCTGAAAATCGCTTTTGAAGTTTGTTTGGAGATTTTTATTGAAGCTGAGATTACTACACTGAGTTACATTGGTCATACTGGGTTCAAGGGGAGAACTTCCTGTGAGCGAAATAGTTTGCAAAGTCTGTTGACTTCTTATTTGTTGGTATTCTGAAGTCCCTGTTGATCTTGTTTATTGTGTTAAATTGATAATGTATGAATCCCAAGGTTCAATGCTCCTGCCAAACCTGATTTAATTTTTCTTAACATGTTGAGGTATAATTGGGCTCTGGAGTTTTCCCTCTCTGTCTTCAAAGGATCAAAAATTGGCCCAAAGTAGAGAGAGAATATACATTTAGTTTTTGGATAGTGTATTTTACTTGTCTGTAGAATGCCAAAGCACTTGTCAAATGTGGGGTAAGAAAGACATTTCTTGATATATTAGATTGGCACAGAAAATTCCTTCCCCCTCCTTCCTTGATAGTGTGGGCTATCATCCACTCCTTGACATAGACATCTTGACTGAAGAGATTCCTCATTATTGCAATGACCTACAATATTGGTGGCACCATAAACCTCTCCCATTGTCCTATGAAACGTTGCAGGATTTTGCAGCACTTGGCTTCTGTGGGAAAAGCATTGGGATATTGAACAGGGTGAGTTTTTTGGTGGCTTATAATGTGTGGGAATGATTAGATTGTGTGTTTTGCTCCACAGTTCTTCACATAATGAAAGGGAAATGGATTGAGTGATCCTCTCTTCTCTACTGTAACTGGGAAAACATTTCCAACAATAAATCAGGTTCTTTATTGTGTGTGTTCCCATTTGATTTCTATCATAATATTGTGACCTTTATTTTTGTAGTGGGGATGAGTTAAGAAGGTTGTGAGCTACCTCTTCTTTTATTATGCTTATAAAAACATTCTGATTTATCATTCTAGTTTTCTGAAGTAAGCAAGTGAAATTTGCTTCTCCAGAAAAACTTAACTATTCTAAAATGTTTTTATGTGATAGTTTGATGAGATGCTCTATCTAGTAGAATTTGTGATTTGTACAAAATCATAGATTGCTCAGGCTGGAAGGGGCTTTGTGGATGCCTGTAGTCCAGCTTCCTGCTCAAAGAAGGATTAGTGCTTTAGTATTGAGACCAGATTGCTTGGCACTTTCTCCAGCTGGTCTTGAAAACCTCCAGCAACAGACTCCATAGTCTCTCTGGACAGCCTGTTCTAATGTTAATCATCCTACAATTACCTTTTTTCTTACATGCAGTTGAGAGCTCTATTGTTTCAGTGTATGACCATGGTCTCTTGCCCTTCCACCATGTAAGTCAATGAAAAGCCTAGCTTTACCTTCTCAGTAACCTCCTTTTAAGTACTGTAAGACTGCTGCTAGGTACTCCTAGAGCTGTCTCTTCAAGCTAAACAAGCTCTCTTCCCTCAGCCTCTCCTCACAGGGCAAGGGCTCCAGCCTCTGACCATCTCAGTGGGCTTCTTGTACTGCGGACCCAAAACTGGATGCAGTATTCCAGATGTAGTCTTATTAGTGTCAAGTAAAGAGGATCTACTGGACAGTCTCTGACTGATTGAGAAGTATGCATGCCTCTTGATGTTCCTGGGGATAGGTAACTGCACCTTGATCCAAACCCCAAAAGTCTGGACTAGGACCACCTTTTTCAGTCAAGTATGTAGTGTATGAAGTCTTCATCTTCTTATCTCATCAGTGTGTGTTCTTTTGTTCCATTAGTATATTGGTCTTATAAATGATTTGTAGTCAGACTCCCAACACAGCAACATACTTTACATTTTAAAAATTGTCACTGTTTCACTACATTAAAGTTGCCATATGTTTTCTGTTCTGTTAATTAGAATGTGTACTGAAAAACTTAGATCTAGAGTAAGTTACAAAGGATTAAGTAAAAGTAGATGCATGTGATAAACTAAAATAGTCTTTTCTTAGTTTTCAAGTTGAATAACATGGAACTGAAATAATCTGGTCATGTCTAGTCACATAGCCCTATATTATGGAATTTGCTCTTTGCTTGCTTTTTTTTCCACAAGTAAGAGCACTTCAGATCCTGAGAGACTGAAGCACCTTCTTTCTCAGTGTATTTTCTTCTGTTTCTTTTTTCAAAAACATGAAAAACTGAATAAGATAGAATACATTTGGAGGTTAATAATGTTGCTCAGTTAGCTGCTTAAAAGATGGTAGCGGCCCAAATTAGATTTGAGAGTAAATGAAATGTACATATAGCAAATTGGGAGGAGCTCTAAATCAAGTATAGAGATTTTTACTACACATAAAAGGCTCTTTAAAATGCTGTTCAGTACCTCTGGAGAAAAAATACTAAAAACTGCAGAGTACCCCGGAGAAAATCAATGCCAAAAGAGGCATGAGGTGTCAGAGAACAAAAACCAAGCCACAGTTTCAACTGAAGTTAGGTAACTAAACAGACAACACATGGCTCTGAGCAGTGACAGCCTGATGTCATAGGCACTACTGCTACGCTTAAAGCTCTCACATGCTACGTGCTTTGCCAGGCTGAGCCTCCACAATGAGACACTATGGATTAAGTAGGGAATGTTGTAGCCATATGTTGCAGCCACATGGTTTGATCCTGGGCATTGCTCTACAAGATGTTTCTCAGTGTACACACGGAATGGACAACAAACAAGAGGAAATGGAAGCTACCGTGCTACATGAAGGCTAAAACATAATGGCTATTACTGAAATCTGGCTATTACTGAAACCTGGTGGGATGAATCCTATGACTGGAATGTGGCTATCAAAGGCTACAGGTTATTTAGAAGGGACAAGCATGGATAAAGGGGTGGAGGTGTTGCCCTC